>CAOLHI010000587.1:0-582947 GCA_948474755.1 Ctenosaura bakeri | reverse complement strand
CATCCCTGCGTGCACTGACCATGCCCCCCACACCACAACCATGCCCCCCACATGGTAGTCACGCCCCTCACACCGTAGCCCCCCTTCCTGCCCCCCCTCCACACAGTCCAAGCTCTGCCACTGTTCAGGAGAGAATTAGCAGCCAGTGTGGGGACAATTATGAACAAAAACCTAGTACAAGAGCATTTTTCAGACTGGGACTCCATGACTGTTTTGGTCTGTTTTTAGATAAACACTAGCTTATATACTCAGGGATTTAATTTTCTTATAGGTAATACTTGTTAGAAAGATTTGAGATCCTGTGTCTCTAATTCCCCAAACTGTCTTGTCCAGTACCTGTGACTTTCCCCCATATTCCCCAATCCAATCTGTATTCAGAGTTACTAACATACAGAAGTTGGGTTTCTGAGGGAATACACTGTCCTCTTCCTTGCTGCTAGGCTTCATCTGCATAGCAACCAGCCTATTCAAGACAGACACAGTTGACTGAGGCCCAAGAGCAATCTGGCTGAGAATTCTAGAGGCCCCTCACTAAACTGCAAGCCCCAAGATTCCACAGAATCTTCTCAGGCAGCCAATCGTATGAGGTCTTTGCCTGACACATGTATTAGGTGATGAAGGTAAAATATAATGTGACCCTCACTCTAAAATTTTTTTTAAAAAAAATCAATGAAAGTTAATGACAATAATTGTGAGAATACATAATTCTTTGGTCCTATATTTTTTTTTAAAAAAATCAGATTTTCAAAATCATTTAATGATGGAAATTAAGAAGCTAATGCATTTCATTATATTTCCAAATTATCCTCCAGAGTTATTTAGGTCAGGGAGATGTTCTTCCTTTGAGCATCAGGTTGACATCAAGAAGCTTCTTAATTTGAGTATATTCATACTTCAGATTCAGAGATGATAAAGGTTATAGTATATCAAGAAATCAAAGGCTAACTACTAACTGCAGTAAGAATGAATTTATACCCCAAATGTAGATAAGAGTTTGCAAATGATCATTTCATTTGACATTAATGTCCCAGCTGTGCATAAATCATTCATTACAGTATAAATTGAATAAAAGACATGGGAAGCCCTTCAATTTTGCTTCATGTAAATGGCATTTACATTCATATAAAAGCTTCCTCACACTATGCACAGTCCTTTAAAGAAGACTTATCAGAAATGAGAAATTGATGCTGTCTATTCAAAAGAGCCATGATACTCATAGAACTGTACTAAGAAATGTGGTGGCTTGTGTTGCAAGGGCCCACTAGCCAGTCTATAACACTGGAGGTTCATACAATTTATGATTCAGAATAGCTTGCTTTACGTTTTCATATTAAACACTCTATACTATCCCAGTATCATATTAAACACTCTATATTGTCCCAGCATGTCCTTGTCTATTAACCCTGTTAAATCATGCTAGAAAAGAAGTGGGCATAATGCATACTATGGACCCCGTGCGGCCCCCTTGAACAACTTTAAAGCCCTCTGCCAGTCCCACCAATTTAAAAAGAAAAAGAAAACTTGAAATTTTCAGGATTTTGTTGCCTCCACATCACAACCACCCTAAAAACATGGAAAAAGGACCCCCATAAGTGCTCACGTTTCTCAAATGCCAACCTTTACTTCTGCAGTTTCTCTCAAAATGGTGACAGGAAATCACACATTCTCACTTCCTGTTGTCATTTTGAGAGGGACTGCAGAAAAGAAATGGAAGTACTTGGGCAAACAGTGTAAGGGTACAGCCCACAGGAGGGATGGGGAGATATTGGCCACTGACTCTTAGGCAGTTGCTCACTCTATGCTAGAGGAAAAGTGGGGAGTCTCTTTCAGACTGAAAGCTGAAACTAGTCTGAGAGAAGTTCTGGCCTGTTCTCCAACAGTAGTCAGGGTCAAAGGTAATACAGTGGGACCATATATATCTGCATATTTTAGCTTAAAGCTCTTACATTTAGCAACTAATCTATACTTAGGAGTCCAGAGCACTGGATTATGACTGCAGAGGGGTTGGCTTTGATTCTAGAGCTCAATGTTTGCTGTCTTCAACTTAGCATATATATCTTGAAATCCGTGAGACACATTTGATGAGTGGACTGTTGGTATGAATTACTGGATCTTTTTTAAGACTTGCATTATCTGTGTTTACTTGGAAGCTGTCAAAAATGCAAAAGAAGAAGAAGAGGAGGAGGAGGAAAGGGAGAAATCCATGTTCCAGGCAAAGTTGAACACTTTTGGGTCACACTGATTTTATAGGAGAGATTTAAGGACATGGTTAATGTTCCTGTAGGAATCAGCATAACTGTGGTTAACTTTGGTTGGATCATATCCTATATATTTATAATATATCTATATATAGAAAATACCACTTTTAATTTGCGGTGTCAGTTGCATTAAGGTGATCTTCTCAGATTCAGGATTAACTTTTTTAAAAAAAAACAGAGCATCCATTCACTCACTATGAGAATAAATGATTCTTTTCATGAATCTCAGCTCATGCTGCAGAATCCCAACCACTGTTTGACTTTTCAATATCTGCAACCTACAAAACCAATGTAAGACTGAGGTTTTTTTGTTTTTGTTTTTTAAATGATTTTGAGTTTAATACAAACACGGCTAATGATACCTTCTGGTTTATAAATCCACTAGAAATGTTATCTCAGTGGGCCAGGCAGCTGACAAGACATGGAAAATTCATCTTACTAATTGCTGACTGCATGCCATAATAACATAAATGTATTCACTCAGGAGAAGGCCAGACATTTCAAAATCTTTCGCTTGGAGTCAAATATAACATCCTTATAATGATTTAAAGGTTGTTCTAAGAAAGTGTTAGTATGGCGATCTTCCCTACCCTCAGGGGTATGGAAGATTTAAGATCTCATTGGAAAAGCTCTAGGGCATACAGCAATATTATACAAAGCAATATTGTCTGGAACTAATAGCTAGATACATTATTCAAGGTATTTGTGATGTTTTGCAAGCACTGGCTAAATGATTTCTTGGACTAAAGCTTGGCAATGTTGCCTACATCTAATTAAAACTCAAACAGACATCTATTCTCGAAACCCTTTTTAATAGTCCTTTTAAATTCTGGACAATAAAATTGTTTTGAGTATTAAACTATAAAACGATCAGGCTTGCTTTGAAGTCAGGAGTATTTGTTGAGCAGCAGTTCAGGGGCCTATTATGATTTGTGGGTATATACAGGTGAAAGGGCCTCCCTCCATCCCAAGTGCTACTGTCCTGGCCGCAGAGGGAGAGAAGTAGTTTCTGCTGGACTTAAATCCCTCCTCCATGGCCACCCCCTTTCCTTGTGTGTCATGTATTTAGATTGTAAACCAGAGAACTGTTTTTTTCTTGTTCTTTTTCTTGTGAAACACCAAGCACAGTGATAGTGCTATATAAATAAATGACAACAACCACAATACAGGTGAGCAGTTTTGAGAAAACCATGGAAGGAGACAAGGGGTATTCATAGTCTGTCACTATTTAGTACACACAGGTGAGCAAATACAAAGGGGAAAAAATGAACCTACAATTTGTTTTTCTCTCCCCCCTCTCATTTCTCTCTCTCCCGCCCTTCTTTCTGTCATCCATCTATTTTTCTTTCTGTTAACCATGTTTAGAGAATTTGTAGGAAGTGTAGGGCCTAGTTCAGGGCCTGCTTTGTTTTCTAACTGTAGTGGATGGTGTTGGGGAAATTGAGAAAAATATATGAATATTGAGAGACCTTGGTAATGAGACTCTCAATCAGCAGAGTATTTTAGTAATTGCACAAAAACGGAAGTTGAACAGATAACTAGTCCCACTTCTGTAACACCACCCCAAACACACTTAATCTAGCTCAAAATAAACACAAAAACAATTTGGTTAAAAATATAAAGGAGTTTACTCACAAAATCTTGTACATAGTCTATACAGGTTCAATTCTTGAAGAAGGTAGGAAGAAAATTAAGCGCTCACATGCTTGCTGACAATAATCTTTGTTGGGAGATCTCAGAGCATGCTTTCAGGACAAAAGGCGAAGACAGAAGGGAGGAGTATATGGCAAGAGAACCTTTTAAAAACAAAGAATGTGTATGTGCTTGAGGAAGAGGTGTTAACCAACAAACAGGAAGTTTTCTCTCTAGGCTATCCCTCTATGCTTACAATAGACATGCAAACAAACTAGCCATTTAATTAGGCATGCAAAGGTTGCTACTCCCAACAGCTGGTGGCTTCCTTCTCAGGCCCTTTACGCACCTTACCTGGTGCCACAGGGATCACACGAAAAGCCTTGTCTGGGGGGCACTCATGTCCCCTCCGCTTTGCCTCTGCACCAGCTCCGTACTGGCCAGAAGGAAGCGTGAGCACTCTGCACCTTCCTTCTGCAGCGCAGCCGGGTACTTTCCCAGGCTGCGCTGGGGGAGGAAGTGCAATGGCTGTACGTCCAGAGCCTCCACACACAGTGTGGAGGGGGGCATGGGAGGGATGTGCGATTGTGCATCATTTTTGGCAACGAACTGAAAATTATATAATGTGCAATCACCACCTAATGGCCTCAGGAGCATCATGCGATTGAGTGGACGTCAGGTGGAACAGTCCTCGCAATCGAGCAATGTTCCCAAGGCCATTTCACAACGGGACTGGCATGCAAAAAGGGCCGTGGGGTGGAGAATCTGATCTGATTTTAATCTGAACCTTAAAGACATATCCAAAGTGCTGAACACATTTTGGGCAAGAGTGGGCACTGGAACGATATCCCTCATACTAGACTAGGGAGAGTGGCAAACCACCCTTCCTCACACACCCCAATATCTTAAACAAAAATATTAACTGAAAAATTCTGCCTAAGTTGTATTGTAGTGATGGTAATTTTGCCAAAGTCTTCTCCCTGGTCTATTTTAGGGCCAGGAGGGAGCTTTTTTTAAAATCAGAAGTCATTTGAGATTTTGTAAAAAAAGACCTCTCTGGAACTAAAGTAGCTTGAGTGGGGAAGAAAAAAAACTAATTAAATTGTTCCCCATGGCTCCTAGAGACTTTGGTTTGAACCCTTCAGGTTACTTTTTAAAAAATGGGATAAGGTGTCAGGGTGAGGAGGGGTCTATGTTGGGACCCAAGCGGGGTGTAAGTAGTCTGCAGAACATACTTTGCTCGCTCCAGATCTAATAAAACTGTCCTTCCTTCCTTCCTTCCTTCCTTCCTTCCTTCCTTCCTCTCACTCAAACACCAAACACGTATTTTAGAGGAGAAAGCAGCTGAACAGAGAAATTACTTAAGCAATTTAGAATAAATAATGGGTGGCTAGCCCAGGTTGTACTCCCGTTTCCTGGTCTTTGAGGACTTTAAATTGGCTGTCTCTCCATGTGGGTGTTTTTTCTTCTTCTTAAACTGACATTGTTAGACATGCTATAGACATTGTTATAAGCTGAGGTGGGGAAGTTTTGACCCTCCAGCAATTTCAGCCTAAAACTCTCATCAACCAAAATAGAGAGTAGTAAGGAAAAATGTTGTATTCCCAAATTTCCCAAACATCCACTTGGTCTTGCAGTGAGGATGTCATTGTGGCTCAGCTGGGAAAGTGTAATTCAGTGCCACAGCACCACACACCAGGCTTATGCTGGCCAGAGATTGAACAATAATGCTATATGAGTTCGTATCATACTCAGATAACCCTATTTTGTGGTTTTTTGTTTTTTGTCTTTTTTGGTGATGCAATTATTTCACAGTGTAGGCTTTGGTGATCACATTTGGGCAAAGAAGGAATTTTAAACCAGGTTGAAAAATGTATATATTTTGCAATTGTTTTTGCCTGTTCTACTCGGAAACATGGGAAACTATTATTTATGTTGTGGCAGCACATTAATAAACATAATGGCCAGAACAAGAGGGCTGTGTTGAGAAAGGGACCTTAAAGAGACCTTTGAAATGACTGGGCATTCCCCCAACTCACTATTCAGACATGAGGGACCCAGAGATCAGGTAAAGATTTCTCTTGGGCCAAACTGGCTCACTGACCCAGAGTCCTTGTACTAGAACAATTCCCAAGACCTTCTTGGCCACTTTCCCTCTAAATACAGATGAATTGCAAGTCCCAACAGCCCTCACTAGTATAGTCAATCATGGCAAATGTTGGGAGTTGCAACTGAACATCTCGAGGGCATCATGATTCTCGTACTCGTTTTAAGAGGTGGCCAGTGGAGAAAGTTAGGCCATTTCCACACGGGGTTTTTTAAACATGGGGCAGAGTGTCCTTCAGGGAGGACATCTGCACCTGGGAGCAGACTGCGTCGGACCTACTTAATGTAGATCCACACCCCAGCCCGCTCTGGAACGACCCCAAGTGGTCATCCAGCATGCTTTTGAAAGACCACTAAAAACAGGTCTTTCCAAAGCATGGAGCACGCCACTGTGAGCCTGCTCCCTTATGCAGTTTCGCAGGCTCGCATTGGTGCGAGCCTGCGATCTGCCGGGGGTGGACTTTAGGCCACCATTTTCGTCCCCAGAGCAGTGCGGAGCGGCGGCCACGCACTGCTCCGGAGAAGCGTGGACCGGACCAGGGAGCCCAAAAGTCTGGTGAGTAGCGTCACAGGGCGATTCCCTCACCCCATGCGGAAATGGCCTTAGATTCTCATCAAGCATGAGCTGACCTCGAGTGACTTCTTAGCAGATCACTTGGCTGCTTGTACCTAAACAAAATGTTGTTGCCAATCTTGTTCATAATTGGATTATACATTTAATAAGTCATTATCCTAGTGCACCCCAGTGATGGGTGTTTCATCAGTTGATTACTAGGTACACAAAGCACTCCTTGTAAATCTTTTATCTTTTATAAGCAGGTAGATAGATAGAGGCTGTTTGAAAATGTGATCAGATGGAGCATGATATAGGAATGATTGACTATTTTGTTGAGAGTTAATAAGAAAATGAAAAATCAATCCCCAAAGCATTATGTCATGGCAAACTATTAAGACTCCTACTCTTTAAAGGTGGGAAAGTTTGCCAGCCAATGAGCCTGCAATATTCAGGCCATCACCTTTGTTTTCTAAAGTAACAGAAGGAGAAGCATCTGTAAAAAGAGGAAAAACAGCAGGCAGGTTCATAAAAACACTAGGTTGGGGAAAATTTACTTCCAGAACACTAGATTTAGCTGATTAGCAACTAAGAAGAGGATTTGAAAGGCAAATTGGGAATCAAAATAGCAGTGGAGAGCATAAAACCCACTACCATATGTGGAGTATGTTAAGAAATGACACATTGTTCAGAAAGAATTGTAGCAACTTCCCCTGGCTGCTGCTGCTGCTTCCACCTTCTCCACCAACTATATATGTTTTCTACATTAATTTTCTATGGCTATGTTTTGCAGAAGAAAAGTGAATAGTTTTCAGGTGAAAATCCTTTGGGTGTTTGTTCATGAATAAAGGAAGTTCTTAAAAGTGTCTCTCTATTGTGAAAACCAGAGTTGTGGAAATCAGAGTAAGGGAAAGGCCATAGGATTCCAAAGTGCAATCTATTACTTTTACCTCCCTCTTACTTCACCTTTCTGTCTGACCTCCGCTGTCCAGCTGAATGTAAACCCAATATACACAAGTTTCTTCAAGCCCTGGCAAGTTAGAAAACCAGCTTTTCCTAAAGCATGCAGATAAAAGCTTGACTTGTAGCAATGGACTGATTTAACCCAGTGGTTTTGCAGTCACTGCCTCTATCATGCCTGACATTTAAACAGAAGTAATTATACAGACATGTAACAGTCTTTAAGTCAGAAATATTTTGATCTGATAAGGAATCAATGTCTCAGTAGCTGAATTAACCTCAACGCCCTTTCTGAATTATACTTACACTACTCGTTTTAGAGCAAGAACTGGCATGCTTGTGGTAAGGCAAGGAAATGGTTAAATAATCCAGGAAAGAGCAAATGCAGCAAGAAAGCTGGGAAGAAGCATATTATGTGGAATACATGAGCTGGGCCAAGTTTTAAGATGTCCTGGGGAATACTAGCAGTTCTACCAACATCACAGGACTGTCTGGTGGGGAAATGGGAGAAGGCTTTCTCAGTGGCTGTTCCTGGGCTGTGGAATTCCTTTGCATGGTCAGGGGTGAGTGATACTACAAGAAAAGACACAATGGCATGAAAGTGGAAGAAAAGAGGCCATAACTTTATTGGCTACAGTTGCTGATAGGATTGGTAAGTGCAAGGGGTCTCGATCTCGGGAGCAGTCAACTTGCATGTTGATTAATGAGCCCTACCTTCCAGCACTGCCAGAACTGTTGGCATGACTGGAGAGGCTGGCCCAAGAGAAAACTCCCTCCGATGCCCCCCATGCTGCATTTGAAATAAACAAATGAACAAACAAACAAATACGTGCTTTAGAAAATAAATGGAAAATGCAGTTTTCACTGTTCTGGTACCACTACATCAATATTATTCTAGAAAAAGGATGAATAATTACTTTGGCAAAGGAGAACCCTTTTTCTTCCTCTTTACTAAAGAAGAAATCTAGCCTTAATTCAAAACTTATAAACAAAAGAAAACCTAGCTTCGGGTTCTCTTTAAAGTATTGATTTATGTCATTGTTTATTGGTGGATTAATGAAAAGAATTGCTATCACACTGGCCCATGTAAGAACAATGAAATCAGAACATCCATAAGTTCCAAAATCCCTGCCAGCCCGCCTGCCCCCCCCCCCGATAGTCATACATTGTCAATAATATCATGAGACACTAATTTAAAAGAAGAGTTCATTGGTGAATAATGGATGCCTTAGTTGTTTCATAGAAGAGAAATACGTATCTTCCATCACTTTCTGTTATGACCCCAAAACACTTTGGGCCCATTTACAGCAAAAGTGTGATCGTAATACCGGAGCTTTTATATGTTTATTCAAACAGCTGAACAAAATAATTTTTGATGAGAAATAATTTCTCATAAGCAGAAGTGGTTACAGTAAGACCTCTCTCTGGTCTCTCGTAATTCATTAGGGATGAAGGCCCACAGTTTCTCATCTGCAAATGTGAGTAGCCAATCAGCTCTCAGTTCCACTTGTCTCCTGGAATACTGTGACAAAGTGATTAAGGGTTCAGTGGGACCTAATGGCAGTGCTGACTATTCTACAAGCAACATAACCCACTCAGTGCTGTGGGAGGCTGTTACTGCGGCTCAGGCCTACCCGGTGATAGCACTTGATATCGTTTTTGATATCAAAACCATTCGGCCTTCCTCTGCCACCCCACTCCACGTGTTTGCGAGGCCTCTGGACAAGCACGTAAACAGGTGCGGCCGGTATTCCATTCTCCACCTAGGCAGGTAGAACAGAGCCAATCCATTGCTTCAGGGACCTCTCCTGCAAACACCCTTTTGCTTAAGCGCAACACTAACAAAGGCACCCGTCTCGGAGCCGATAGTCTTACAAAGCCGAACTAAGCACCTTGCATTTGCATACTGGCTACACTATTGTTAAATCAGCGCTAATCTGATCATGTTAAACTTGACCTTTACCAAAGCTTTGTCCCGCCCCAAACTTGCATTGTTCTCACCGAGTAAGGCATGGCCTGCAGTCACAATTCACCCTATATAACCCCCCCCCCGATTCCGAGACCACCTCGGATCACTCCTGAGTTCCATCCAGCCTTGCTGCCGCTGTGTCTGGTGAGCCGTCCCCTCAGTCCTACGTACTGAGACTCCATATCCACGAACTCAATCTTCAACTTCTTCAGGACTACAAGAAAGGTGTCGTATCACCCATTTCCCCCAAAAATCCCTATTTCCAATTCTCCGTTAGCTGTGTGATTGTGGTGTCTTTCCTGTTTGTTTGTCTTTCCATAAAATATCATTTTGCTATTCTAAAACTGTCTGACTGCTTGACTGACCTGACCCCATAGATGCTGGGTTGCAAGATCCCTGCCTCTCCCTAGTTTTAGTGAGTGTTCCAGCTAATTTCCCCCAAAGTTGCATTATTGTGGTTTGGTTATTTGGGCACCCCTCCCGGGACCCCCAGAGTGCAGACTAACAAGGCTGTGTCATGACATCTGCAAACAGTTCATGGTTAGCTATAGGAATTTTACCTTTTGACAATTTGCCATGTTCACTGCACCTTGCAAGCACAAATAAGAAAAACTCGATGTACACCTAAAGAAAGTTAATGAAACTGACATTTATTTTTATGAACAATAAACATTCTTCTTCAGAAGTCGAACATGTACGTACTTAGCTCTTTTTTAAAAAAAAATGGCTGGTATTCTAGATCATCTACTTAGCTATGTAACTGCTTTAGTTATGTAGCTAAATAGAGTCTTCCAGCTTGTCCTTTCAATCTTCACTTACCAGGCAGCAACCTCTGCAAGTGAGGGGGGGTCTGTCCTCCTGGTGACTGAGACTTAGCAAATTTACATTCCCACCTCCCTTTTGTACACGATCTCTGATGTGATGGTCAGAATCAGAATCCCTGTCACAATACCTCATTACACTGAAAATCGCTTGAGGTAGGGGGATGAGAACATCAGGTTGTTGCATCCTGATCAACAGGAGAACAGACCCCTGTTGCTCACAGTGGCTGCTGCCCATTAAGTCAGAACTGGGAGACTTTTACAATCGTTATGTATTTGTAACTTCCTTAATGAATTCCGTTCAATATTTATATGCCACCCTGTTTTTAGCTGGATTTTTAAAGTACAAAAGAAGAAGGTGAAAAGCAGAGGAGTACATAAGGTATGTATGTAGGATCTGGGATGTATATTAATATATGCTGACCATAGGTCCAAAAATGCATTTTCTGGAAGTGTAATATCTGTTAAATATGCATTCAGGCATAACTAATGCAGCAAAATATTCTAGCCATTGAAAGATGGACATTTTATGTTTATCTTTCCAACCCTGGAATATAAATCTTTTAGCAATTGTAAAAGCATGCAGGATCCAAGCATGCTGACCACCAGTTTAAAAACCAGCAGAATATCCAGCCATAAAAAGGTAACCTATGAACACTCTCACATTATATACCACAAAAAAAATTACCAGTATTATACTATATACCACAACAAAACATTACCTGTATTTAATTGCCAACATTTGGTTGTAGCAGAAAATTTCTCTCTAAAAAAGGCACAGAGATGTCTAACATGCTTGAAATATCAGTTTTATTGAGTTGTATGCAGTACTAGTCCCACACTGAGATTCAAAACAGCAATGTGTAACCATGTACTTTACAGGTTTAGACAAAATCATTAGATCTCAAATATTTAGGTAAAAAGTCATATTTTAAAGTGGTAGTGGAAGGAAACCTGCATGCTACAGTTACAGAAAGCTTTTGCCCAAGTCCCTACACATTGTATTTCTCTCACTAATGGGACCCAGAAGAACATTCCTCCAAAAGCCTCCTTGAGCAGGCATATATAGGTAGAAACACTCCTTCATTTAATAATATATTGCCATATTGTTCATCTGTGGCTTACCTATATGTTCACCATTCAACAGTTGATTTTACGGATCTCTCTGGTCTGGCACTAAGCCACAGCATTCAGTCTAGTCTTTCACTTTTGGAAAAGAGGGATAAATTTAGACAAGAAAACTTGTCAATAATAAGATTTCAATATGGAGGTAAATTTTATAGTCTCCATTTTCTTAATATTTCAGTTATTAAATCTAAAGGCATCAGAATTAAGGACTAATCAATCAATAAACTCACTTGGTTCCATGCTGCATCATCCCCCTTAAGATAGGAAATTGGTCAAAAAGGGTTGTTGTTTTTTTAAAAAAGAAAAAAGTAATAATGATTCTGTGAAGTATAATAGAATTTAATTCTAATCACATAATATATCTTTCAGCTTCTTGTGGGTGTCTTTAATATAGAAATGACCAGATTTTTTTTTAAAAAAGAAGTGGCTTACAGCATTTCTATAGACTGCTGTTATTTCAGCTGGAAAACACAACTGAATTTCATATTAAAGACAGACTCATAAGCAAGGGATTCATCATCATCATCATCATCATCATCATCATCATCATCATCATCATCATCTTTTAAAAAAACTTGTTAGTGAATGTCAACACAATTAACTTTACTGGGTTTTATTCAATGTGATTGTTCATATTCCCATCTTTGTATCTATTATTCAATAATTATATAGAGATATACAAATATAGGATGAAACCATGCTATCCAGTGTTGTATAGTGTTAAGTGTCGGACTAGGACTCTGGAAGATCAGGGTTCAAATCCCCTATCAATTATAGAAACCCACTGTGTGCTCTTGGGCAAGTCACAGCCTCATGACCTCAGAGAAAGGCAGTGACAAACCCTTTCTGAACAAATCTTCCTGAGAAACAATAGGTGGCAAGGACAGAATAGGGACTCAGTGTATCACCTACTCCACTGCTCAACAGTCTTAACAGTCTCAATTGGTTTTGATGGAGTCCCCTTGGCTAGTTGGTCTGGGTGACTTCAACATCCATGCAGGCACCTGTCTAGGGAGCATCTCAGGGGTTCAGGTCCTCTATGACAACCATGGGTCTGTCTCAGGTAGTATCTGGTGCCACCCATGCTGCAGGATATACTCTTGACCTAGTGCTCTGTGTGAGGTGGGATTATGGTGATCTGGGTAGCTCACTACCTTGTGGGATTTAGACTCACTGGGACTCAGTATCTCTGTTGGCAGGGGGATTAAGATGGTTCACCCCAGGAGGTTTATAGATCTAGATGGATTCCTGATGACTTTAGCAGATTTTCCTGCAACAGGTGATTCTGTTGAAGCCTTGGCCAATCTCTGCAATAGGGACATGGCAAGGGTAATGGACGCAGTTGCTCATAAGCATGCCCTCCCATGGAGCAGACCCAAGGAAGCACCCTAGTTCACTAGGGAGCTGGTGGTGATGAGAAACGAGTGGGATGAACAGTAGAGCAACAATGGCAGAAGACCTGGAGTAAGTCTGCCCAAATATGAGTTAATTGGAAAGGCTCTTCCATGGTGATGGTGGCAGTGAAGAAACCCTTCTTCACTCTTACAACTGCATCCACATGGTGTCATCCACCAAAGCTGTCTTGAGTGATCAGGAACTTTTAACATTCTGCCCCCAAAGAGCATTATGAAAACCACTCCACAGCCCACTGTGAAGTGACTGCTGCTATGAAGGCATGCATTCACTGTTTCCATGTAGGGACTGTAATGTTTGAATCAATATGAAGTTGAAGAAAAGATTATGGCATTATATTTTATTGTGCTGCAATAATAGTTTCTTTTAGATCTGTTGAGTGTGTGTGTACTTGGTTCATGGCAAATTTTTAAGTGGATGCAGAATTATTGTATCTCATTGTAACAAAGGCATTTCTCTTCTTGTCACATTGATCACTGAGATCATATACAAACTTCAAAGTAATCCCTATTTAAGATACCATTTTGTCATATGTTGTCATCCTAGCTTATCTAGACATTGACTAGAATTCATTTATATTATACAATTTTATATAAAAAAGAAGCAGTTTTTCCCCCTGCGTGATACGAAGTTAATTTCAGCAAAAGGAAATACCAGCTGTATATTTACCTAAACAAATACAAACACATTTTATTTAAAGCAGTGTTTGCACTGAAATGACATTTTTCTCTTCCTATAGTATTATCTCTGTGATATTACTTTTGCATTTATGTATCTTTAAAATATTTCAGAATCTCTGCTTTTGGAGTCCTAATAATTTTCTGTAATTTCGTTTCACAGAGAATTGATATTGAGCTTAATCATGGTAGAGTCAAACACAGAAAGACATTCAAGAAGTCCTCATTGTAGAGAGCTGTTTCTAGGTCATAACATTTTATTGTGTACAATCAGCAAAGGTGGTGTGGCTACCAAACCTTACATTGGTTTTTGAAACGATTGTGCTACCAGTATGTTCCAATCAATGAGAACCTTTCAGCCATGAACTTTTATTTATATGTATCCCCCAGTGTAACATCAATGGCCTTCCTTAAGTCTTCCAGTTTCACTATCATGTGTTTTTTTTTTCTGGGAAAAATAGCTGAAGAAAAAGTGGTAGATTATATAAATAGACTGCACAAGTCCTGCAAAACTTGAGGAGGGAGATGGACATGTTTTTATTGTAAGAAGCAATTATGGTAAGATATCTGATTATAGTGGGTGGCAGTTCATTCATGTGCAGCCTCCACATTTGGAAGCAGCAACAAGCTCACAGTTAGTCTGGAATCAAGTGAGAATGCTATTTGTGGAAACTAGAACCAACTTGCGATCTCCCATCCAAGCGCCCTCAAGATAATAAACATTCTTTTCCACATATTAAGGTTTCCCCAGATTCCATAAATCCATTTATCCTAAACACAATTCTCTTGCAATTATGGCCTTTCCCACACCGGGCGAGGGAATCGCCCCATGCCGCTACTCACTGGACTTTTCGGCTCCCCGGTCCGGTCCACGGTGCTCCAGAGCAGTGCATACTCATCAATACGCACTGCTCTGACGTCCCAAATGGCTGCTTCTGGTTGGTCGAGGGTCTCGACCAGCCGCTGAAGCTTGCCAGCCTAAAGCCCACCCCCAGGCAGATTGCAGGCTCACACTGGTGCAAGCCTGCGAATCTGCATAAGGGAGTAGGCTCGCAGTGGCGCGCTATGTGCTTTTGAAAGACCGGAAAAATCAGGTCTTTCAAAAGTACACTGGAGGACTACTTGGGGTCGTTCTGGACCGGACTGAGGTACAGATCTACATTAAATAGGTCCAACCCAGTCCGGTCCGAGGTGCAGACCTCCGCCTTGGAGGACGGACTGCACCGTTAAAAAAACCCCATGTGGAAAAGGCCTTTGTTAATATTAATACTGTGACTTCTGCCCTGCACTCATTCTTACACTGCAACAGAAAGAAAGGGATAAAAGAAGGAAAAGTCCTAAAATTGTGTCTCTCCTTTCATATAGTTGGGAAGTTGGTGAATTTCAGCTAGTTTATGGGCATTCTTTACATTTACTTATATTTACTTTTATATTGTTGTATTTATTGTTACTGTCCAAGTATTGGATCCAAGATCTGCTTTTGTGGGCAGAAAGTCTTATTTCACCTATGACAGGGTTCTGAAACAGTGGAGATTTGTCACGGAATATAGCAGAAGGCTGTCTTTGCTGATTGCTTCATCCCCATAGTGACCTCCCAGGCTGGCCTGCTATTGCATCACTGAGGAATAATGGGGGGAAAAGCCCTTTTCCATGCAGAGAGGTTAATGTACATACAATGTATGAATCAATCTTGTACATGAAATCAAGTACTACATCATTAAGTATGACCCCTGGAGAAAGGGACACAATGAAAGGCAAAATATTCCTCACCTTCCCCTTCCCCTAAAAGTCTTATATGTTTAAGGAAATTATCTATCTAGCTAGTTCTGGAAATGGGAAATATGAAAGGCACTGAATCAGAGTCACAGATCTAGAATGTCTTTTCAAAGTAATGATTGGGAAACCCTTAAGTATACCACAAACCTAAATTGTATTGACTGGCATGCATTATGATTTCTAGTGTTCCCCCAAAGAAGTGACTCCTGTTTTGTGGGCACAGCAGGATATAAAAGAAAGAAAGGCAGGCAAGTAGACAAAACCCAGGTTTTGTTCATCTACAGACCAATTTTATTTTGCATATGCATATGGTATTTTCCTAATTACAAAGTATTTTCTGGGACCTTTTGTTTTTATTCCTATTCCCCAGGTTGGTTTAAATTAACCTAGTTCAAAGCCAGTGCGGTGCAGTGGTTTGAGCAAATCAAATCCCCACTCAGCCACAGAAATTCACAGGGTGATCTTGGGTAAGTCACACTCTCTCAGTCTCAGAGGAAGGCCAAGTCAAACCCCTTCTGAACAAATCTTGCCAAGAAAACCCCATGATAGGGTCACCTTAATGTGACTATAAGTTGGAAAAAACTTGAAGAAATGCAGCAACAACAACTTGCTGAAATAGAATGTATCTGTTCATTAGCAGTAAAGTCAGTTGCTCCTTAGTAAAGACACCTATGGTTTCTAGGACACAGATTCAACACAAATCAAGCAAGAGAAAGAGAAATGTTAGCACTAAAACAAAATGATCCTACTGCTTTACTAGTATAACATTGCTAAAGCACTTTAGCATTTTTACTATAACTCCTGAATGAAAATAGAAAGGCTCAGTGGAAATTGGAGAAAATCTGTTACTAAAATATTAGGCAAGACTGGGTGTGATGCAGAATCAGTGGGAGGGGAAAGGGGCAGAAGGAAAGGAAACTCACAATATTTCAAGAAGAGAGACTGAAGTAAACACATGAATTCTATACTAAAAGAATTGGAATGTCTCAGTACTTCCTGAGATTTATTTTTTCCCACTTGGCACCCAGAGAAGCAATAGAATATACTTGTGATGGCTGATTCTCTGTTCTACATTTGAGTACCTAACGGGAATCAGACTGAGAGAAAGAATTAAGGTTCATAATTTTTTTTCCCACCCTCTGTTTTCTTTAAGTTGCATCCAAAATCTGCTAAGATCTCAGAGATAGCTGCTAAAAAATTCTCCTTCCTGGGTTCTAAAGATGAAACCCTGTATTTGAATGGAAGCAGCTAGTAAAGTTGAAGAGGAGGTTTCATCTTTGGAACCCAGGAAAAAGTATTCCTTAGTAGATGACATTATGATCTTGGCATATGTCACAGAACCTCCCCTTCATGGCACCATTATTAGCATATTCTTGATAAGTGATTTAAAAACAAAAGAAAGAAAGTAAGGAAAAAAAGAAAGGAGGGAAGGAAGGAAGGAAATACAGTTTTGGAGCACTTTTAAATCCATCCCTTTCATTGGAGGTCCTGGTGGATGCTGTGTCTTGTGGTTCTTGGGATTAGTTTCAGCTGGGCATCAGCTAGGTCTTTCCTGGCTGCATAACTTGGTTTTCTGCACTGTTAACTTCCCAGTTAAAATACCACAATTAACTCTATACTAGACTACCCTTAAAGATGACTAGAAACAGCAGCTAGTCCACCATACAGCTGCTAGATTGTTAATGGGAACATCTTAGGGAAACCATACAACACTAGTTCTGAAGGAACTGCATTGACTGTCAGTCAAGTTCTACAAGGAGCCAGTGATGTCATGTAGAGCCCTAAGTGCCCTGGGACCTTGATACATGAAGGACCACTTCTTTTTCTTTATAACTGCCTAGAGGAGACCTCTTGTGTCCCATTAGTGAGAAAAATACAGTGTGAAAACACGGGGAGTGCTTTTTCTGCACTGGTGTTCCAGCTCTAGAATACTCTCTTCTTGAAGACTTGACTGGTACCAGCAGTGGCTTTACTGACATGAAGTGATAGCAAAAATAAATAAGTAAATAGTTTCTCATAGTTTTGAATGAACTACATACTTGGAGTATATGAAGGGAGGAGCTGCGTAAACCTGGTTGGTGTCAGCCAATCATAGCTCAGGAAATGCTGTGGGGAGGTAGGAAGAAAAGATACAAAACTGAGACTTGTCTCCGTCAGAGGACAGGCAGGGGGAAAAATCAAATGACACAGATGCTACGGAAAACCTGTAATAGAGTAGGATTGTCAGCCAGGAGGAAGAACTGAATAGGGTTTTGGGGAGCCCCAAATGATTAAATAGTTCAGGGGTTAATGTGTTATCTAAACGTATCTGAATAAACTACAGTTTTTTCCCCACAACTTTGTCTGGCTGTTTTTGTTAAATTTTATAGAGGATTTGGCCATGTTTACCACAGCAAATACACAGAACAACACAACCATTGGTTCACTTGGACCTTGAGGTCCAAGTACCCAGTACAAGGAGGGATTAAGAGGGGAAAAGGGGAAAGATGAATGACATGAGCCCAAGGGGTGGAACTGTGGGGCCAACCTGGAGATGAGGTCCATCACAGACTACAATTCTCAAAATCACCAGGCATCATGGTCATTAGTAATGATCTGGGAAATTCTGAGAAATGTAGTCCAAGGTAATTTTCTCAAGCTCTAATACACAAAGATTAGATCCAAATTTCATAATACTTATAGCAGATTGATTGAAACCATTGTAGTCATTACACACTTAAGTCCCATTGAACTCAATGGGTACAATTTAAGTTGGGCTGACTCTACTTTCAACCAGTAAATTCTCACAAAGATGGAACTAGTGTGCCTTCTAGCTCTTTTTTATACCAATGGCTAAATATGCTGTCACCTCATATGGGGGCACACAAAAGTTGTGTGTAGATCAATGTAAGCCATTCATGGAATGTATTCTTCATGCTGGAACACATAGAATGACCTTATGAAAAATCACCAGATCTCTGGGACAACTTGCTAGGTGTAGCATATATAGCATCATGAAGATCATAGCTGGTCCTGAGAGGCTACATTGAAGTTTCTGGATGCTTCCACACATACATGCCCTAGCCTCTATTGCTGCTGACAGACCGGGAGATTCTGCTACAGAAGACAACTTACCATTCTCTGCATCCTCTTCCCAGAAAAAATGAACCCAAAGAATCCCCCAAACAGCTGTACAGTGGATTGTTGGGAAGGCACATATACTGTGGAAAAGAATACATGAGGAGAAGGATATCTGTATGCCTCTTTCCTAGAACAAACATTCCCATGGGATATCAGGAGTGCCACGTAAGCTATGCACCTCTCTACCACTACCCAGGCAGAGAAAGTGAAATGTTGGCATGCAGGAAGGGGAGATTTAATAGACCCCAGATTCCCTGTGCCCTGAGAGGGGAAGGGAAGATTACTATATGCATTGGCATGTAATGTGCTGGGGTGTTTCAACACATGTACACACATGTGCAGACCTGCAGAGTACATTGGTGTGGAACGCTGACAAATCACTCACCACCTGTGTGGTCTCTGGTTTCAAAAATGGGGAAACCTGGTCAGTTATAGTTACCATAATGTGATGGGGAAAAAAGAATGCTTCATCTGAATGTTTCACAGAGCATGGACTACTAGGTATTCAGGAAAAAGTCCTTTTATTAGCACCCAGAGATAGACACTGTCTACCAGACTAGAATATATGTTTTCTTAATATTCAGCTTTGATGAGAGAAGGCTTAGTTAATAAGCTTTGCTTGAATTAATAACATAAATTGTTTATATAGATAATATTATAGAAATTAGATCACATTATATATGAACATTTATAAAATACTTGTTTAGTCATCTATTTCATGGTGTGTTAAATGGATATTAACAAAAGATATAAGCCACTAATTATGTCAGCATTCATAAATGATAATATGGTACAAAGCATCCCTGGTGTGGGTGTCATTCATTGACTTTGAACTTCAGGGGAATTACACTACAGAGATACAAAACCATGTATTTTCATAATAAAAAAATGGCATAAATCCAAACTAGTGCAAAGCCTTGACACTAAGTACACCATACCTGTATAAATGTTTCAGAGAATTATCTTCTAAGCCAAATGTCTTCATTAAAGGTTAGTGTTTAGTTTAGTGGATTCCAAGACATCCGATTTACTTGCTACAGAATGTTGCAATAAAAATAGAGAATGAGAGAGAGGGAGACACTGCCGTCACTTAACTTCTATGGCTTTTATATGTGCATTTTGAGAGCCATAACAATTTGACATTTCATTTTATTGATGCACAGATATTTAAAGTGGAGCTCATCAAAGTTCTGTTGCACAATAAGGTCAGCAAGTTCTACAAATCTATTTGCCCTGGCAATTTTGAAATACATTAATTGCAATATTAAAATTATCAGTCAATTATATAGTGCAATTATATAGTGCAATTGTTATGATTGCAATTGATATTGCAATTGTTTAGAGCCTGCAGTCAGGATTCAGTCTAAATATAAATAAAATACATTCTTGTAGTTAACTATTTAATGATTAACAATGTGAGATAAAGCTACGTGCAGCAAAATTTCCTCAAGAGGTCACAAAGCATTTTAACAAAATCTTTATTTAATTAAATTTATGCCTGACTTTCTGATGAACACCATCTGTTAAGATTACTTAAAATGTAGTTTTAGTTTTTAGCAAAAATAATTGGAAATGCTATGAACCAATTATGTAGTTTGAACTACTTTTAGATCCACAGTTTATTTTTAAAAATGAAAAATTAAACATTTTAAAATTGTTCCATAGACCAAAACAGTTTGGGGAGCACAGAAGTTTATTACAGAAATAATCTGTGCAAACTGTTTTCCATAAGAAAAAGTAATTCATAAAATATATAAACCACTCATACTTTCATTTTAGAAGTATCCCTAGTTAACCTTCATATACTAGGACAAATGAACTTCCATTGCTCAAAGGCCAATATCTGAGCCAGAATTCCTAGTGACCAACAGCACCTCCATCTTGTCTGGATTTTGTTTCAGCTCACTCATTGTCATCCAACCTGTTACTGAGCTCAGGCAGCATTTAAGCATGCCATCTGCTTCCTTGGAGTCAGATAACAAAAATAAGAAAATGAAATGTCATCACTATGTTGATAACATTTTATTCCAAAGCATCAGATGACCTCTCCAAGTAGACCCCTGGAGGGTCTTATGGCTGGTATCGCTGGTGATCCTGTTGAAGCCGTAGTTAATACCTGGAATTGTGATCTTACTGGTGTCAGGGGCATGGGCCCGACGGGCAGAGAGCTTGCAGCTGTGAGGCACAGTCCAGCTGCAAGCCCTCAGCCACATGGCCACGCCTGATTGGTCGGCCCTTACCACATGGCCACGCCTGATTGGTCGGCCCTCAGCCACATGGCCACGCCTGATTGGTGGGTGCCTGGCTTGGAGGGCTATTTGAGGCAGGCGCCGGGCTGTGGAAGGCACGGAGCAACAACTGTTGGTCAACTGTGGTCCTGCTGTCTGTGTCTTGTTCCTGCCCTTGCCTGAAACCAGTTCTCCTGTTTGCCTTAGTGAAGTAACCTGCCCTATGTACTTTAACAGCCTGTGTTTATTTCTGTTAAGACTGCATTAAAGCCCTGCAGCTCTAACCAGCTCCCCTGCCTCTGCCTGACCACCGCCTGGCACTGACAGATTGTTCTCCGTCACTTCAGGCAGCATGGATGGGGAGAATGTGGCCCTGCAGGCCCAACTGGCTGCTCAGGCCCAAGAGAACCAAGGGCTGCGTGCTCAAGTGGACCAGCTTCGCATGCTCTGCAAGTGCTGCAGTTCCAGATGGGGCAGCTACAGGCAACCCAGCCCCAGCCTGCTTCCAAGGTCCCTATGGCTGTACTGCAGTGTTTTTTGGGGGAGCCTACAGAGCTGGAGACCTTCATTGCTAACTGCCGGCTGTACATCCAAGTCCGGGCCCAAACTTCCCGGATGAGCGCTCCCAGGTGGCTTTCATGATTAGCCTGTTGGCCGGTATGCCTGCCAAGTGGGCTACGTCCCTGCTTAGGGAGAACAGTGTAGTCTTGGACAGCATGGCTGCGTTCCTGCAGGCTTTCCGGGCCGTATGGGGGGATCCTGTCCGGTCTGAGACCGCGAGCCGCCAACTCCGCCAGAAGCAGCAGGGGAGGGGCTTGGTGCGAGACTACACCACCTCCTTCCGGCTCTTGGCCCAGGACGTGGCCTACAATGATCCGGCTCTTCAGGATCAATTCAAGGCCGGCCTCTCGGCAGAAATTCTGGACGAACTGGCCCGCAGCTCCCCACCTACGACCCTTGAGCAGCTTATCCAGCAGGCCCTCCGCATTGACGGGCGTCTGGAAGCCCGCCGGCAGGCCTCCGCGCCGGAACCTCAAGTGTGCGCACTTGGGCGCCCGCTCCACGAGAGACGGAGGGTCTCCCCCAGCCGGACCAGTTCCGGTGCCATCCCGGCTTCCTCGAGCCCAGAGGAGCCTATGCAGCTTGGGGGGGCGCGGCCCCGGCTGACCGCCGAGGAGAAGGAGCGGCGGCGGCGGGCTGGCCGGGCCTCTACTGCGGGCTGGGGGGACACTTCGCTTGCGTGTGCCCGGCCAAGATGCCAGCTACCGGCGCGGTGGGAAAACCCAAACCCCCCCAGGCCTAGAAGGCCTGCGAGGCCTGGGGAAGCCCGACAACAGGGACACTGCAGATCCACACGAGAGGCAACGAGATCCACTCCTGGTGGCCGCCATGGTATGCCTCGGCGGGGCAGCACCGATCCCGTGGGGGCCATGCTTGACTCCGGGGCGTCCAACAACTTCCTGGACCTCCAGTTTGCCCAGGATCACCGGATACCGTTGGAGCCCCTACCCAAGCCTCGCCCGGTGGAGACCATCGACGGACGATTGCTGAGGTCGGGCCCCATCACCCACCGGACGGTGGAGGTGGGTCTGAAAATCCAGGGCCATTATGAGCGGACCCGCTTCCTGGTCATGGCGGTGCCCCACTTCCCGCTGGTGCTGGGCATGCCATGGCTCTCGCGCCATGACCCCCGAATCTCGTGGTCGCGGCGCGAGGTGCTCTTCGCCTCCGAGTACTGCCAGGAGCACTGCTGGCCTGAGAAGCTGCTGGCTACCCTGGAGGCCCCTGGTCCTGCAACTTCCGTCAAGCTGCCACCCAAGTACCAGGAATATGCGGACGTGTTTGACCAGAAGGAGGCCGATCGCCTACCTCCCCACCGGGTTTATGACTGCGCCATCGACTTGGTCCCGGGGGCGCCCATTCCAGCTGGTCGCATCTACGCGCTTTTGGAACCCGAGCTGGCAGCCCTAAGGGACTTCCTGGTAAAGAACCTGCGCCGGGGCTTCGTGCGGCCATCGACGTCACCGGGGGGGGCGCCGGTGCTGTTTGTCCGCAAGAAGTCGGGGGAACTCCGGCTCTGCAATGATTACCGCGCCCTTAACCGGATCACCATCCGCAACCGCTCCCCGCTCCCCTTGATTCCGGAGTTGCTGGAGCGCCTGGGGCACGCGACGATCTTCAGCAAGCTGGACCTCCGCGGGGCCTACAACCTGGTTTGGGTTCGGGTGGGAAGAGTGGAAGACGGCGTTCCAGACCCGGTATGGCCACTATGAATATACGGTTATGCCCTTTGGCCTCTGTAACGCCCCAGCCGTGTTCCAGCACTTTGTCAACGACGTCTTTTCCCCGACTACCTGGACCGGTTCGTGATTATCTACCTTGATGACTTCCTGATTTACTCCCCAAATCAGCGGGTCCACGACGCTCACGTACGGGCGGTTTTGCAGTGGCTCCGGGAGCACCGCCTGTACGCGAAGCTCGAGAAGTGTGCCTTCGACCTCTCGGAGGTCGACTTCTTGGGCTACCGAGTGTCTCATCGGGGAGTGGAGATGGATCCGGCCAAGGTAGTGGCGATCGTGTCCTGGCAGCCCACCAGCCAGCCGCAAAGATGTCCAGCGCTTCTTAGGGTTCCGAACTTCTTGGAAGTTCATCCCCAAGTACGCGCCCCTAGCGGCCCCCATCACCAGCGTGCTCCGGGGAAAAGCACCCTTCCGGTGGACCGAGGAGGCCCAGCAGGCGTTTGAGCGGCTGAAAACCTGCTTCACGTCTGAGCCCGTTCTTCAGGGACCCGGACCCCAGGCGGCCGTTTGTAGTGGAGACCGACGCCTCGGATGTGGCGGTCGGAGCGGTCCTGTTGCAAGCTGGGGGTCCAGAGGGCCAACTCCGACCTTGTGCCTACTACTCGCGGCAGCTGTCTTCCCCTGAGCGGAACTTCCATCTGGGAGAAGGAACTCCTGGCGGTTAAGGCGGCCTTCGAGGCCTGGCGGCACCTGCTGGAGGGTGCCCGGCATCCGGTGCAGGTACGGACTGACCACCGCAACCTGGAGTACCTCCAGACCACCCGCAAGCTGACTCCGCGGCAGATGCGGTGGGCCCAGTTCTTCTCGCGGTTTCATTTCCAGCTCCAGTATGTGCCGCGGGCTCGTAACCGCCGCGCCGACGCCCTGTCCCGGAAGCCAGAGTATGCCGCGACTCCGGAGCCCGAGGTGCGGTCCACTATCCTGCGCCCGGAAAACTTTGCGGCGGCGGTGGGGTGGCCCCCCCCGGCGGAGCGGATCCGGGAGGCCCAGGCTCGGGAGCCGCCCCGGGGGCCCCTTTGGCTGGGGGGCACCTCCTCCCCGTGGTCCCAACGGGAGGGGCTGCTGTATCACAAGGGCCGTTTGTTTGTTCCAACAGGTCCATGCCGGGACGAGGTGTTGCGGCTCTGCCACGACAGCAAACCCGCGGGGCACTTTGGCCCGTTCAAGCCCATGCACCTGGTGACCCCCCGAGTTCTGGTGGCCCCGGGTACAAGGGGACATCGACCGCTACGTCTGCACATACCCCGTGTGCCGCCGCGCCAAGGACCCGCCGGGGAAACCTCCTGGTCTCCTCCAACCTCTACCAACTCCGACGGGTCCCTGGAAGGCGGTGTCCATGGACTTTATCACCGAGCTCCCACTGTCTCGAGGACACACGGTCATACTGGTGGCGGTGGACCTTTTCACCAAGATGGCGCACTTTGTCCCGTGCCCGTTACTGCCCACCGCCCAGGAGACGGCTCGCCTAGTGTTACACCATGTGTTCCCCGGGTCCACGGCCTCCCCGAAGGGATAGTGTCCGATCGGGGACCCCAATTCACGGCCGGTTCTGTCAGTGCCTGCTGCGTCAACTGGACGTAGAGCCCCGCTTGTCTTCTGCCCACCACCCGCAGACGGACGGCCAGACGGAATGTACCAACGCAACCCTGGAGCAGTCCTACGTTGCTACAGCTGCTACCAGCAGGACGACTGGGCGGACCTGCTACCTCTGGCGGAGTTTGCCTATAATAACACCGTCCACGCCTCCACCCAGCAGACCCCGTTCTTCGCCAACTACGGCTACCATCCACGTTGGTTCCCGGCCGTCGGGGCACCATCCGCGGTGCCTGCCGCCGACCAATGGCTCCAGGAGCTGCGGGCGTTGCAGAGCCTGCTGCAGGAGCAACTAGAGCTTGCCAAGGTGGCATGCAAGCGGACCACCGACCGCCACCGCCAACCGGGCCCGCCGTTGCAGCTCGGGGAGCGGGTTTTGGCTATCCACCCGCTTCCTCCCGACAGGTCGCCCCAGCCACAAGCTGGATGCCCGGTTCATTGGGCCCTTTGAAGTCACGGCCCAGTTGAACCCCGTGGCTTATCGGCTGCAGCTTCCGCACAACCTGCGGGTTCACCCCGTGTTCCATAGGTCACTCTTGCTGCCGGCCTCGGGAGTGCGTCCCGACGCCGGACCAGGTCCACCTCCAGCGTCTGTGATTGTGGATGGCGAGGAAGAATTCGAAGTGGCTGAAATCCTTGACTCCCCCTGGCAGAGAGGGCGCTTGCAGTACCTCGTAGACTGGCGTGGCTAGGGCCGGAGGAACGGTCCTGGGAGGATGCCACCGATGTCCACGCGCCCCGGCTGGTGCGGGCCTTTCACCGGCGCTTCCCTGCCAAGCCGCGGCCTCGGCGGGGTAGGGGGGGTGAGTCTGGGGAAGGGGGTGATGTCAGGGGCATGGGCCCGCGGGCAGAAACTTGCAGCTGTGAGGCACAGTCCAGCTGCGAGCCCTAGCCACATGACCACGCCTGATTGGTCGGCCCTCAGCCACATGGCCACGCCTGATTGGTCGGTGCCTGGCTTGGAGGGCTATTTGAGGCAGGCGCCGGGCTGTGGAAGGCACGGAGCAACAACCGTCGGTCAACCGTGGTCCTGCTGTCCGTGCCTTGTTCCTGCCCTCGCCTGAAACCAGTCCTCCTGTTCGCCTTAGTGAAGTAACCTGCCCTATGTACTTTAACAGCCTGTGTTTATTTCTGTTAAGACTGCATTAAAGCCCTGCAGCTCTAACCAGCTCCCCTGCCTCTGCCTGACCACCGCCTGGCACTGACAACTGGGGCTATCGACACGATTGCTCCCAAGCATCCTTTCCGGCCTGCTTCAAATCGTAATCCTTGGTATACAGTAGAACTCAGGAATATGAAGCAGGTCGGACAACGACTAGAGCGCAACTGGTAGAAATCTGGACTCGTATCTGACAGGACACGCTATGAGAATTCCTTCATTCCTTTGGAGTGGCAATAGATGCAGCGAAGAAGACTTTTCCCCTCTCCATGTATTGCGCCTGCGACTTCTCATCCAGCAGAGCTGTTCAGGGTGGTAAGGGATCTGACTCAGTTACCCACTCCCCTGAACTCGCTCTTAGAACCTAGTGTAGCTTGCTGTGATGCTTTGAATAATCATTTTTCAGATAAAATATCTCAGATAAGAGCCAACTTGGATGCCAGTGTTATAGCAGAGGTTACAAATGAAGTGTCCGGCAACTCCGTGAGCAGGATTATACTTTGGGTCAAATTTAGTCATGAGTACCGAGGACGTAGACAAGCTCCTTGGAAATATAAGAAAGACAAACTGTCCTCTTGATCCCTGCCCTTCATGGCTGGTCGTCCAGGGAGGAGTTGCAATTAAGATCCATTTAAGATACATTATTAATGCATCCCTCAGGGAGGGCAATTTTCCAGCTTGTTTAAAAGAAGCGATTATACGGCCGCTTCTAAAAAAGCCCTCCCTAGATCTCCTGGATATGAATAATTATAGACCAGTCTCCCATCTTCCATTTTTAAGCAAGGTGATCGAGAGGGCTATTGGTCTTCAGCTCCAAGCTGTCTTGGATGAAACAGATTATCTAGACCCATTTCAAACTGGCTTCAGGGCAGCATATGGAGTTGAGACTGCCATGGTCGCCTTAGTGGATGATCTTTGCCTAGTTATCGACAGGGGAAGTGTGACCTTGCTGGTATTCTTGGACCTCTGAGCGGCTTTTAGACTATGGTATCCTTCTGGAACGCCTGAGAGGGTTAGGGATCGGGGGCACTGCACTTAAGTGGTTCTGGTCCTATCTTTCAGGTAGATACCAGATGGTGATGCTTGGGGACAGCTACTCCTCGAAAAAGGAGCTTAAATCTGGCCTCCCTCAGGGCACTGTCCTGTCCCCAATGCTATTTAACATCTACATGAAACCGCTGGGAGAGATCATCAGGAGGCATGGAGCAAGGTGCTATCAGTGTGCTGATGACACCCAGATATATCTCTCCATGCCTCGGATAATAGCATCAACTAAGGATGGCATCTCGCCTCTGAACGAATGTCTTGAAGCAGTAATGGACTGGATGAGGAAAAACAGACTGAAGCTGAATCCAGATAAGACGGAGGTACTCACTGTTAAGGGCCCCAGCCCAGGTATGGTGGTTTGTCAACCAGTTCTAGACAGGGTCACACTTCCCCTGAAAGACTGTGTCCGCAGCTTGGGGGTGCTCCTGGACTCGCCACTTCAGATGATAGCTCAAATAGATGTGGCAGCCAGGAGTGCCTGCTATCAGCTTCGGCTGATACACCAGCTGCACCCCTTCCTGGAGCTGGAACACCTAAAAACAGTGGTGCATGCCCTGGTAACTTCACGGCTTGACTTCTGCAATGCGCTCTACATAGGGCTACCCATGTGCTTAGTCCAGAAACTTCAATTAGTTCAGAATATGGCAGCCAGGTTGGTCACTGGTAGACCTAAAACTGACCACATAACACCAATACTGAAGTCATTACATTGGCTGCCTATTAGTTTTCAGGCACAGTACAAGGTGTTGGTTATTACCTTTAAAGCCCTTTATGGCTTGGGGCCAGCCTACCTGCGGGATCGCCTTCTCCCATATAATCCGCCCCGCACACTAAGGTCCTCTGGGAAGAACTTACTGCAGCCAGTCAGAACTAGGTTGGCTGCGGTTACCCAGAGGACCTTTTCTTCTATCATTCCCAAACTATGGAATGGCCTGCCAGAAGAGACCCAGCATATTACCAGTCTTGACAACTTTGAAAGAGCAGTCAAGACTGATCTCTTCCGACAGGCCTTCCCAGACAAGCATTTCCATCGCCTCCCATCTATTGCCTTGCTGCTTTGTTAATAGTAATTGATGGATTGTTAATTGCTATGTATTTTAAGGCGCTGGTTTAGGTGGGCTGGTGGGTGGGGAGGATTGGGTATGTTTTTAATGTCTTTTAATGTATAATGTGTTTCATGTTGTTTGCCACCTCGAGGTGGGATACAAATTATTATTATTATTATTATTATTATTATTATTATTATTATTATTATTATTATTATTAGATAGAAAATAGGAAAAAAGTGCCCTCAACACCGGACACAACAAGCCTGGAAGAACCAGAACCACTGCTGTACAGAATCTATAGACCTTAGACCCATTAGATAGTCTAGCATAATCGCACACTCAAATCTATTGAAAACTGGTAAGAGGTACATGGGAACTAATAGGGCTACCCTCTCCTGTATAGCTCCCATTATAAGTCATTCACCAAGGTTTATCTACATCCTATTTGAAAGTCCAATTGAAAAGGGACCAGAAAATGAGCACCATCCAAATGCAACAGAAATTGTAAGGTGGAAATTTCTTAATTATTTCTACAAATCAAATAGAAATACAATATTTTTTGCCATATGGGGAAAGTGATTCAGTTATCTGTGCATCTGTTTAATCTGCTGTTCTGGCATTAACGATTGACTGGTAAACTTCAAGGTCCTTGTTCTGGATCTAGGCCATTTCGGCACTACACTGTAATAGTGCTATTATTCCTATTTTTCCATTTTCAACATTCTATGGAATCCTGGGATTTGCAGCTTAGGGAGGGGCATTTAGAATTCTCAACCAAAGAGCTCTTTGGCCTCAGTAACCTACAAACCCCAGAATTCCACAGGATGTTGAAAGTGGAATAATAGCACCATAACAGTGCAGTGTGTAAATGGCCCAGGACTGTAGTGGGAGCGGTTTGACTTTGTTGAGAGCCTGTTTGATTATTTGCAACTGGGCCCATTTAAATTGTATTGATCAGACTCAGTCTGTTCCAATCTGGACTCTGATTCTGAATCAGGTTTCAGGAATCTGGATTGCCAAATATTTGTACTGGAAATCAGAAAAAGGCTATAACTTTTAAAAATTCACACATCCAGATAATGAGTACATAAAATGCTGTGAGACTGTAGAACCTAATAGAGGATTATCCAAATCAGTTTCAAACATGTAATTTCAGGAGATTTTATGCTAGACACTTGTAAAACTTGCTGACTTTCAAAAACATTTTTAAAAGTTTTTTTGGACTCCTCCTTCTTAGAAATTAATTTCACACTGTTGTTGCCCTGGCTCTGTCTCTCTAGAGCATCAGTTGGCTATGTCTATAAAAGTTTGACTAAGATGTATGATAATGGTAATGGTAATAATAATGATAGGACAATACACTTAAAGAGAAGGTACTTATTTGCTTTATTCTACCAATAGACCAACTGGCAAGATTCTGGTCCTTTCTGCAACACACCTTTTCACGGAGCTGGGGTGCGGGGATCACGTGAGCAGCCTCCAGTGAGAAGCTCTCATGTCCCGGTTCCTTCAGCTCCACAACTGCCACCTGCTCGTGCAAGAGCCCCATCTCTTCATTTTGCAGTGCAGCCTGGGAGTTTTCCAGGCTGCGCTGGGGCAGGAAGTGCGAGCACCACAGCTCTGGAGCTCCACACACATGACAAGTGCACGCGGGGCTCTGGAGCGATGCACGATCATGCACCATTTTCAGCTCAAAGCTGAAAATGAAAAAGTGTGCGAGCAGCACCTGCCAGACCCTAGAGCATCACGCGATTGTGAGTGCGTCATGTGAACCACTCCTCGCATTTGTGCGATGCTCGAGGGGCTCTTTTGCATGGCAAATACTGTGCGAAAAGGGCCTCTGTAATGCAACATAAGGCAAGAACGGAATTTTGAGAGCCCTAGAAGATGAATTGGTTATCCCCCTGTTCATCCTTTAGGTATTATGTTATCTGCCCTGGTATTAGAAATTTCCCTTTCACAGCACCATATTCCCACTGTCCCATCTCTTACAGAGTTGCCTATTTTAGCTTCTGCTGGAAGGAGACTGAGAGCAGCTGTTATCACCATTTGCTCATGTGCTGCAGGCACTTCCTATACTGTCTTGGCTGCTTGGACTTTTCTTCTGCCTGTTCCCTGTGAAAGTTCACTTGGTGTCATCTTTTAAAGTGTTACAGCAGACTCTTGGTGCTATAAGGTCTCCCTCCCTCCCTCCCTCCCTCCCTCCCTCCCTCCCTCCCTCCCTCCCTCCCTTCTTTCTTTCTTTCTTTCTTTCTTTCTTTCTTTCTTTCTTTCTTTCTTTTTTCTTTCTTTCTGTTTCCATGTAGTTGCTGCTTTTAGGGAAGTTAAATAGAAATCCTGGTATTTGTTTCCACCTAAAAGTTGTACTACACAATACTACCCCTTTTCTGTGGTGTCTCAGACTGCCTGACTTCTATGCAATGATAACAGTTAGGGGCAATTGTGGTGGACCAGCCTTTCTAAAGCATATGTAGAAACATTAAATGGTTTAATTAACTGTAAAATAGAAGATTGAGCTAATCTATTCAACAAAATGAAAGGAAATTAAAAGATCTGAAGACACCAAATCAGAACAATCAACAACTGCCCACTCCTCACTGCAGCTCCTTCATGAACCATTACAAGCACAGAGATGTCATGAAGAGATACGTGATTATGTAATTTCATGGCCTCACACAGTTCTTCCCACACTTCCCCATAATCACTTTTGGGTGTGCAGGTAACATTCTTGCCCCAGAATGCATGACAAATCTGTTAATGAGCAAAGCCCAGATCCCCTCATTCTATTTTTCATCACACTGTCTTGATATTTTCCTAATATTGGAGACACAGTGTCTGGATTTTTTACCACTTATTTTTAATGTCCAGATCTCTGAATCATTCCAAAGCACCTCAGACTGTGCCACTCTACCTTGGAATCAAATTTGGCCAACCCATTGTGATTCTTAGGTGATTCAGCTTGATCTAGTCCTGCCTGAGAACTGGTACAAATTGCCTAATCATTTGAGCTTTGACTGAATCTGTTGCATACCCATTCTTTAAACCAGATGTGGCTCAACTGTCCTCCAAAAAGAGGTCACTTCACACAGATAGCTCCCTCTGATAGCCTTTCAGAAAGACTGCTATCTTCTTCAAAGTAGGAGACATGGCCATTCAGTGCCTGTATTCTTCTTAGTGACTAACTCAGTATTCCTGCTCAAATTTTTTTAGACATTTCACTACAGCAGTAAAGAGTTTCATCCAATAGATTTAATTAAGAATAATTACTGTTAAAAAAGCACTGTGAAAAATTGTTGTTGTTAGTAGTTAAACTACAGTAATTGACTAAGAACAAAGTGGTTTAAACTAGGTAATCCAAATTACTTTTCATAAAGTGGTTGTTATTTCTATTTAACAACGCACACATATGCACAGCATTAACCATGGTTCTCCTCACTTTAGCAATCTTTAGCATTGTGATTCCAGTTCAGTGTCCTATCTCAGTCCTGGCACAGTTGATAAATCAAACAGAACAAACTGAATATCTCTCAGCTTGTTACTTATTTCCAGGCAGTAAGCAAGGACTCATAAATAGTCCAACATAAACAGATACTACCTTTGATCTTAGCCAAAACGCTGAGAAGTGAAGTCCAGCAGGGTTTCATGGCAAGGGAGTGTCCAAGGTCAATCCAAGCATTTGTCAAGGCATCTAGCAAGGTAACAGGTCAGATAAGCTCTGACAGCTCCTGAAGGGGAAGGACATCAGCTAAATAGGTCCTGAGCCAACGCTGGCTATAAATCCTGAGAGAGTGACACTGATTCTTTCTTTGCTGCCTGTGCACTGCAAAAGCTGGGTCGAGGTAAGTGTTCATCTATATCTGAAGAAGCAAGATTCTCTCTCTGTTGAAGCTGGCTCTGTCCCTTGTTCTGTTTCTGGTACTGTAACCTCACTCTGTACAGCAGCCTCTGGCATGCCCTCTGTTTCAGACTCTGAGTCAGAGTTCATGCTCTGGAAGCAGGGCATGACATTCAGCTGCCATGGTTGTATCTTTTGGAATCCTGAGGCCTGCACTTTGGTCAGGTGTTAAAAGTTCTGTCTGAGAATTCCAAAACCCCTTTCCAGAATCCCATAGGATGTTGCTATAGCAATTGAAATGGAATTATAGCACTATAATTGTGAAGTGTGAAAAGTCTCCAGATATTTGGAGTCAGAAGTTCTCTTGCTAAAGTAATAGATCTTATTGTTTCATCTTTAGAACTGTGCATGACTTCCTTAGTACTGTGTTAAGCCTCTGATGAATGAAGAACACCCCAAACCCAGATCATACATTTCAGTAACCCTGTCAAAAAGCCCTTAAAGCAGACTAATACTGCTAGACCCACACTGCAGATTGGGAGATGTAAGGAAGACTATCTATGAGGTTTATCAATAAAGTAAAATTTGAACTAGGACCTTTATGATTTACAATTGTTCAGCTGGCATACAGTGCCAGGTGAAACCAACATGGTTCCCTACCACTGACTCATTAGATTGAGGGTCCTTTGCCATTTGTTAGTTAATCTGTTTTCTGTCTCAGGTCCCTTTGTCTCCTTCTGGCCACCTGAGCATCCAACCTGTGATGGTGGTGAAATCCAAACAGATAGACTTAACATCAATATTCCATTTAACCATTCTTAAGTACTGGAATCTGACAATATTTATGTGTGAAAATGAGCGGGTTCTCTGGTAAACTTTTAGACTTTTTGTTTTATGCCATCATCAATAAAGAAGTATATACACACCTTTTGGGAAGAAACATAGTCATGACAATGTCTGGGCACTTTATTTTCATCACATTACATTCGATTTTATGTAAGGCATCATACATTCATCATGTTATATTTTCATTGTATTCCAGTATATGGCAACTATGATGTCACACTTTCATAAGAATCTTTATCTTTGCATCTTTCTAGTAGGCTTCTCTACAGTTAATACATAGAGGAACATTACTGTGTTAAACAATAGAACCCAGCTATTTCTCCTTTTAGGAATATCATCTCATCTATTGAGAAACTACACATCTCTAAACAGGCATCTGTGAATAAGGGTTACTATCCTTGAGCATTTCTGTATCTAGCAGTATCGATTACATCCATCCGTAATGAGCAACCATTTCTATCATCATAGGAATTATATCTATTTAGCAGTGCCTAGTTGTTTCTCTTACCAGCTGTGTCTATTTGCATCAGCATGTCTGGGTTATCAGCTTAGAATAGTGCAGCTATTGTCAAACAGCCTTCTTCATATGGTAGAAATGGGCAAAAGCAGACTGATTTCTATTTCCTCTTGGCTTATTTTATTCCCTCCTCAGCCTTCACCTAGCTTTACCTAGTTGTCCTATCTGGTCCAATGAGATAAGAGATCTCTAGTGAACTTCATGTATTTCAGTAATTCTCTCCTCCAATCAGATTCTGGAGATAATATAAATAAAACTGAAGATAGTTAGATCTTGGCTTTTAGAGGCAATTATATCAGTCAACTGATTGCATAAACTATTGCGCGCCTGCTATCAATTTATAATTGGTTAAATCCACTCATATGTTTATTTATAATTGAGTAGGCATTCTACCTGGTACTATGCTGTTGCTTGGATCTTGGTTTTGTAGACACATTCTACATTGCACAGAACTTTTGACTTTCTGTTTCAGACTTTATTTTTTATCCATCTCCTGAACACATTGTTTATATTTTCAGGGCTTAAACTTTGCAGATTAGAACCCAAACTGACACTTAGCCTATATCACAGGTCTCGGATGTAACTGAAATCTTCTGTAAGAAACTTTCAGGGATTTTTTTTTAATTCTATTTGAATTTTTACCATTGAACGATTACCTAGGGCCAGGCACAAGCAGATAGGTAGTAAGGAGGATGCTACCTTGTACTCTTGTAAGAGATGATATTACATGAGCATTACAAACTACAAGAATAGTATCTTTTCAGTTCTCCTTTGTGCCTGCAAAGCATTCACAAAGAGCTTCACACAAGGCACTACTATTATTATAGTCCATAGACCCTCCTTCTTTCTTTTTGTTCCCACAGGCTAGAGTCTGCAGCTTTCTTTTATTATTAAGGGCTTTGGCTCGCTGCAGTCCATTATAATCTCCATAAATATTTCAGTAAATACTATAGTGTGGTTCAGATTAGGAAGAAAAGAAGGCTTGCTCCCTTTTCATCTGCCATGTTGTTTACTACCATAGATTTGAAGTAAATCTTTCAAGACAGATTCAGAGTTCCCCCTTGACTACATTCTGTCACTCTGCCTTTCTAAGCAATTCGAAGAGAAAAGAATAAAAATATTGCTGAAACCATACCTTTCCCATCTTATGTTCCTCCACCCATCACACTCCCTGGGTATTATTTTCATTGCTGTCACTCAAAAAAAAAAAAAAAAGTGACAGGCTGTGCACCTCAATGAGACCCATGCTTTTATTTCACATTTAGGAAATGGGAGACTCTTCATCCTTTCCATTTCATTCAAAGCTAGTGAAAGCATTTCAGTCATCTGCTTGGACCTCAGGAAATCTGTAGAAAAGTGATCCTGAGTGACGCATGGGGAATAGTGCTACAGGAAAGAAATCCATAACCAGCTCAGAAAAATAGAGTGTGCCCTTTCCACGACCATCACTAAGCACATTGTTTAATGGTCACTGGTAAAGAGCCCAGGTTCTGCTAACAGTTATTTATTTACTACTTTTGCATTCTACTTTGGCACCAAGGTGATCCAGATAGTGTACATGGTATTCATCTTGTTCCAGACGGAAGCACATGCTCAAAAGTTTCACCCACCCCCTCCATCTCTCTGTACAGTTCAGCTATATATTCAGTTTTTCCACTGCTCCTATGCAGCATTAATGTAATCATTATATTACAATTAGTAACAGCAAAGCATTCAAGTAGTTATCTTTTTTATCTTTGTCTTTGGGTCTACAAATTTGGCTTCAGCCCAAAGGGGCAAAGTTTTCCTTTGATTTGCTTTCCACCAGATCTCTCTCTCTCTCTCCACCCCCACCCTCCCGCAATCCTCTTTTAGTTTGGATCTGCCTGTGCAAACATATTCATAGTGAAACTCTGTATACTGCCTAGTATACTTTTAAGCATGTTTAATTATTTCCCTGATCAATTATTAAATGATGATACTAATGATGAAAATGATATTCTGTTTGTCAGTGAATGCTGCACATATTTACAATTGCAAACAACAATGAAGCTGACTTACATCAGTGCAATAGAGATAGGAAATACCCAGGATACCTTTAGCAAGAGTCTTCAGAGAAAGAAAAGGAGAAAGAGAACTACTGCAACCTCAGTGTGCAAAGATAAAGGAGGTTTACGTCCAAATGAGAGTTTAACAAGGAGATTGTGATAACTGTCACTTTTCAGACTGGTCTTGGCCCTCAAAGCAATTTTGTCTGGCGATCATATTAAGAGAAAATGAAAATTCTAATACGATAGGAAAAAAAAATCTTTTGGCTAGTGTTTTGCATATAAAAGAGAAAAATCAATTTAAGAGAAGCATCACATTTTTCTCACTGATTTTATATTCAGCATTATAATTTATATATTGATACTTACTTTTTTTACAGTGCCCACAACTTATAAGGTTAAGATCCTGTAGCACTATTCCCCATGCGTCACTCAGGATCACTTTTCTACAGATTTCCTGAGGTCCAAGCAGATGACTGAAATGCTTTCACTAGCTTTGAATGAAATGGAAAGGATGAAGAGTCTCCCATTTCCTAAATGTGAAATCAGGATCTAACATCCAAGGTGTGTGACATTATGACTGAGGCTTCTTCTTCAACTTCAAGGGTGGAAGGTGCAAGGCAGTATGGTGGAAGGATCTTGATATGCCAGCTGAAGATGTTAAATGCAATCAGCTTGGAGTTAATATACCTATTTGTTCAATCTCTGTTTCCATTAAGAAACAAAGGGATAAGCTGATTCATATGTGGTATTAAATCCTGCTCAGATTGAACTGCATTTCTAGGAATCTGAACTCAAATGGTTAGAAATGTTAAAAAAACAACCAGGGTCATATCTCCATATATGGTGCTTGTGCATTATAATTTTGACTGTTGGTCTTAGCTCACAAATCAAAAAGGTCATTGTAAAACCAAGTAGCATCCTGTAGTTTATTTTCCTTTGAGAACTGGATTCCTTTGTCTGATGGGCAGATGGTTATTGTTAAAGGAATCCAAGAGATTTACCTTATCTGACAGATTAACCAAAGTGTGGAAAATTCCATTTTTGAGAAGGTGATAGTCCAGGTTAAGGAAGCAAGAAATAATCAATCAGGCTCATAACTTTAGTTTACGAAATATGGTGACCTTTTATTTCTTTAGTTAATAGAAATACACTAACAATATTTATTACCTGCGTCAATACATAGGACTCCTCTGAACAGTACAGAGCTCCTCACCTGGTGCCAAGAACTGCTAGCTTATGTTCACCATCTTCTCTCAGCCTCTCATAATAGTCTCAGTAAAAGGTGATGGTATTGGGAGGAGAAAATGAAGGAAGATCTATGACATCATAAGCAACTTGGTTAATCAACATTCAAATCTCATGACTCTGTGAGCAACTTGGCTAATCACCATTTAGACTTTTTTGTGCCTTTGTTCACCTCTTGGCTCCTCCTTTTCACCGATAAAAGGACTGAAGATGTGGGACTCAAGATGGTGTATAACTTATTAAGAGCAGTACAGATAAAAAAACTATACAAAAAGGTATAAATATAAGAGTGATTTTAGGAAACAAATAATCTGTAAGGTTAAAACCACCAAAATTCATTAAAAGACCATATAAAAATCACCAAAGAGCACAGCACACCATTAAAAGCATACCATCACAGTCAATTTCTAAAAGCTTTACAGAAGAAGAATCTTTTTGCTTGCTGGAGAAAGGAGAGCAGGAAGGACCCCATACTTGCCTTCCTAGGGAGAAGTTCCTAAGTCTGGGGCAGTCACTGAGAAGACCCTTGTCTTAGGGTCTCCCTTGTTTCCACCAAAGGAGCTTGAGAAGGTGATGGGACAGAAAGAAGGCCATCTTCAGAAGATCCCAGCACTCTAATAGGCTCATATACAGAGATACAGTCCTCCAGACAGTAATTTTAGGCTGTTTTGCGGCATCTTTCTGACTACTTTATGTGTTTTTCCTTAAGATTTTTCAAAGCCATGAAAACCTCATGAGTATTCCCATGATATCGTACCCTGTTCGTGGATGGAGTGCTTTTGCACAAGAGAACTGAAACTGGTATTAGAAATGCTTTGCAGTTAATAAAATAGTATTTTGTTATCTCATACTCCGCCTGACACTACAGAAAGTCCAACAAAACATAGAATTATCTGTCAGAGGAAATTTCAGTGGCAACAATGAGCAGGAAAAGGTCCATCAACCCTTAGCATTTCCCTCAGCATGTTTACTGAAATACATTTCACATTTGACATTAGAACACAAGTGAAAATGATTTCTTTCAATTGACCTTTATTTGTAGACTGACCTTCAGTTGGTTTGGGGTGTTTTGTTTTCTTTTGGTAAGTAATAATATCTCCAAATAACACCCTCTTGATATTTGTACATCCTAACCTAGCTATCATTCTGGGTTATTTTTCATCAATTATCTGAAATGTATACCCAGAAAAAAAATGATGAATGTTTTTGGTCTGATATTTATATGTGTTGATTTGAATCCTGCATGAACATGAAAAGTGGTAAGTGAACATGACAGTGCTGGATCAGGTACCAATCCTGAAATTATCTGTTAATCTCCCAGTCACTATAAATTATATTGGTTTGCTCACATATGGAAATATCATATTGGAGGATATCTAAGAAACAGCAGGTTTCTGTCTTCATAGTTCTCCATAGTAAACAGAGTGAATTTATTCTCTCTCTTTCTCTCTCTCATTATCTCTCCTAGATCTCTCTCTTGCTCTCTCTCTTGTTGCTCTGTTGCTTGTTTTGAGAAGAAAAATTTGATACTCAGGATGGGAGGCATATTTTCCTTCCTTGACACTAATTAACATTGGCAGGTTTCTGTTCTGAAGACATTTGCATTTATGTACAGGATAATCATGTGTGATTTTTATAGTTCTCTCCAATAAACATTTATGCATTTCTCATGAGAATTAATATGTCTCCATTTTGCTAAATTCTCAAATAAAGGTACAGTCAAAATTGTCCAGGTCCAAACAGATTTCAAAAGCACATGAATGTGATTCATTGCACCTTAGTTACTGAATGTTTTCACAGTTGTAAAACAGTGATTCCCAAGAGTCATTCTGTTTAAATGTAATAATTCACATCTAAAAATTCTCAACTGTCCTTCTTATTTAAAAGGGATGGGTAGGTTTCTGACATATAGTTAACTGAGTAAATTTATTCTGTGTTCCCAAGGAAGCATCTTGGTTTAATACCCCAATGATGTATAAGGATCTACAGATAGATAGATAGATAGATGGATAGGTGACAGACAGAAAATAGATATCATAGTAACTCTACTTTCCTTTCATGTAGAATGAAAAAAAGAACACTGTCATCTCCCGTTTCTTTATCAGGAGACACAGTGTGCTCAATGCCCATCATGAGGGCAAAACTGTATTAAAAATCAATGTGCAGTGTGGTGAACTGGACACACACATGTTGGGTTGTTGATGGGGCCAATGTGTTGCTTGAAAGACTTGACTTGACCCTGAATCTGTATTATCCTCTGCTGTCACTTCGAATCAATCCTATTTGAAGTTTAAGGATTCCCTGGAGTCCTCACTTTAGTCTTCATCTTGTGTTTTGGTTCTAGCCTGTAGGTTTTGCTGCAATTTTTTGTCACTTGTCTATTTAAACTTTTTGTCTGAGGCCAAATTTACCTTATGCCAAGAAACAAAAGGAAGAAGTATTTTGGCTCTTTTTCTGTTTCTTTGAAGTTTGAAAACAGTCAAAGGAATGTATCTAAATGGACTAAGGCAGTCATCTTGGTCATACAAATGAAGAATGTTTCTATGGTATTTTCCTGAAAACATTGTCCTGAAAACAATATCAAGACATTGATACTGTGATAAAAATTGTTTCCAATATGGCATGAGGGTAGGATAGGAGGGAACTAGGATTTTGAACCCATCATTTCATGATATCCTGTCAGGGAAGGGATACAAAGTAACACCCACGTCAGTGGTGGGACCTCCTTTACACTCAGATACAGAGGACCACAAAATGGCGGTGCACTTGAGTGGCTCCTCAACTATCATCTCTGTGCCATCTCCAGGTCAGGGGGCTGCATTTCTGGATGCACTGGGTCATTCTTTTGGCAGATCAGGTCACTGGCTCTATGGCATACCAATCCTGTTAGCAGTAACTTCATTATAAGTTGTGACTACCCTTCTTCCACCCTTATGTGTGGGCATCCCTTTGTGCTGGTGGCTTTTTCCCAGTTCACTAACTCTTAGCCTTTGGGTCAGCAAATGTTTAAAGGAACTATAGATATATATAGGGGGGAAAATGTGGATGAGGTTTGGAATTCTCATGCTTGCATTATTATGAAGTGGGAATAGAGTGTGAGTTTCCTGTCCATCATTCTGCATAGATCCTTTCTGCAGGCTTTAGCTTCTCTCTCTTCCTGTATGACATTTAAAGGTGAGGAACAGATTTTGTGAGGTAAAGTCTCCCCATGGGGCTTTTCAGATCAGAAAGTATGGATAATCAGGAAGTCTGAAGAATGACAATAAGATGTGCAATGATAAGAAAAGAATACCTTCACAGCACTCGGAGCCACCTTACAATGGTAAGTTAAGTTTAAAAAAACAGAAGAAGTTCTAAAGCACTCTGAGAATCAAAAAAAAAAATGGGGAACAAAAACTTTCAGGAAACTAGATGATAGATTTTTGTATGGCAACAGCTGCAGCTTCTCTGAAATGCACATAATACTGCTCCTAGGCTTATAGGAATAGAACAGCATCATAAGGAGCTTTGCTAGATATAAGGTGTATCTTGCAATCATCACTCATAATTTTGACATTTAGGAGAAGTTGGAGAAGGTGCCAAATCCTGAAGGACAAAAACTAGTGCTAAGCCACAATTTTTGAGGAGGTATTTTTCTGAATCAAAGTTCTGAGATTTTTACTTGTTCTCCACCCCACTAGAAATAGGCTACTTTATAAACTTTTCCCCCAAATGTTCTGCACTGCTGGGGGGTTGGAGGGGAGACTGCTTTTTATAGTGGACCAGCTCTTTGTATGGGACATTATAAAGAATGCAAATAGTTGTCCAGGCAACCAAAAAAGGTGTTGCAGTGATAGCAGAAAACCTAAAAACTCTTTGAGGAAAAAAGAAAGGTGTGTGCTTCATCATGGGTAATGGCAAGCCCTACCTTGTTCTCCTGGAGAAATTCAGTGAAATTCAGTGGTATCCCTAGTTTCTCTATCTACAAACAGGATAGAAAATTTCAAGAGATCATTTGTAGATCGGTATATTTTCAAAATGTACCTTGAAGAGCTTTTTAAATGCTTGTCTAAGAATTTGTGCCCTTTGTCACATTTAAGTTTTTCACAACAGGAGCTATAGAAATTTCTTGGTGTTCTCTTCTATATATACATATTTTAAGCTGGACTAATGAGATCCCGTCAGAATATGGGTGCACGATAAATGTCAAATTCTGTGACATCAATTCTACTTCATGTTTAAAAGGCATTCACTGTACCAGAGAGAATGAATTTTGAATGTTAAATTTTTCTTTCTCTCAAAATATCATTCCAGCAAAATTGCTTTATTTATGATATGACTATGCTTCTATTTCAATCCAAAAAGCTATGTTGTTGGAGCATGCAGATCAAAGTGCAGCTGAACACACTTAGAACGAGATAGATGTCTAAATTATGACCATGGAGAGGTCTGGTTGTGTTTGAGTTTTTAGCTATTTTGTAAATATAGCCTATCAATGGATATAGCTTATATCAGGGATGAAGAATCTTGAATATGGCCCACCTGGCTCCTTAGTCTGGCATATGGATCTTCTAGGGGTGAGCCTGTCACCATGGCCTTAACCCTTCAGAAAGGAAAGTAGGCAGGAGAGCAACTGAGCTCAAGAGTACAGCTTTCTTCCCTTCTCTTTCACTTTACCTTTGCTCCTTACTTGTATCCCAGAGGTGTACCTTTTGTGTGAGTAAAACAAAGGAACAGAAAACCCTGGTGTGAAGTCAGCTGGCACTATGTGGCATTGGCTGAGTTGTGACTTGAGTAATGAGCTGGCTATGAGACATTGGTTTAGTTATTCTTCCTTTAACCTCTCTTCATGGGAAAGCAAAGGTACAGCAGTGTTGATCCCTGAGCAAAGCATTGTTAAAGAAGCTTCAGGTTGCACTTTAACTGGAGATCTGATGATGCCCCAGATGCCACCTGCCTTCTCACTCCCCAAAATGGTCCAGTTTCTGGCTTAGATTATCATCATTGTGCAGTAAAGGCTTTGGTTGTGGTATTTGATTTATTTATAATATTTCTACTCTTATTTTTCCACATTATTTTCAAGGCTGTCTCTGAACCACTAGTGGGCTATGCTGTAAATGTGTAAGGGAGAATATAACCTGTTCAAGAAGTACCAGCTAAATAGCATTTCTGGGTACATGGAACACCAGATATCACTTTCTTAATCTTATTTAGACTGATCTCCAGTTAATCAACCCACATTCAGTCAACTACTGTATTCTAGCATCCAAGTAAGAACACCTATTACTGAACATGAGGTGCATGAACGTTCTACTGATGATACTACTCCATCCTATAAAGTACTGCTCTTTTACAGTTTGGTTTGGCCCTTAGAATCTTCTTCCAAAAAGCTCTAGTGCTATAAGTTTGTGGAAATGGACTAGCACTCTCTACCTGGGAATTCTAGGTACCTTTCCCAAATCCCAGCGTTCCATGAGAGAGTCATGGCAGTTAAACTGGTATCAGTAACTGTTCTAACTGTGCAAGAATGACTTGATGTCAGAACTAACTCCAAATGGCTTCAGCCTGTGGTTTCACATAAACATTAAATACCATGGTGAACAAAATAGAATAATGTAGTACTACATAGCACAGCAGAAGTGTAGAGCAGCACCAATTTCTGAAATGTTTCAGTGAGAAGGAATAGAATAATGAAAACCTGCATAAGCAAATCCCCCCATGACTCCTCATGAGGAGGCTTACAAAAAATTAATGCAAGGAGCACTACACACTCGATAATCATTGTCCCCTTCATATGTTACCACAGCCTTTTAGAAAGAATTTTACAATTGATGGTTGTATATGAACTGTCACTACTTATCAGCTGCTTTCAGAGCCTGTCATTAGGGAGAAAGGTGAAATATAAGGTTTTTAAACAGCAATAACTAGCATTAAAATTACAACAGAACAAAAAAAAAACCCAAAAAAAACCCATAAAGTCACAATATAACCTGAAACATAAATGCCAAAAGTCTTTTTTAAAATCACAGTAGTACATGTACATTTCCTGTTTCTTATATGAGCAGTCAACCTCTTTCAGTCTAAGATTTGCTCTTGACTTCTCCTCACTTATTCTTGATTGTCATCCTTACTTTGCCAAGAATGTATCTATTTACTCTGAGTGAAGTGACTGTAATAATGAAGTATGTGGGAAAGTATTTTCTGTTTATATCAGTGAAGTCCATAGGCAATACCGCATCCTCATCAGATCAGAAGAGTTCTCTGAGGGCTACTTCAGAGATCACACTTCCATGTGGAGTGTTCTCACACAGAAACATTTTTGGAAGTCTGCCACACTAGAGATTAGAGCATGCATAACAGGCCAAATTCAAGTCTCCAGTGGAAATAAACTGGAAAATTTTCCCCTTCCTAATACCAATTGCTACACTGTTGTGTGTGGGGTGGAGTCATGTTTGGAGAGGGATAAATTAAACCTGGGCCCTTTCCGTATGACCTCACTGTTGCATTTTTGCCACAGGATGGCAGCGGTCAGCAGGTTGTGCTTCCGCATGATGTCATCGCCATCCCGCTGCCATCCTGTTGCGGAGCATTGCACCTGCGCAGTTTTTGCAAAATGGAAAAAATCCATTTTGCATCTGTGATCACGTGGCGCTCCCATCACTTCTGGCCATGTGGAAGATGCAGAAGCGCCTTGACAATATTTCCTTCCGTACTGCAGCAATGGAAAAAACCCGGCTGTGCTGCAGAAGGAAGACGTAGCGCCATTGTGCTCTCTTCCACATGGACTGAACGGATGCAAAGGGGAGCGTTGCTGACACACTCCCTTCTGGACCCAGGACTGCAATGAGACAATGCGGAAGAGCTTCATTATGCAGAAATGGCCCTAGGGTCCTTTCCCACTCTGTATTCATAGCATTTTGATACCACTTTAGTCACCAATGCTCTGTCCCGGGATTTCCAGTTTAGAGAGAGTCTGTTCTCAGCCAGAGAGCTCTAGTAGCTCATCAAACTTCAGGAATCCAGAATGCATCTGTAACAATTAAAGTAGAATGATACTGCTATGATTGTGTAATGTGAACAAGCCTGAGGAGATATCATAGTGCAATCCCATGCATGTCTACATGGATACCCATCAACATGTAGGACAGCACCATGAAATGGTGATTCACTACTGGAAACTGAAGGCCCATTATGCTTCTTCCTCTGTCCCAGTCCAGTCCTCCTGCCTGAGTACATATTTATTGACTAATTTGAACCCATGCAGGGAGGGGAACAAGCAAACAAACAAACCAAAAATTCAGCATGGGTGTTAAGATGCAACAATAGTGCAATATCTAATGAAACCTACAAATAGCTGATTAAGAAAAGCAAAGGAAAGGAAAGGGGGGGGGAAGTACCGAAAAATTCTTAGTTTACCAATATCTTACAAAGGCTGCCTCCAAGTAGTATTAAATGCTCCTGTCTTCCATCTCTTTTTGGAACATAACAGACAGAACATTTGAGGAAATCTATGTCATTAGCTATACCCTAAAGGCACCAGATCCCTCCAGTGGGCACTCAGAGGGCTTACAATTTAAGAGGACCTTCCTGAGGCACTAGCAGGTGGGGAGATCCACTCCCAATCTTCAAGGAGCCAACTAGTTGAGGAGGTCATCCCAGAGGCATATCACAGTGATCAGTGCCCAGAGACTGACCTGCCAGTGGGCCCTCTGTTACCATGTAAGGTGAATAGATAACACTGAAGGAGCATACCTAGGCATCGTATTTCCAAGCTAGATTGACATTACCCTCAGGGCATTAAATGCCCACATGCTCCCATGTTTTCTGCCACATTGCAGAAGATTGTATTTATAAACTTGTGGCCTTCTATCCATCAGCTCACATGTTCAGCCTCTTCCATCTGGTGGAAGAACAATAGTCTGGTGGCCCTGAGGTACTCAGATTCACTGAAGAGCCAACATTAGATCTTGATTTTGTAGAGACAATCCACACAGCTCTAAATGAGACTGGCAACAGTTGGTGAAAAAACAAATATTGTGAGGATATGGAAACTATCAGAACAAATAAATATATTTGCTACATTTGTTGATTGTTTCTTACTCTTACCTCTCTCACCTCTTACTTTCTCTCTTTATTGTTCATGTAATTTTGCTCTTTTTCTTTTTCTTCTGCTGTTGGAATTCAAGATGTATCAAATCACTTGCTGATTGGTAACACTTCTGCAAATTCCATTGATTCACCTGGTCTAGTTCTGCTTGGGACTATCAGCTGGATTTAGCTAGGGATGGAGATCATGCATCCAGCCAGCTTTCAGCAACCCTAGACACCATAGCCAATATACAGAATGCTGGAAGCTGCAGCCCAACAACATCCAGAGGGTTACTGAAGCTCACTCTGAGTTTCTGCTTAGATTTCCTCTGCCTTTCCTTGAATGTCAGACAGAAGAACATGGATGCAAACAAACTGGAACCTCTAGTGGAACTGGAAGAGAATATCATTAGACTCTGTTAATTTAAGGCAAATTGTTCAGGGAATGGCATTTAGTACAATCCTATTTGGTCAGACCACTTTTTTGTTGCAGCCAGTTGATTCACAGACTGCATTGCATTATTTTGTTCAGTCAGCTCTAGGTGAAGCTTCATATGATTTAAACAAACAATTAACAATAACCATGATGCTAATCAAGTCACATTTATCCAAAGACTGGGAATATATTGAAACAATGGCGATTAGTGGTCAAGGTATGAGTGAGGTAGGAAAATCAGCTTTATGGTGATTATCGTTATTGGCCCCATCCCTATCCATATTTTAAAAGAGCTATCTAAGGATGATGAATCTATTTTAGAGGCAGAATTCAGTATCTTTGAAAGCTCATTTAAAGATCAGACAAAATCTAGAATAGATTCACCACTCACACTGACATTGGAGTTGCCAACCTTCTCTATCAAAAATGACAACATAGCATGAAAACTATTGAAGTGCTTTTAATATAGATCAGACAACATATCAGAACAGATGCAACCCAAATCTTCTGCACCTTGATCACCAAAATCTACCACAAAGTGAGAGGAATGATGATTTGAATCCGTTCCAAGTAGCAGCTAATATGGTTGCATATTAGATGGAGAAAATACTACTCACATAGTTCAGAAGTACCTCCAATATCTACAATATAGTAGAGAGGAATATGTGCTCATAACCCTCAAAAGGGTTAACCATGAAGTTAAAATAATTTTATAGAATACATTTTTCCTCTGTTATTGATGAAAATGGATAGTATTTAGGGATCAACCATTCTATTAAAATGATTTGATACATTACCATATTTGCACGGAGGTAATGAATACAGATGGTGGACCAGTTACTTCACTTGGAAGAAATTTATCTTTTTGTTTTCCTTCCTAGGCCTAAAAATCTAAGTACCAATTTTTCAAGATAAAATACCTCCATGGGAATCTTAAGATTCATCCTCCACAGCATTATTTATACATTTGGAGGAGAAAAGTCAAGGCATTTCTCAAATACATAGGCTTCATGTTTTGCATGAAGCCAATAGTCAGCTGAAATATAATTTTAGATATCATGCAATATCTTTATTAGATCTGCACACAATCAATAATTTTTTTTTAAAAAAAAGGTGAAAACACATCTTAAAGCTAATACAACTAGACATGTTAAAAATACAGACAATTTAAACAGTGGTGTTCATAATCAGTATGTAAAGAAGCACTGTAAACTTCCACACAACTTAATGTACACTGTGTGATACATACAGTCCTTTCATTATCCAGATTTCATTGATATTAATCTACCTGTTTCCCACATGCTGTTTTATATTAAAGTAAGGAGTGATTGATTGGATTTGTACTCTTTCTCACAGGCTTCTCACAACATGATAGGTGGGAAAAGATTCCAGATGCCCATTTATGAGGGATTGCTTATTTGTGCTCTGTAGGTGCCAGGAGGAAGCAGGAGAAGCGTGTTTTATCTACATCCAGTGGCAGATTCTCAGTCTCAAATGGGCACAACCACAGAGTGGTGAAAGCTTCTTTCCTATTCCAACCAACCAGAAGTTTCAGCTGACATGGAAGAAGGTATTTTGCAGAGCAGCAGCACCCTGCAGACTTCAGTCTGATCCTCTGCTAGGGCACAGATAAGGTCACTGTTGATGCTTCAGCTTCATTCTCTGTTTGACTTCCCCATTCACCTTTCCTAAGTTCAGTTTGTTTAGTTTAGTTTGTTGGCATTGCCATGGCTTTCATTAGCTGCCCATTGCTGGGGCTGGAGAGGAATTTCATCAACAAGTTCAATCAGTTTCCTCAATAAGTCAGGATAAAAAGATATATATGATTATATTACCTAATGGAGAAGAGAAAGGAAGTCACTAATTGTTTATGTATTGTGTATTGTTTAATTGTGTATTGTTTAATGTGTAATGTTTAATATTTACTTTTGTTTTAATTATTGTTACTTATGTTTAATAGTGTACTTTATAGATAGAATTTGAGATTATGAATATATTTGTAGGTAGGTATATAATGTAGAAAATAGATATCACCCTTCATATCTCATTAGTACATGGAATCATAGAAATGTGGAGCTGGAAGAGACCACATGTGCCATCCAGTCCAAACCCCCTGACATGCAAGAACACCCTCAAAGCACTCCCCACAGATGGCCATCTAGCCTCTGCTTAAAAACCTCCAAAGAAGGAGACTCCACTACACTCTAAGGCAGCATATTCACTGCCTGACACTCATGAATCTTTTTTTTCTTTGTTTCTATGTTTTTAATGTTTGTAAATTCACAATTCAATAAAATTATTTTAAAAAATTAAAAAAAAAGTTCAATCAGTTTCCTCATTCACAAAGTATTTGCATCCTCTATGGCAAATTTCCCCATTTTTAAAAAAAATATGCATGCAGCTCTTTAATGCATACATGTATGAGACGTCACTGACAGGGAAGGGTGTAGGCCTATCTGCTCTTCATAATGGAACTTAGGGGTTCATTCACAACAGCCCACAATAGACATGCCGGCTTCATTCTCAAGTGATGGAAGGGAATCATATAACAGTCCAGACTGCAATGAAATCTTTTATTCAAGGAGTCCCATTGGTCCTCCCGGGAGACAAGGATGAGCAACAGTCGACAGGCAGGCTTACTGATGAATTGGATCTATGCCCTGTGCAATGCCAATGTTTTTCTGAAGCTATAGTCGATAAAACCATTACTTTGTGTTTTCAACACAAGGTTACTTCTCCCTCCCTTCTTTCCCATGTGCTCCCAGCTACGAGGAGTGGAATACCATTGGAGATGTTCAAATATTAAAACATAGTTAGAATAAAAACATAATTTAAAACAAATTCAAACACATCTGTAGGAAAAAATAAATCTAGAAAATAAAAGACTATCCCCAGCAACCAGTCAGTTGTCAAAAGCCTTTCTCCAACCTAGCCTCTCTTTGAAATGAATTCCAAAGCCTACCATTTTGGTTGTGTGCTGGATTTCATGTATGTATGCTATTTTGGACGTTCTGCTCTTGCAAAATGAATGGAAGGAGGACAGACCCAGTGGGCAGGGAGACAGCACTCTGATGTTGGCTAAGGCAAAAAAGAGGCATACCAAAAGATCCTAAGGAACAACAAGATCCAACCTTTCCATCCCCCTTTTCCACAGATACCAGAATGGGGAAAATTTATGCCAACGCTGGTACTAGTGTAGTGTGTTTTCCACCCATTGAGAACAACAGAAGGGAAAAGTTAAAGAAATTCTGTAATGGGGGAAAAATAGGTGGGAAAGTTCTGTCCACTGCGTTCTGTTAAGGGATGAATGTACCATAAATTCCTATACAGGAGTAGTTTAGCTATAAAAACTCTTAGTAATTTTTCTGGACATTTTTGGAAACATGTATCATCTGTTCTTGGAATCCCAGCAGAGTCAGGGCTGATTAGTGCTTGGATGGGTGTCTGCCAGGAAATGCCAAACGTTGTAGGCTGCATTGCAGAGGAAGGCGATGGGAAACTACCTCTGAGTATTCCCTTGCCTAAGGAAATTCTGTGAAATGCAGGGGGTCACCATAAGTTGACAGGCTACATAAAGGTGAACAGACTCTCTCTCACCCACAAAACTTATGAGTAGGATATTTTAAATTGGTTGGTTGGTTGATTGATTGATACCACTGAGTGTGTTTTGCTGAGCTTTAGGCCTTTCTAGGATAAGTGCATTAACTCTGGAGCTTTCTTCAGTTTTGGCTGACATTAAACCTAAAGCCGGATTCTCTGGTTTGTATCAGAAGTTACCTACTAACAGAGTATACATTTTGTGGATCCACAGTGACATTACTATTCTTAATGCTTATATTCATGTAATCAAATCATCACTTTTTCATGTACTTCTGTCCTTACTCCTCCATGGAACATACTGTGGTTGACACTAGAAAGTGTCTCCCCTTGCCCATGGCATCCTAGGCTATCTAAACATCTTAGGCAGTTTATAGTTCACTAGGCAAAATGAACTGTCAAGTAAATAGCTTAAATCAGCATTGAGCTCACTGCTGGTTTGCAAGCAGTTCGTGCTTTTCCCTCAGCAAATACCTTCAAAAAGAAAATTCAAGGAAAAATAGCTTGTCTCACATTCCTAGCACAAATCAATTAGATTATGCACTATTTACTTTCTGGCACATCATTCATTTAAGTAGAACAAATCCTCTTTAAAAAAGAAAAGGACTGAGGGTGGAGTGTGTACCAGGAAGCTGGACTCTTTATTTCCTTTTAGATAGAGTTACTTCTTCTCAACTGTTTCTTCATTAAAACTACCAAGGGACACTGGTGCCCAATTTCTTTGCTAGCTAATGTGTGATACATGTACTAATTTTTTCAAAATATTTGTGTGGAAATAATTTTATCAGATGTCACTCAAGGAAATGATGGTACATAATTATCATCATTAACCAAAGCAAAAAAGACTAGTATCAGCAGGTGAGGCCATTCATTAAATGATAGTGTAATAAATTAAAAGCAGTTTAAAAAAAACCCTCCAGTGCCTACCAATGAAGAAAAAAGTGTGACTAGTTATAAATTAGGCCAATGTATAATTTATCTTAATGTTTATGTCCTGTACAACTTTTCTTTTATTGCTCATCAATACAGCATGATTTTAAAAATGTACAAATAAATACTAGGCCATTTAATAAAATCCATCCAAAAGTAATATCTTCAGTTAAAATGCTTGTACTTCCCTTAAACATAAGAGCAACCAAATAAAATAGATAGATGTGACATGGTGATGTGACATGGTGAGCACAATATAATTTTCTGTGTATGTGCAGAATGGTGCCACAATCCTATTTTGCACCTAAGTTTCTTGCAAATATTATTTTAAAAACTTATATTGAAGATTAAACAAATGCTAAAGAAAACACACTGTCTACCCACCCCTAAATACATAAATACAAAATAGATAAAAATCACAATTCCTCAAAAGTAATATCCTCAGTTTAAAACCTTATGTTTCCATTAAACAGAAGAATAATCTAGACAAAGGAAAATAAATAAAATGGGTTCATAAAATAATATTGTATGAAGATGGAGGCTTTTGATCAGAAGACAGTTCTGTCACATAAGAATAAAAAATGGATGCCATGTCCTAGTGAAACTGTGAAATGTCCAAACAAGCATTGGACATTAATGTGGTAGCTGAAGTCATCTTCCAAATTCTATTCAACCTTCATTTTCAGATGAGATCTTTGGTGCTTTTTTGGACCTATTTATTTCAAACTGTGGAGCACTGATCATTATGGAAATCAGATTTTTATGCAGCACATTCATGTTGTTATCATCATCAAAAAGAAACAATAACATTACATTGAAATACATGTTTTGTTGAATCATCTGACTCACCCATTGTATTACGTCTCCCTCAGATTTAAACAGTTTTTATGATTTTTTTTCTACAGAAGGAGATGATGATTTGTAAGAGGGTGTCCAAATCTTATTCCAAATTTCCTCTGAGATATTCTTTTTCAAATTTGCTTCTCAAATGAGTTTTGATCCTCCCTCTTCCCATAAGAATAATCACAATAACAATTTCTGTATATAATCAAAGTTATTTCAAGTGGCAGCATTCAAAGAATGCCAACTCTTTATCTTATTCTGAACAAAAGCAGAAATTGTAAGGCATGGCTTCAGTGATCAATGAGGGCAGCAAATTGGCTCTGAGCTTTAGTCCAAACATTAAACAAGGTGCTGATCCCATCCCCAAAGTGAATTCAACACCATGGACAGCACCTATAAAGTTCAGACAAAACCTCAGATTGTATTTAGCACTCTCAATGACAAGGAGACGATTGGGTATCACTGGTTGCAAACAACAATATGGTTGGCAAATGTTCATGATGGGATCCCACTCTGGAAGAAAAGGTGGCATATAAACAAACAAGCAAACAAACACATTCATACTTCTGAACTCAACTTACAAGTAAAAAAAAGGCAACATACAAACTATATGATGTCAGTCTTAACGTTAGTTTTCAAAAATATATATTTCATCAGGAAATGGGACTTTTGGAGGCAGGAGAGAGGAGTGGTAAGTATTTCTAAGACTAAAAGACCCAAACTTTATTTTGTAGTAAGGTAACACACAGGTTTGTCAAAACTGAATGTGCTGAGTGGAATATAAAGATGGCAGAGACTTGTTTTTCAGTTCCACCTGTAAGAATAAAGATGATTAAAACAAAGAGACTGTTATTCCCAATTTGGAATACCGGTATTTATCTTTTGGACAACTGTAATTCCCAGAATCCCTCAGTCTGCATGGGCCCTTTAGGAACTGTACTCCTCATAAAGTAACTTTCCCAAGTTCTTTTTATTCATTTTCATTTGGTTACCATGTAAAATAAAGTTCTTCATTTAATTTGTCAGATCTGATTTTCTAGTAGCTAGGATTCTGTGCCCCAACAGCAGCCATGTGCATCTAGCCTTTAAACTAATATGCTTAACAGCCTATCTCTGTTTGTGAGTGAAAACAGTCAAGAACATCATGGTGCTCCTCTGTCACTCTGTGGGAAAATATTTAGCAACAATTTTAATTATTTCCCAAGATTACAACATTTCAATTTATAGTACATCATTTTTGAATTGAGCTGTACAGGTTATACAATTACAATATGCTACTCCACGAGCAGGGCACGGCTTGATGCTGCCCATTTGACAAGTGTAGAGACAAGTCTATTAAAACTGACATGCATTCTTTTTTTCTCTCCCTTTTGTTTTTGAAAGAATGAGAAAGAAATTAACATGACTGTCCAATCAAGAGCTCAAAATAAGAACAAAAATTGAAAGCATGCAATGCAGTTCACCCCTGAATATTCAAATACTGCTGCATCTACCTTGCATGGCACAATGTGGTTTTTTTCTTATACACAGAGAAATATACATATTGGGATGAGGAGTACTGAAGCCCAGGGGATTCCTGTTGAGGAACAAACCAAATGGTGGGGGGCTGCTGCTGACTAATCTGGCCGAGATTTGTGATAGGCCTTCTTTTTCCTGTCTTACTTACCCCTCAGGAATTTCTTTTTTGATATCACACACCTCACCCCATGATTGAAAGTGTTTAAAGTTCTTCATGACTTGGGACCTGATGCCCTTTCACAGTACACAATTACTGGGCTACATTCTACTTTAGGTGTTGTGGGTCCATCCTATGAATTCCTAGGGTTTTACAGTTTAGAGATGGATGGGTATTTAGAATTCTAGCTGCCTCAATACCCTAAAGGCACCAGATTCTGTCTGATCTTGTATGCAAAACAGGGTCAACCATGGTTAGTACTTGAATGGGAGACCACCAATGAATACCAGATGCCATCAGCCATACTTCAGAAGAAGGAATTGGCAAAACCACCTCTGAGTATTCCTTGCCTAAGAAAACCCTATGCCATTAAGTTGACAGATTGACTTGAAGGCACATATACACATATTTGGAATTATGACCCAAAAATCTCTAGTACCTCTGCAAATGGCAAACCCTAGAATTCCATTGGTTGTTATCATGGCACTTAGAGTGGCATCATAGTATTATGATTGTGTAGTGTGAAAAGGCCCCAGGTTTTTGAACAAACTGCACCTATTTCAATCTGAAGCAGAAACCCTTGCTCATGGACCCACCTCTACTGTCCATCTGGTTAGAAGACCCAAGAGTCAGGGCTTTTCTGTGGTGGCCCCATCCCCATATAATACTCTTCCAGAGAAGGCCTGCCTGTTTCCTTATCTGATCACATGTATTTGTTTCATTTCCTTAAAAAAAAAAAAAAGGAAAAAAAGGACAAAGTAATATTACAAATGAAGACAGAAGATAGCCATATGACTACTTTTAAATGTATCTTAAATATCTGGAAGCTTCATCTTACTTTAAATTGAATAATGATACATATATGGTATAGTTTATTCTTCAGAGGCTGCAAATACACATCCATGAATGCACCCACTGATAAACAGAGGCCTATATCGAAATGGAATATTTATGCTGCTGTGTTACTTTAGAATATAATTTTATTGCTTTTATTTCTAAATGGTCATTGAAAAACTTGTATATCTTGACAACATAGATTGCTATGTTAAATAATTAAAATACAATTTTCTGATGAGGCCCTATTTAATGTTCTACCTATATAACAGCCTCTGTGAAGGGCAGGGTCTTCTTAGTGGGTGCCCTGAAGCTCTGGAAGTTTGTGCCACATAGAGGGGCACCTAATCTTCTTTTTGCCATCCTTTCCTAGACAAGAAAATACTTAAAAAAATAGAGAAGCTTTGCTTGTTTTTGTTTTTGATGCACATTTTATTCTGTGCTATAATTTTCTGTTGTTTTTAGGACAAATTTGTGCTGCTACTTTTATAATTATTTTCCATAATTTGTTTCCTTCATTGCTTGTTGTTTATGATGCTTAAAATTATACACTTTCATGAACAGGAAAGGGACAGATAGTTGTTTTTGGTTTTATTTTTTTCTTTCAGAAAAATAAGAATAAAAGATAAACAGAGGGCCAGTAAATAAATCTGGAAGTCACACAGTGAAGAAATAACTCACATAGATTGGCAGCAGCCCTAAATGTAATCAGGCTGCAATCCTGTGTATACTTATTCTCAAGTGAGTTTCATTTTACTCAGTGGGACCTTTGTGTTCAATCCATGGTGGCTAGTGGCACCAATGTCGGTGCAAGCAGTAAACCTACCTCTGATTTTAGTCTGAAAATTCAAAGCATCTATCTAAGGTGCTGAGCTTGTTAAGAGGACAGATCCTTTAAAGTGCAGAGCAATTTTCTCTCTTGCTGCCATTACAGTCTTCAGCTGAGTCGGGTTCAAAGGCATAGGACTGGACAACAGGTGACTAAAACTGGAGTCTCTACAAGTCTCCCGAGGATGTTGCTATTTAGTTCAGCTAATAGTAGTGACCTAATGCAGACCCAAGCTGCTGGGAATTGCAATGTAGTGACAAAGTCATTGCTTCATGGTGGTAAAAAACTGCTTGTCGGTACCCACCCAAAGTGGGGTCAGCAGCCTCCAATTAAATGAACTGAGCAAAACCCTTTGGGGAGCAATATACACATTGCAGTGTAACTATGGCTTGCTCTGACCTGCATTTACTCTGATTGCATGAAATCATCCTCCATTTGGATGAAAGGAAAGTGTGTACTTTTTATAATTGAGGAACTGGCTACATCTCCTCTTTTTCTGCTGTGTTGAGTACTTATCATGACTGCTTCTAAATTACTATCCTGGAAAGTCTGCATATTTTTGCAGAGCAACTTCATTACTAGCTTGTCTCCTTACATTCCCAGCTTATGTTGACACTGAACCAAAATCATTAGGTGTGGCATGGTAGCAAATAATAATAGCTTCTGTCTTACATTAGTTTTTGTTTCTTCCAACAAATCAGCTATGATTAGTAAAAACACATACTCGGGTAATAAGTCAATCTTTTCTTTCCCCCAAGAGTGGATGTATTTTATAGGCTTTTACACAGCATAGTTAATCAGACTCAAACAGGTTTTAGAACTGAACCTTCTCAGATCATTTAGTAAAATGTCTATTAAGCAGTTTTTACCTAGGCCTGCATTCATTTCTGTGCAAATCTACCCATCCCAGCACAGGAGTGAGAATTGTGCAGTCCTCCAGATGTTGCTGAACTGTGACATTCAGCATTCCTTAACATCGACTCTTCTGGCTAGGCCTTCTGGGAGCTGCATTTCAACACCATGTAGAGGTCCACATAATTCCCACCCTTGTGTTAATGCAATAAAACTGGCTTTCCATCCCTTCTCAGCCCTCTAGTACTAACCTCAAACCTGCCCTGGAGACATTTCCTAGGGTGAGTTTGGAAGATTAAGAGAAAGTAGAAGTTCATTAACTCTACTGACAGAATCAGGTTCATCATTGGAATCTCCCCATTAGATCTTGACCATGACAAGTTTTCACTAAAAATATGTGATGAAAATATCTCTTTTATTGTATAATTATCCCTACTTACTTCATATTTATGAAAGCTGATTCATGGCTGGAAGTAGAGGCCACTCAACATTGTCAGGAATGAAAATTTAGATCAAGGATTGAGGTGGTTTGTCAGAAAAGACTTCCAAGAGAACCATACATGCATTTGACCACTTTTGCAATTTCGTATTGCTTGACTGTGTGTGCTCCTGACATCTAGTTGCCCTGTGTTGGGGGTAATGAAACAAGTCTTGATGCAGAGGGCATAACTGAAAGGACTGGGGTACTACAGAATTCTGACATTTCCAGGCAAATTTGCCAGTAGAAGGTTTGTCGATGGAAATTTCAAGAGAAGCAGAATGAGATTAAATCAGGTTGCACTGGTAAGCTGTAGAGGCTTTGTGTGATGAGGCAAGTTCTGAATCTGTCTTCATAGCATCCCTTGGCATTTATACATGCTAAGATTTCCTTGCTGTCTCTTTCTCTGGACTTTATTTCTTAATTTTAATTTTTGAATTTTTTAATTAATTATAAAGAAAAAGAACAAAACAAAGCACCACGTGATCATCATAAAAGTGAAAAAGAAACCATTACAACGAAAAAGTCTACATTATTATCTCTTTCCAGATCCTTTATCATCATATACTTATTCCACATGTTATATATCATATTGCTTATGTATTTTTGTTACATTCTTAACTCTATCTTTTTCAACTACATTTAACCTATTGCTGTTGCTGAATATAATCCTATTACTAACATGTTAATACTAACCTAAACTTAGATGTAACCTTAAATGTAACCTTAATTGTAACCCCTAACACTAAGTGTAAACTCATCCCCTGAGCCAATTAACTCTCAGCTTACTCTACTTTCCAAAATTGTAATTCTTCTTGTGGAGGTATGACACTTCCCTCTTTTGTCAGGACTTTTTCCACAAATATCTTCCACATTTCTTCAAAATCATTCCCTTTCATTATTCCTTTTTTGGCTTTAATTCAACATATTAGCTTATAATTAATCGCTATTTTCCACACTTCTTTATACCAATCCTGTATTTGAAAATCTTCTTGAATTTTCCATTTTCTTGATACAATTAACCTTGCTGCAGTTAATAAATTTGTAACTAAATCCTACATTGCCTGGGTGTAATTAACCTTATCAAATATAGATAATAATGCCATACTCAGACATATTTGTAAATCAATTTCTGTTATCTCTTTTATCTCTTTAAACACACTTTGCCAAAATTTCTGTACACCTTCACAATTCCACCACATATGAATATATGTGCCAATCTCTTGGCAACTCCTCCAACATAACCTTGAGTAATTCTTATCTATATGGTTTAACCTTACTGGTGTTAGGTACCATCTCCAGACCAATTTATAATAATTCTCTCTTATGGATAAATTTTTTAAATGATGCTGATTCCAAATCTTTCTCTACTCTTGAATATCTATTTTTGTGCTAGTTCTTCCTCCCATATTTTTCTAAGATATTCATCTTCATCTTCATATATTGACAATATTTTATATATTTCACTTGTGGTACCCTTCAATATTTCATTTTCCTCCATACTATCTCTTTGCATAATATTTTGTTCAAATCTAGTGCATTCTCTAAAATCTTTATTATTACTTTTTAAATTCCTTGTCCACTGCTCTGACTGAATATAATTAATCCATGAGATCTTAGTACCCTGCAATCTCTCTTTTATTTTATCTTTATTCATCATTATGTTCATCCAAACTTTTAACATATATTCTCTGCTTCTTTAATTCTTTCTCCAATTCATTTCTCAAATTCTTTGGAAATTTTTACATCGTCACTACTGGGGTTAATGGTGAAATAGCCGGCATTAATTTTTCCTTATTTTTCTTCCAAACTCTGGACTTTATTCCAGTGAGCTTCCATATCATTCGTCTGGTTCAAAATCCACCCACTAGAGCAAGAGTAAGGACCTTTATTCCCTCTATTAATGGCTGTGTTTCCCCAGAGGTAATTCATCTGGAAGTCATATGATGTTAGTGGGTGAGGCCAACCTCTTTCTTCTTCCAGACTTCTGGGATGTGACAAATTACTATTACCAGGGGTCTGAAAGTCTTTGAAAGGGCTTTGAAAACCACATGGAATTAGGCCAAATGTGACCAAAATGGTAGGGAGTGAAGCATGCCACTCTTCAGATATTGGTGAATACAAACTCCCATAATGTTTCACCATTGCCTATGTGAGAAATTGCAATCAAATAACATTTTGAGGTCTACACAGTTTCCACTCCTGCCTTAAAGTCTTTGGATGCATACCCTTTGTGACTGTTGAGTGGTATAGGCTGGCTGCATGAAAGACAGAACAACTGGATTGTTGTTGTCTAGTGAAAGCTATCTGTTAATATCTAGTCCCACTTTAAAATGTTTGGTTGGATCTTTAATTGCCTAAAGAATATGAATAAAGTATAATTTCAGAATCCCTTGCTTCAACAAGAACCTGTCTCTTTGTTGAGAACCTTCTTCACTGTCCCACTTTGTGATTTATTACCATCTTTTCATCTGGTAGTCATGTTGATGAGAATCAGGGACTTCTTTGTGGTGGCATTTAAGTTGTGGAAAGCGCTGGCTCATTAAATTACTCTTTTTGTTTTGTATTGAATTAGAGACCAGATTAAAACAATCCCCTTCTAGAGGGCTTCTGCATTACCTTTATTAGCTTCCCTTTTCCTCTGCTGCTATGATCAATGTCTTGCTAATTAATATTTGGGGTTCTTCAGCTTTTTTTAAAGAGTATTTTTAATATCCCACATGATTTTCTGTTGTTTTAATATGCTTTGTTAACTAAGGTGATTTAGAAATATAGGAACTGCTATTTACTGGATAGGGACTATGAACCACTAGCCCACTAGGGTCTATAGTGAGTGGCAGTCATTGCCCAGGATTCCAGGAAGGAAAGTTCCCCAGCCTTATTTAGAAATGTCAGGGATTGAACCTGGAACCCTTTGTATGAAAAACATATGCTTTCCCAATAATCTACAACCTCTTCCCCAGATTTCCAAATATTTTTGACAAAAAAGCATGAACTCTGCCATGATTGATCACCTATTAGAGCACTAGGAGGCAAAAGGGAATCTACCACTACTGATGATTCTCTGTGGAGACTTGTTCTAAGGGAAAACACCATTCAGGAGAATGTAGCTTTTCATCAGTATTGATGATCCGCTGGGTTTGTAGGTGCATCTGTAACTAATTTTGCTTAATAAACCTTTCATATCAATGAGATGCCTTAGGAATAGGATTTACCAAGTCTGGTACTTTAGGCTGACCAGATTCAGAGGAAGGTTTCTATGCTGCCTTGATAGGTGAGGAATTTTGGCTCTTTCTCATGCTAGCCTGTTTTCTCAGGCTAGTCTGAGAGGTTGACTTGTCTCAATTGACACTTCTGTGCAAGTTTGAAAGGCAAATGAGCCTTGTCCTCCAGATCTTCCAGTCACTCCACTTCACATGCAGACTAGTAGTGATGATGTATTATTTATAGACTTCTCTTCATCTAAAATTGGCACTCAGTAGTCAAAACTAATCACAATTAATTATAAACACCAGAGATCCATGGAATTGTGTGTGTGTGTTCTGGAGAAGATGGAAGATGCTTAAAATACATATGTCCTTCAATCTTGTGTTTTGCATTCTTGCAATTGCCTGCTTGGCTAGCTTTATTCCTTCTTGTGCATTTTTAATTACAGTTGCTGGGCATTCATAAAATATGCAATCCCTATCTTGATGGCTGCAGAGAAATGCACAGCCCTGAATCTTTTCCTGTATATAAGGTGAGAAGTTTCACAATATGGTAATACAAAATTAGCTCTGAATATGTGAGTAGAGCAGGGTCCTCATAAAAGCTTTCTCCCAGTACCATCAGATTGCTGGCTAGGATGTACAGAAGACACACAAATGTTCTGACCTTCAGTGAGAAAGTGTGTCTTCCTGACACACTGAGAAATCTCACTGAGAGAATAGTCAACTAATACAAGAATTTTCTCACTTCAAGTTTTTATTGCCGAGAGAGAGAGAGAGAGAGAGAGAGAAGATAGAAAAAAGAAAAGAAAGGAGAAAAGTGTCAAAAACCTAGGGTTCCACATAGAAAGTGCTGTGTTTTGTGCAGAAACATTAGCTTTCCCACATACACCTTTTTCAGCAAAATATACTGTTTTTTTCCCCCCTGAAAAAATATGCAACAGACATACAAACACATTGCCATAGTGTTGCTAAGTCTGTAGTCCTAGTATGAAAAAAGGAGGCCAATTTATTAAGGAAGGAGGGAACCTATCTGTGCTAGCATGCGGAAATGAATCAGGAAACAAAATATTAAGTTCTGCCAAAAACTTTAAATAAAAGAGGAGCTCTTCCAGACCCCATGTTAACTCATTCCAGCAAATGTAAGTGTTGGAACATAACATAAAAGCTCAGCTTTCTTGGATTATAGCCCATCTCTGAAGGATCAGCCCAAACTCAAAAAGGTGAAAATAACAATATTACACATGTGAATTTGTTCCCAGATTTATGCTTGATTATGCACAGCTCAAAGTTGTGTTTCTATCAAAAAGAAATAAATAAAAGAAATCTGTAGCTACATCTGTTTTTGTTCTGCTGTTGCAGTAAACATCCCCCAGAGTGTACTGCTTAATCAGACTTTCAGCTTGCCTTGGATCATTTCATGGGCAATTTTGTGTATTTGAAAATATGGTAAAAAGCTGTCCACAATGGAACTAGGAGAACAGACCACCAGTTGAGTTGCATGTCAAACAAAGGAAACTTCAAAACTTGTCAGTGTAATACAGACAAAGCTGAAAAAAGGGGTGAGAAAAGACTGATTTCAGATTCCTCTTCCTCCTCCTCCTTTTTCAATTTATGAAAGTTCACATGCTAGAATCAAGAGAGAAAAAATGCTGGAGGAATGGAAGGATTTCCTTTAAGGCTCTGTTTCATTTTATCAGTTGAAGCAAACAATGGCATAAACTCCTTGATTCTGTAATCGTAAAATTAAACCATGCAAAACAGAACAAATTATCACAGTAGCAGAATAATATTTTTAAGTTTTATTTTATGCACAGAAAATAACACAAAGGAAAACATTTTTTTTTAAAAAAAGGATTTCAACTATTGTTGTCAAAATGTTTATGCAAAATCGTAATTCTACAACCATGTATGTTTCCACGAAGATCTAATTACTACTATTTGTGGTGGTTGTTATTATTATTGGTGGCTTAGCCCTGCCCTCTATGCCAAAACATTTAGGCCATCACTGGAGAAAAGCCAGAATACTTATTGGCTTCATCATACCAATTCCCTTAGTTTATTTCCCTGCATTTCTGCCACTTGTATTGTATTTTTTTTTCTTTTGAAATAGTGCCTCGAACATTATCTGCGAAAATCTCCTACACTTTCTTCTCCCTTGCTACAAGCACAGTTTATGTTCCTGCAGTAGTACTAGTGGCAACCTATTGCCATACTGCTATTACTAAAGATAGAGAAGAGTTTACATTTCTTTTTCTCAAGTGCCTGTTCAGTTTTACAATTGTTTTTGAAAGGCTTTTAAAAAATATTTATGTCCTGTATCAATGTAAGCACTTATTCAGTTTATCAATTCTCAGGCAGCCTTTAAAAAAAGAGATTGCAACACTACCCTTTTATCTAAGGAATGTCCTGCCATTTAAATAACATTTATTCTATTTCTTAAAATGCCCTCTACTATCTACAGTTTTCTACTGTCCTGCTGAAGTCGAGTTAGAGTAGCATCCAAGAAAGGAGATCATGCTACTATGCCACCATTATTTGGAGGTTCCTACTCAATTGCGGTAGCAGATAGGTGCTGTGATAGTGGAGTGGTGAATCAGCTCTGGATTTTAGTTCAGACTTCAAAGGAATGATCCAAGCCACTAGACCTATTTTTAGGATAGGGTTTAGCACCTGGGATAGCTTTTTCAAAGTTCACAGGAATACCTAGGACAGATTCCCCCACTCACTGACATGGAAGCTGCCAGTCACCAGTGCTAATGAAATGGCATTCAGGCGTAAGTTCAGAGCTGCGGTCAGGAATTGGCACCACCAGACATCTGCCAATGCACATGTTCTGGCAGTGATCCACAACCAAGAGTCCCTGGCTCTTCTCTCTGCTCTTTAGTCCTTTCCGTAGCTTACCTGGGTCTACGGTCATCCCAGTGTCATCCCTACGCCAATACTCTCCTCTGCATCAGCTTGCTTGCTGCAGAAGGCAGTGTGATGGTCCCACGTCTTCCTGTTGCAGTGCAGCCAGCTACTGTCCCAGGTAGGAAGCGCAGCCATTGCATTTTGAGGGCCTCCACATGAAAGGTAAGTGCAGGTGCACAATGGGATGGCAACGTGATTGCTGGTCATTGATGGGGAAAATTAATCAATGACTTGTGGCATGATCATGCCACCTGGGCATCAACATCGGGTGTAAGCATTATTGCAGTCCTGTCCCTTCCCCGTCCCTATGATGTATTGGGCAGGATGGGGGCTGACTAAAGATATCTTTTCTAAATCCTGGAGCAAATATTGTGCATGATCTTGCAACTTTACTGTTGTACCTCCCCAGAAGAAAGTATGTGGGTTTTATCTGTTCCAGAGGAGTTAAACAGGCTACTGTGATTATACTTAGACAAAACGTATCCTATTCCCAACATTAGCTCTCTAATATTTTACTAAGTTATTGAAGCAAGAAATGAAAATTTGATCCCTTTCATCTGAACGGGTGAAAGCAATTTCAGATAGTATAGTGTCTTCCAACTCTCTTTGATCATGGTTTAGCGACGACCTTTTGATATTTTTCTTTCACTTATTATTGTTGAATGAAAAGAAAGGGTAAATTCCTGTGCTTGAAACAGTCTTTTGAAAAAGTGTTATCTAAGAGACAAAGTGAAGAGCATGAAATACATTTATTTTTGTTGAGCTCTTTCAGTTTTCAATATCTTAGGTGTTAGTTGTAGCAATAGTGAGAACATAATGTGCAAACACAAATGTATTTAGGTTGATGGTGATTTTTGAGAGCTTAGACAACTATGTTTATTGTACTATCTTGTCCAAATTCTTCTTCTGCTTGCCAGCTCCAGCTTTAAGATCTGACCTTGAATATTATCAAATTCTTGGCTTCTATTTATCAAGCATACAGCATAGATTCTGCAGAAACTAGGTGGGTAGGAACAATCTTGTCCGCTTGTACACCCCCTCCAAACTAGCTTTGGGAGTATGAGAACCTTATCACATCAAGGTGTCATACCACCAGAGCAATGTGTTATTCTGGGTTCAGGATCAGTCCTATCGCACAATGTTGTTCCTTACTAGCAGCTATTGCATTGCAATCTGTTTGATATGTGCCTCTTTTCATGCTGTAAGTAATCTGTTAATGACTTCCTTTCCTGCAACAATCAAGTTAGTTGTGGGAGTGGGGTTCCTCATAGTGCTTCCTTCTGTAGCTAATCCGGTAGTGGGCGTGGTGTGGGCATTCCCAGGTTGTCTCTCCCTCAGCTACTCCCAAGGAGATCTCTGTCCAATAACCTCCAGATCAATCATGAGGTGTAGGGCAGGGAAATGTAATATGGAGGGGGAAATGGTGTGAATAACGCTACTCATCTGCAGATGTTGAAAGAGTGCAATAGAGAGCATTAATAACCCAACAGCATCACAGGAATGGCTATAGTGGGATTCCAATGGAACAATGTGGCATTGGTATGGTGTGATAAGGCTCTGAGAAATTCCTCCAGTTCTGGTTTTCCGGCAGTACAAAAGGTGACAAGATTAAGGGGAGGGGAGAAAATCTGTGGTATTACAGTTGAAGCTTAAAGCAACTCCACCACAACCCTAAACATATTTGTCACATGAATTAACTAGCTCTAATAGGCTTAAGAAACAAGAGGTGTTACTTCAATAAAAAACATGATTTTGTCAGAGATTTGTAACTTTTGGAAGAGCAAGCAACTAGTTGATTCTGTATTAGATATGGAGTTTCCTTGTCCTTTCAGGAATAGCCATGGGTGTACATGGCAGCTTCCCCCTCTGGAATCCAGCTTGGATGGAAAGGCTCAGCTACTTGCCCACCAGGATTCCATTCATGCAAGAAGCCTTGAACAGAGGGTGAAAGCCATGCCATGTATGGCAGATTAGTTTTGCAAGATATCGCAGGCTCTTTTTCTTTGCCATGACCTGCTTACAAAACTTAATTTTATAGAAGTGTATATCTGTATTGATGAAACCAGAAATGAGGTGAGACTCTTCAGAGTGATTCAGACATTGTACAGCATAAAATAGGGTTTCTCCTAAATTTTCTGTGTGCTTTTTTTAATGTAGAAAATACATGTTTAGGGGGGAAAAAACCACACAGGTGATCATTAAACAACGTATAAAATGCATAATATTTGGGAAGATTGTGTACCAACATGACCATATTTGACTATATTGGCTGGCATTCTGTTAAGTATTTATGTCATCATAAACTGACATGTTGTTGCTGCTGCTGCTGCTGCTGCTGTTGTTGTTGTTGTTGTTGTTGTGCATCTTCAAGTTGTTTTTGACTCATGGTGACCCTAAGGCAAATCTATCATAGGGTTTTCTGGGACTGAGAGTGTATGACATTCCCAAGGTCACTCAGTGAGTTTCCATGGCTGAACAGGAAGTCAAACCCTGGAATTAAAGGACCTGAAATAAATGCACTTGTGGGTGGGAATAAAATGTTGCATCAGCTGCCAAAAAGTACCAGAAAATAATCTGGGCAAATAGAAATGTTTGAATTTTTAAAAAACCCTGCAGAACTATAGCAACAAGTATAACAACCTTGGACATTTCCACACTACACTGTTATAGTTCTATTATTCCACTTTCAATATCCTATGGAATCCTAGGGTTTGCAATTTAGGGAGAGGCATTTAGAATTCTCAGCCAGAGAGTTCTTTGGCTTTAGTAAACTACAAACTCCAGAATTCCACAGGATGAAGAAAGTGGCATAAGAGCACTATAACAGTGTAAATGCAGAAATGGCCCTCCTGACACATTTGTCCTGTCTGGAGGAGTCCGTAATCACACAGATGCATAAGATTAGGAAAAACAAATGTGAATGTGAAATAGATAAAAACTGAAATGGACAGACTTTCTTGTTTCTAGCTGTATCCCTGAAGTCCCCCACCACTCAGAGAACTGAGGAGTTCATAAAAATATCAAAATACATGTCAAGATGTCCTGTACTCCATTTCTTAAAAATCCACAAGATAATAATAAGGAAGGTGAGAATTAAGATCAATGATAACTATTTTTAAAATGACTGTAATGATACCTGTCCCTCTCCAAGCAATTTTAACCAAGATGCCATTGGCAATTTAATTGCAATGGAAAATACATTACCAGAATCAATAATGATCTTGCTTTATTAGTGAAATCTATAAACCTTATAAGACTTGCTTACTCCCCTGAAAGGAATACACAAAGATGAACAGTATTTTGCAATTCTTACTCTGCTACTTAATGTGTTTTAAACCTCTATCATCAATAGCTGACACTACAACATTTTCTCAATTCCCCCCCATCCTGAACCTGTAATACATTTCTCAGTTAAAAGGAATTTAAAATGGGATTGAACCACATTGTGGCAAGAGACTATCCTGTTAAAATAATCCCCAAACCTGATGTAATAAGAATTATTTGACCATCTGCCTAAGAGAGGGGTGAGGATCACACAGCCCTCTAGATGTTGTGGGATTGGAACTCCCAGCATTCCTCACCATTGGCTAGGGCTGCTTTGAGTTGCAATCCAACAACATAGGGTCCTAGAGTCATAGATCTAGAAGGGACCTTATGGGCCATAAGTCTAACCCCTTTCTCTGTACAGGATCTCCAGCTAAAGCATCCCCAGTAGGTAGCTATCCAGCCTCTTTTTGAAGGTATCCAGAGGAGGAAACCCTAACACCTCTCTAGGCAATTGGTTCCATTGCCAAACCACTCTTACTGTCAAGAAGTTCCTTTTAATGCACAATTGAAATTTACTGTCCTGTAATGTGAGATTATTAGACATGGTCCTACAAAAGGCTTGCCCCCTCAACTCTGTGACAGCCCATGAGGTATTTAATGGGGGCAATTCCTCAGTCTTCCCTTCGTCAAGCTGAGCACGCCTAGCTCCTTCAACCTTTCCTCATATATTTTGTTCTAAATACTGCTTCTCATCCTTATTGCCCTTCTCTGAACCTGTTCCACCTAGTCTATTCCCTTCTTAAAATGAGGCACCCAAATCTGAACACAGTACTTCAGATGAGGCCTGACCAGTGCAGAATATAGTGAGACTATTTCTTTCCTTCACTCAGGCCATTTCTGCACTACACTTTTATAATGCTATTATTCCATTTTCAACATCCTGTGGAATTCTGGGGTTTTTACAGAGGCCAAAGATCTCTCTTGCTAAGAATTCTAAATACCCCTCCCTAAACTGCAAATCCCAGGGTTCCATAGGATGTTGAAAGTGGAATAATAGCACTATAACAGTGTAGTGAGGAAATGCCCTTGGATACTATGGCTTCCATTAACGTAAGCTAACATAGCATTTTGAAGTCCATGTGGTTCCACACCAGTCTAAAGAATTAAGGAGAGCAAGTCTACTAAGTTTCCTTAAAGACAGGAGGCCCAAAAATTTGGTGCCACTGCTGAAAATGTTCTGTCCCCATTGCTCAACTAACTATGCGTCTGAAGACAAAAGAATGCAGAATATGATGTCAGATGACACTCACAGAAGACAGAGATACTCATGTGGAAGAGGACATTCCTTCAAATAACTGCTTAAGATTGTACAAGCAAATGACAGCACTTTAAATTATGCTACTATGAATCTACAGCTAACTTAATTTTCATAAAACCAGAAAAAAACTGAAAGAATCCACTTTAGTTTTCCTAACACCAGAGTAATATGCTCCATGAAACACAAAGCTTGTCTGGATTGTGCCCCTCCCTTTTGTCACATGACAGCTATTTCATGTGAATAATTTTGAAAGACCTTTAACATAAAAATGGAAGAAAATGATTTCACATATATATATTTGTGACAGTAACCCCACACTTCCCTTTCTTGTCACACATCTTGCTCTTTTATCCTCAGAATCCCTCTTTAAGGTGACTTCTAGACTGTACATGTCGTTGTATTAATCAGTGTATTGAAATAAGTTAAAGTGTGATCAGTTTTCTCTTTCAATTCTTAAATGAAAACATTTGTAGAATACATTTGCAGAAACTAGTAGAAACCATTGTAGAAACCATTAAAGATTCAATAAATAACAATTATGTTAAACCTGACTCACTGAACTCTTTCCACATTCCCAGTTCTCAAAACCCTATTCAGATCTCCTGTCTCTGACTGCCCTAACTAACTCTTTGATAGACAAGCCTCTAGTTCTCAACCTTGAGTACATGTACCCATAGGGTATGAATTAAAACATTTAGAGGTATGTGAAAAGAATTGAATAATGGCAGAAAAAGTATAACGTATAAGCAATTCTTGTCACAACTCAGTGTGGTTCTTGATTACCCATGGCATTGGTATTCTTGTCATTAAGGGATGGGGAATCATAAAGAGAAGAATGACACACAAGCCAAACTTCCAGGTGCCATTGGCCCACAAACTTAAAAAAAAAAAAAAAGTCTTTCTCGCATGCATATACACACACAGCCTTCTGTTTGAGTTGCCATGACCTTAGCTTTGCCCACACTAGGACCGTTTCAGCACTAGACTGTTATAGTGCTATTATTCCACTTTCAACATGCTGTGGATGTTAGCATGTTGAGAGTGGCTGGGTCCTCCTAAACTGCAAACCGCAGGATTGCATAGGATGTTGAAAGTGGAATAATAGCGTTATAATAGTCTAGTGCAGAAATGGCCTAGGTGGCTTTTTGAGCCTTGCACACATTCACTCCTCTCTCTCTCCTTTGTCCTTCTCCACAAGGAGACAAGGCATCTGGTGGAGACATTCAGTTCCACCCTGAATCTGTTTGAAAGAGGGACATACATCATCAATTGCTCTTCTCCTACCTTTATTTTGGAGCAAACTGGATCCAGAGATCATGGAAGATGTCTAGGTGGGTAATAGGACATGATGGGATGGAGGAGAGTGGCTAGCCTGACACCATGCCTTTCCCTCATGGGTGTGGGTTCCTCTCCTCAGAGTGTAAAGAAGCTTTCTGATGGGACTTTTCTTTTTTCCCCCTCAAAGAAAGGATGTGGTGGTGGGGAGGAGCACAGTTTATGGAAATGGGTGGCCAAGGGGTACCTAATTGAAAAAAGTTTGGGAAGCACTGCTCTAGGTTATAGCTTTCCCCCATAGGCCCTTCCACAGCATTCCAAAAGCTGTGACTGGATGGCTATAACCAACTCACTCAGCTTCTCACATCATAGTATTGTGTTAAAAAGAGTTAGAAAATTCACAACCCATAACCCCAAACAATTTTGATATCAATATGCTCTAATCTGTGTCAGATCATGGCCATTACGGACAGATTTTAATATTAAAAACAAAAAAATGAATGTGTGAATCAGTAGCAAGTTGCTGGTTGATATCAATTAATGGATAACATGGTTCTTTCAAAACTTTTTTGGCTTCTCTGTCTTGATTATAACAAAAGAAAAAAGGTATTTGTTTAAAGAGTTAAGCTTATAACTATTTCCAAAGATTCAGAAAGAGCAGAAGTTTAGTAGCAAACTTCACTGAAATTACATTGTAAAATAAATTCAATTTCAAGAAAAGCATACCTCGTTCCAAAAAAAGCATCGCATCTTACCATGCTATAATGTGACTCAAAATGCATTAAAAGTAGACTACTTAAAAAAGCAATAAAGTCATAAAAATAGTTTAGCAAAACTGTTATCCCCAATGCACACTAGCACAATGTAAGCTGGTACAAGGCTATATGGGGGGGGGACTCCTTTTGTTAAAATTCAGTCTTGTATACCAAAAAAGCCATTTATGGGGGTACAAAAAGGAGGACAAGCTGTATAAGACAAGTAAGTGGAACCAGTTTTAAATAATTGTCAAAAATAGTTTGGATCTTTAAAGAGATGTAGGTTTTACCTAACATTTCATCACTGAGTTACCTTTTAATCATATGTCTTAGTTGTGCTTGAGATCTGTAGATTCCAACCTGCTTTATACTAGGCAGATTTCACAGAAGACTTGAAGCCTAGCTTATGAAGCATTTTCCACCATGTTCAGGAAGACTGAATATGCTGTGAGCGGAAGACAGTGAATTACCTCTTAACAGACGTTAGCCACTTACAGATATCTCTTATAGTTATCCACCAGAGGAAGTCAATGCTGCCATTATTGTGATATGCACCAAAGACATGGAAACAATTGAATGTTTGCAGCTAGGCAACCTTGAGCCACAATTATGCAAGATTTCCTGAGCTAAGCAAAATTTGGAATGGCCATTACTTATTTTTTACTGCTGACAACAACAATAACACATACAACATTTTTCATCTTAATCATGTTTTAACAACATTAACCTCTGAGAGTCATGGAAGTAGGTTAAAAACATCTGAAGGAGAAACCAAACCTTATAAATTAAGTGATATGAACAAAATGTCTTCACAAATCTATTTTCATGTAGAAATTATTGAAACGAGAACACAACTATCTCCTATGAGCTTCAGTCAGATACAGTGCACCCGTATTTATTGTTAGTCCATTAGTTATATGAAAGCAGCTTTATGTGAACAAGAAGACAATTCTCACCAAGTTGTCACTATAGTGACATTTGGGGTGGTTTTGAGAGCAGTGGTTCCCAAATATTGGTCCTCAGATGTTCTTACACTTCAGTTCCAAGAAGCCCCAACCAATGTGGCTGATGGTAAAGGATTCTGGGAGCTGGAGTCCAACGTTATTTGGAGACCCATTCAAAAACCACTTCAGAATTATGTAGTTCACTAACTCTGGTCCTCCTAATGTTTGAGACTTCAACACCCAGAATTCTTGAACGCTGGCCATTCTGGCAGGAAATTTTGGGAGCTGAAGTCCAAAACTTATGAAGGAGCAGAGTCAGACAACCACCAGTGTAGATTTCATGTGATGATAGTGAACTCACTCCATGTGTGAAAATATACTCTGAATTCAGCTTACTTTTCTGTAGTAAGAAGAGAGTTCTGCTCAATTTTATTTTATTTTATTGCCCCTATTGCATTTTCTCTAAAGGTAGCTAGTCAGGATCTACTTCTGGCTCTTGAGAAATTACACACTCATTAATCTTACTAGGAAGAGTAGCCATCTCAATAATTCTTCTAGGTTTCCTTTAACAAGAGTTCTGCAACTTCAGCCAGGACTATTGTAGTTTTATACATAGTTCTTTTCTCAGGAGTTGTTTAATGAGATTGGAGAATAATGTCTGTTTCATGATTTGTGAATGAAACAACAATTGTAGAAATAGTTTTTAATCCATCCAGATGACACCACAATAGATTTTAATTCATGTAGATATCAAAATTCATTCCAAGCTACAAGTAAGCTAATGAGTAGACAAGTTATAACAGCTATAGGTAGACTGAATGTACAAACAGATTTAAATCCATAGAGATATCAAAAATCCATTCCAAGCTGCAGGTAGACTGAATGTATAAAGTTACAAAGACTGAGGGTACACTGGGTCTATAAACAGATAACTACTCCCAAGACTGTGAAGTTTTTCAGAAATTCATCAGCAATTAGATAGTCTTTCAGTTACAAAACAAATTCCAATGAGCATAAAACATACCAGTCTTCAATGATTCAACTAGAATATGTACTATTACTTGCAAGGCAGCACAGAGAAATGTTTTTCCTAAGCCCTAAAGAGTATGTTGTTATCTGTCATTGTCAACTTAACTTATGGCAAGCCTATGAATAAGATACAGCCAAAGATCCCATTAAACAGTCCTGCTCAGGCCTTGCAAACTCAGGCTGTGGCTTCCTTGACTGAATCATTTCATCTGAAATGTGGCCTTCCTTTTTTTCTTATTAACTTGAATTTTACCAGGCATTATCATCTTCTCCAATTAGTCATGTCATCTCATGATATGTTTCAGTTTACTAATTTTGGCTTCTAGTCAAAGTGCAGGCTCTGTTTAATTCACATAATCATACATTGACACTGTGGAAATGCTGAATGATTCTGACATTGGTATTCAATGATAGCTTGTCCTTCCAAATCCTAGTCTTCTTCTCAGTCCCTGACATCAATCATTTTGATGGATGACTGAAACAAGCTATAGAAAATCTTTAGCAATTTTGATATATTCGTTCTCCATTTTGCAGTTATGTTAGTCTTCTGTGGTCATTATTTTTCTTTTTGTAATATTTACCTGTAGCTCTGCCTTTGCATTTCCTTCTTTAACCTTCATAAGGAATTATTCCAAATCTTTGCTATTTTCTGTTAGTAATACAGTGTCATTTGTATATCTTGAATTATAGATGTTCCTTGTTCCAGTCTTCACATCTCCTCCTTCCAAGTCTAATTATCTTGGTGGGGAATGGTAATAGCCACACACAAAAACTGTGAAATTTTTTTTCTGAAGGAAGGTATGCATAAAAAGACAAGTGTCAAAACCTTTTTCTTTAGGTGCCATGAATAATCTTGACCTTATGATGAAATATGTGTTAGATACTCGCTCTTTTTAAGCTTGATTCGTTGTTATGGCACAACTTCAATAACTTCATTTTAACTTCTTCCTGTTCCCAGTTAGCTATTTTCTGTCAGTATTTTGAAGTCAGTGACAAACAAGGTTAGACTATGGACCTGCAGAATATTAGAAGAGGGTAAACAATGGTTTTGGTCAGAAGGAATTCATTGGAAGAGCTGTTTGGTTTTTTTTGTTTTTTTTTAATCTTACTTATGATGCTGAAATGAATCCAATTTTCAAGAAGCAGTTTGAGAAATGGTGCACAGACATTGGGTTACAGTTTTGTATGGCATGGAATTGTCTGCAAAATGAATGTCCTTGTGACAGAAAAGAGGAAGGGACTATTTTTATTCATTCCTATCTCCCATTATCCTGTGTTCAAACATGTCTTTTCACAGTAGTTCCTGAACATTTGTGAACATTCAGTCTATAGATATCAGACTGAAATGCCTAGAGATTTTGAGAAACTACCAACTGCTTCTCTGTCTTGATATGGTGAGAACATCACCATTGATTTAAGGTGTTTGATTTAACGCATGCATATACACATGCTTTCAAGTAGTCTGGCAACTTAGGGTGACCCCAAGAACTTCATAGGGTTTTCTTATGCAAGAAATACTCCGAGGTGGTTTTGTCATTTCCTTGCTCAGCACATGGTATTCATTGCCAGTCTCCCATCCAAGTAATAATCAGGGCTGACCTTGCTTAATATCCAAGATAAGACAGGATCTGGTGTCTTTAGGTTATTTAGGCCCTTTGATTTAACATACTGCATGAGAAAAGTTACACAATTTTTAACGTGTTTTTGTTGACCAGTGCTCTTTTTCTAAACTATCTTTCTTTCTTTTTTAAAAATATCTATAATGACAATTTAATACCTGTCAGACGCAAAAGTAAAACAGATCCATTTCTTCTATGTTTAACTGACACCTATCCTCTTAACATAAGTAACTCACTGTTTTTATAGTTGCAGAAGTGTGAGAATTCACCAATAAAAAGTGAAGTATGGCATAATAATTTCTGTTCTAACACCTCTATTATTCTGCCACTGTCTACTGATTCCTAGGCATCCACAAATATACAGGAGCCAACTTATATGGACCCACTGGGATGCAATGGGATTGTACTAACATTATGAGGGTGTTTGGTAAAACAAGTGAATGAAGGATGCAAATTGGAAGACATGGCTAGTGTCAAAATGATCTGAGAATAAAGACATTCCTCACAAAAAAGTCAGGCCAACAGTGAACAATGTTACTGTCTCTCATACATCAACAGACTCCACGCTTCTTTGAAGTTATTAGCAATAGTTTGTGTGTCTCAATATGTGGCATTAGCTCTGTTACAGCTTCTTGACAAATGCAAATCACTACTTAATACTTCGACTGCAAAGAAATGACCACTGATATATGAACCAGCTTGTATCTGACCAAATAAACCAGAAGAGAATGAGAGGGACTACTATGTTTTATTTCTATATACTTGGTAATTAATACAAGAACCTGAGTATGTTCGGAATGGTTCATTTTGGAAGAGAATTCAAATGTTTTCCTAAATTTCTTTTACAGGTACAAAGTTTGCTACTAAAAATAATTCTAATGGTTCAAATTAAGACTATAACCCTACATCAAAAAGTGGGAGGGGTTCCCCCAGAAGTGAATTCTCCAGGGGCTACACCTTACTCCTGCCAAATTTGCTATTCTATTCCCCAAAACACTAGTCCCTTTCCCATTCTGACTAATACTTCTGGGAAGCCAGTGTGATATATTGATTTGAGAGTTTGAGTAGGATTCCAGGAAAGCAGGGTTCAAATCCCTGTTCGGCCACCAAAACCCGTTGGGTGACTATGGGCAAGTCACACGCTCACCACATCAGAGGAAGGAAATGGAAATTGCTCTCTGAACAGATCTTACCAAGAAAACCCCATAATCAGTTCACCTTAGGGTTATCAGTTGTTGGAATGCATCTGCAAAGCTTCTGGGAGCTGTGTTCAACTTGAAAACCATATGTGCTTTGGTTTATAGGTGAAGAATGGCTAAATTATGGTGGTGTGGAAGCAAATTTGGTGGGCTGGCATAAACAGATTGGGGGCCTGTAGCCAGGGGAACATGTGCCTCCTACCCCTGCTATGCACACGTGACCTGCCTGAAAGTCCTGTTGATTGCAGTGGGAGTTATATCCCAGTAGAAATACATTCATTTGCACTGTAAGCTACATTTTCAAGTAGAGTGCTGTGATGTAGGCCATTTCCTCACTAGAGTGTTATAGTGCTATTATTCCACTTTCAATATCCTATGGAATCCTGGGGTTTGAAGTTAAGAGAGGGACCTCAGAGGCCCCTCCCTAAATTGCAAACCCAGGATTCCATAGGATGTTGAAAGTGAAATAATAGCACTATAACATTCTAGTGCAGAAATGGCCATAGAATCAAAGGGCAACTGAGGCTGAAAAAAGTGGACTTTTCCAGAGCCACCAAAGAGAGTCATAACTGATGTCTGAATTCAGCTCGTACTTGCTGAGTCCCAGATGAACATGGTTTGCTAAATTTTACTGGAGATTAACTTAAATAATCATGCCAAATCATTTCCTGCTTCATTTCAAGCAGGTGAATCACAGCATTTGAGACATTTTTGTAATTTCCTTTTGAATATGGTTCCAACAACAAATGTAATGATTTATTGCAATTGAAACCTTCACAGGATTTTTGGGTACCTCTCCAAGATTATGCTTAGGTTAAACTAGAACAACAAATGCTTTAATTTCAGGAGAACCTTATTACTTGAAAGAGGTCTCCACTTTTCAGCCCTTCATTTACAATCATTTAATCATTTCTTTCTGTGCAAATACTTCATCACACCTTTAACAACAGAACAATGACACAAGAATGGAAATCCATATTGTGAAAGTGGTCTTAAATCAGTCTTAACTGATTAATTCCCTTTTTATTCACAAAGTCTAACTCATACTGACTGAATCAATCAAAAAGCTATTACTTTCATACTTGCAAGTGTTGCCTTCACAATCAATAAAAATTGAGTTCATTTTTAAGATGCAATATATAACCAAAATAAAAATTCCCATTTACTTGAGCAAGAAATTCATCAAAAAGCATTGTAGTCGGCAGAATCTTGTTTGTTGAACCTGCTGATATTCCCCTGTTTTGCAATCTTCAGCTTCTTCCTCTTTTTCCACCCTCTCTTTCATTTATTTCAGAAACAAGATCATTATTAGTTCTGTGCTTTCTTTTCTGTCTCTGTCAAGAAGCAGCTTAGTTTATGATCAATGGTTTCCCAGGAGGTCTTCCTGCCCCATAACCCAGAATATATACTTTGTTCTTTTACAAATCCTTTTTTTTTCCTGTAGGAAAAAGATTGTTCAAGGTGCACTTGGTGTTTTCTTGAGCAGATTCAATAAACACAAGGCACATTACCATGTACTTCAGTTGCAAGTAACTTCATTTGAGATGCCCTAAAATATTTCAGAGAGAGAGAGAGAGAGAGAGAGAGAGAGAATGACGTTGACCACTATATGAAGATTAGCTCTCTCTAAAGCACAAAGTATCCTTAGGTAAATCATTCTGCTGTTTTATGTTCTCCATCTACATAGTAGAAATAATCATTGTTTGCCTTACAGAGTGGTCGAAAGGACAAGCAAACTAAAGAAGCAACAAAGTATCTATTGTACCTAGTATCTGTAAGATACATAAGAGTTTGTTTTGTTTTGTTTTTTGGTTTAAAAACAAGACATTTTCTCTTTTGGTTAATGTGAGCATGAGAGAAAATAATATCAGGGTGTCTTATTTAATTTTATACTTTATGACCAGAATTAGGTTGGGGTGAAAATGGTGGCATTAACCCAGTTACAACAATGTATATACTTGTAAGGGTGATGCAGAAGGCAGCATCTAGTACATCCTTGTCCAATGTCCCTTGCTTCAGGTATACAAAAGGAGCAGGGGGGAACACTTCTGGGTACAGCTCCATCCCTTTAGGCACCAAAAATTAGCAGAAGGGTTGTACTTGTGCACATCTTAGTTGCTTTTAAGCACTTAGAAGAGAGGGAACAGTCATGCTGAAAGGAGAAGGAAGTTCTTTTCTGGATTCTTAAAGTTGGTGAACCCAGGTACAGCCAGATAGTAACTGAGGAGAGGAAGCTGTTGGCAGGAGTCTCTCAGCTGTAGTTGCACAGTGGAGGAAGGAGTGAGATGAAAAGGAACAGTTCCCCACCTCGAAAACTGGTATAAGTGCACCATGAGAAATTTGCATTCTGTCAGAATCTCAGCCTCTGAGTAACAATTTATATTGAAAAAGCCATACTTACTGTACACATGCTGAAATAAATTAGTATGTCTGTGACCACCAATAATATATTCAGAGACCCTGCCTGAATTTGTTGAGGATGTATTCTGTGTTTAGAAACCACCATTTCTTCTTGACTCTAATCAGTTCAAATTGTTATCTCACTGGAAAAACCCTATCCTGGGGTCTACAATTTTGATATTAAAATATGATTCAATGTGCCTGAGAGGTCACCTGGATGGGCACGTAGGCAGCAATGGTCAAAGATGGAAAACCAGGTCAGGCCAGTAAAATCCCCAGTCACATAGCCCCAGGAGACATTTACAAGATGTGTACATCCACAATAAACAAAAGGTCCTCAGCCCTGAGATACCGATTTGAGGGGATTAGCGTCTCTGCCCCAAGTTGACAAATATTCCATCAGGCGAGGACCTGAAGTCACACCACAAACTAACACAGATGAAGATCCTGACACTTTGGCAACACCTTGTAATCCCATCATACAAAGGAAATTACCATGATGGAGCTTTGTTATCGCTCCAACACCCATTGTTCTCCCCAGGAAAGGATTAGCCCACCAGGTACTTTTTCCCCTACAAATAGTCCCAGTTTTTGGGTGGTTCTTTGGATCCCTCCCAGTCACCCCAGCAGACCATTGCTCCATCTGTTGAGTGATCCCCTCAGCCCTCTCCGTGCTGAGCCCCACTTCTCCACTGCCTTCCCAGACCCAGGACTTCAGGAAAAGGTGCAGTATTACCCAGCTGTACCCCTCCAATACTCCCCTATCCAATTTCCTCTCTTTTGTTTCTTAATAGCTCTTGGGTGTGTGTGTGAGTGATTGCGCTAGTGCATGAGACTTTCATTCAATAAAATCATTTACTGGACATTCTTGTTTGGTTTTTGGCTTGGCCTGACCCCATAAAAACTGGGTAAAAGACCTTGCTAGCTTACCCTGCCTCTTGCATTGCTATAGCTCGTGCTCTGGCTAGTTTCCATTCTCCAGCATGTGGAGCACATTGAGGTGTCCTCCAAGGGACCCCAGAAATCAGGATAACAAAAGTTTTGTGCACTTTTAAAAATAACCAAGCTGCCCAGAGCTCCTAAGAGGATCATAGGTCATACCCCTTAATTTTTTTTTCTCCTTTACAAGAAGAGAAGCAGATTTAAATATCAATGAAAAGCTCACGTACCAAATCTGTTACTCGTAATGTGTGTTTTATGTATATATTCTCAGGAAATCTTTGAAGTTGTATTATTTCCCTGGACAATGAATGATGGGCCTAAACACGGTTGTATGAATAATTTAGTAAATAGTTGTTTGTATCCAGCCGCAAGCCACCTTAGAAAATAGTTCTTTACAGCTAGCCACAATAATTTGGATTTCCAGGGCCAAACTTTTGCAATGTAAACAGTAGCATGATGAAGACAAGATTATATGGTCAGATCAGCAGGATTTTTTTCTTTCTTTTTTTTAAATGTTAACAAGGTGGTTACATCATCTGCCACCCTATTTAGGTGCCTTTGTTCACTATCAATTCAGTTGAATCTTCAAAATATAGTTTTCTCAGCTGTCATATATTGTCATGAGATATTCCTATTGTAATTGAAATTTTAGGGTGGCTTGGTTTTCAATGGGCAATTAAAATCTATTGGCTTTACAAAAGACCTGCTACTAGTAGAGAAGAAAATGCTTGAAGTGGTTTCTCAAAATGAATCAATATAATGCCAAGGGATTTTTTCATTTAACTAATTAATTTATATTGTTTCATTGATTTGATTATACACCCACCTTCCTCTTAGGAGCTCTGGGCAGCTTCTACTCCTTGTGAGATTCTCATGATTAGCACCTGCTCTTCAAAATTCACTACACTGATTTTAAATGATGAGAAAACACTACTAGCTTGACATAACAGTGCTTCCCAGCAAGAGACATTTTGGGACATTTACAGCTAAATTTTGTGGTACACTTACCTAAGGGAAAGCCCTGTTTAATATACATGAGATTTATATCTGATCTGGCTGTAAATGTCTCAGCAACATAACTACCTTGATTAAAAATTGGTCTCACTAATTACATAATTCCATTGGCCTTTATTTCCCCAAAGGTGCAAAGTAAAGTGAGAGGTGGGGAAAACCTCTGAAATTTCAATCTTACCCACACTAATGAGCACAACTTCTGTCAAAAGCTCATATAGGATTGCTCTGTTAGAGGGAAGAGTTGGGCCCCCCTTGTACCTAAGTCCATACTGATCTTTTTAACCTTATGATTCATCCTGCCACATTTTTTTATAATTCATTGCCTGAATTTTGTTGCTAGTCCTACCTAAAACAGGCCTGTTAATGGGATTTACCTATGGGCCTCTCCTCACCACACTGTTAGAGTGCAATTATTCTGCTTTCAACATCTTGTGGAATTGGGGTTTGTAGTTTACTGAGGCCCAAGAGCTTTCTGGATGAAAATTCCAAATGCTCTTCCCTAAACTGCAAACCCCAAGATTCCATAGGATGTGGAAGGTGGAATAATAGCACTATAACAGTATAGTATGGAAAGGGCCACAGTTCCTTCAATGTTTACCTTGAAGCAGAAAGTCCTCAAATCTCATTTAAACAGGAGGAATTGTAAGTGAGAAGAAAGAACAGGAACCTGGACTGCTGACTGAACACTGGTCATTGTGCACACAAGTAGTAAACAATAGTTCTCCATGGCTACTAAAACAAGATAACTGCATGAAAGTTCACTGAGATATTTGAGACACAGGTTCTGTCTTTGTTTTTCAAAAACAAGAAAGATAAAATACATCAGGGAGGGAAGGATTTAATGAACAAAACCTAAGAGACCTGAGTTCACAACCTGTCTTTTTGTATATATTTTTTCAACTATATACATGAAATAGTTTAACAATCTTCTTGAAATCATTAGAAGACAGTGATTCAGTAAGAACAGTTGGTGAGAGCAAGAGGCTTCCCTTGTTAGCAAGGTAATGAGCCAGAGATGACTAGATTTAGATTTCATGTCCATTCCTTTTCATAAAGCAGATGCAACACAGTCTGTTGCATCTTTAATGTGCAGCAGGCTTGCACAACTTGTAGCCCAACAAGCAAGCTGAAGCTTACAGCCATGTATATTGACCCCTTCAAAAGTTTGAAATGTGGATAAAATGTAAATATATAAGAAATTTATAAGAAAAACCGAAGGAGGAAAAAAGTTCAAAACACAATTAAATATGTTGTTGCTGTGTGCGTTTGAGTCATTTCTGATATATGATGTCCCTAAGGCATACCTATCATGGGGTTTTCTTGGCAAGATTTGGCCAGAGGGGTTGCCTTTGGCTTTCTCTGTGGCTAAGAAAACATGATTTTGTTGTTTTTGTGTGCCTTCAAGAACCTATCACGGGGTCTTCTTGGTCTCAGAGTGATACTCCTAAGCCCTCCCCCTGGTGGGTTTCCATGGCTGAGCAAGATATCAAACCAGTGTCATAGTCCAATGCTCAAATCACTATACTAAACTGGGTCTCAGAAAATGTGACTACAGTATCACATTCACCCTTGGCTTTGCAAGGCCAAGCAGAGATTTGAACTATGGTCTCCAGAGTCATAGTCTAATGCTTAAAACACTACACCATGCTGGCTTTCTAACAATTAAAGTGCATCAATTAAAAAAGAGAAATAAATAACACCTGTCAATTAAAACATACTTCTGATAATGGCCCTTTCCGCATGTGGGGGGGGAATGCCCGAAAACGGAGCTTACCGGCATTGTTTTCCGGCTGGCTGAGTCCGTTGCCACGAGGAACAGTGCAAGTTTGCTGCTCTGCAGTCCTCCGGTGTCCCAAATGGCAGCTTCCGGTTGGTGGAGGCTCTCCACCAACCGGAGAAGCTCTCCAGCCAAAAACCCACCCCTGGAAGATCTGCAGGCATGCACTTGCACGCGCCTGCAAATCTGCTCCAGAGCCGGGCAATGGAGCTACACAGCTTCGCTCACTCCGTGCTTTTTAAAAACCTCAAAAAAGAGGTTTTTAAAAACCACGCTGCATGACCAGTTCTGGTCGCGCAGAACTGGACTGAGGTGTGGATCTAAAGAAAGTAGTCCACCTCAGTCCACTCTGCGGTACAGAAGACCTCCGTTGGAGGTCGCTCTGCACCATTTTAAATTCCCAGTGCGGAAATGGCCAATAAGTCTGCTTAAAAATCAAATGCTGGTTTTAATAAAGATGTCTTTGCATGCTGTTACAAGGTCAAGAGAGGCATTCCATGGAAGGAAATTCTTGAGCCTTAGAGAAATTTCTCTCTCCATTTTTATGAAATCTGCCTCCTGTTGTTTTAAGACAGAGGATAGGGTGACTCCTGGGGGTCTTAAAATTCAGGCAGATATATGGAAGAATGTGGGTCATTCCCCCTCACCCACAAATAGCTTTCTTCCAAGTCATGTAAGAGCTTATGGGTCATAACAAATCCTTTGTAACCACCTAGTGGCGAGGAAAATGTTTCAACAAGAGATTGGCTCAGCATTCTGCCCTACCTGCCCTCTGTTCATAGTCTGGCTGTATCAACCGTCTCCTGCTGACCCTTCTGAATACTTTTCAAGGACAGTTCATGTAAGTTCATGTTACAGTAGACTTCTAGCAGCTTGACAAATCAGTTTATGGAATATCAAATATGCCCCTTTGCTTCAGTCTGTAAGACTGTTTTCTTCGAACATGACTCATATGTTTGAGAAAAACTTTCCACATCAAAATAGATCAGTAATACTATATTTAATAACAGCAGCAAGAATGCTATTTGCAGGATCCTGGAAATTTCCCAATGTACCTAATCTAGATATGTGGTGGTTAAAAGTCACAGAAATGAAACAATATGACAAGTTTTCAAAGCATTTGAAAGGGAGGCGAATAGAGAAGACGGAACAAAGTTGGCAACCAGTTATTGACTACTTGAAATGACACATGGCAAGTGGATGATTAATAACCTCAAATATAAGTAAAGAAAAAATGAGATTTAGTATAATTCCAAGGTTCTAGAGGACATAAACATAGTATTTAAAAGCTTATGGAAAAATTGGGTAAAGTTCCATGGGTAAATCACATTATTGAATTTCTTTACTAAAGAAAGATTTCTTGATTAAATAAGTTTGTATTCGAAGCTAAGAAAGTACAAAATAAGGTGTGCTCAAATAGAAAAGGTTGAATATAAGGGAATTTCATTGGTGGAATTTTAGCGGGAAGTTATTAGACCAGGGTTTGGCAATAGAGGTCAAAAATTCAACCTTATAATTTTCTGTGTGAAATCTAATGAATGCTATATATATAGAATCATAGAAATGTAGAGTTGGAAGAGACCCCAACCCCCTGCCATGCAGGAAAACCCTCAAAGCACTCCCGACAGATGGCCATCCAGCCTCCGCTTAAAAAGTTCCAAGGAAGGAGACTCCACTACACTCCTTCCTTGAAAATTCTATGTTATGTAAATAAGTCTGTAAATCTATATAATTTCCTTTTTTATCATTTGTATAATTATTTTAATAAAAATACTGGGGGAAAAAGGTAATTCAGATAATATAAAACAATTTCCAAAGTCACAGCCATAGAACTGTAATAAAAGTACAGAATATTTTAAAGATCGGTACAATAAAAGTAATTAGAAAAAAAAAGACTGTTTTCCTTTTTTTAAAATGAAGGGATTCTGTAGATCCTTCAGTGTGAAGACATATCATTGAATACCAGAGTCAGAATTGTCTATTCTGTAGTATTTCCGGTTTCTATGTACAATTGGGACAGTGAAGAAAGCTGACAGAGAATCAATTCATTTGAATTGTGATGCTGGAGGATAGATCTGCAGACACCATGGATGGCCCAAGAATAAATCAAACTTTAATTTTTACTAGAAGCCAAAATGACCAAACTGAAGCTATCATACTTTGGGCATATCATGATATGACAAGATTAAAAAAAATACAAAAATGCTTGGTAAAGAGGAAGACTCATTCCCGATAGATTAACTCAGTCAATAAAGCCACAGCCCTGAGTTTGTAAGATCTGAGCAGGGCTGTTGATAACCTGGACTCCTGGACTGTCAGTAACAGCTCCCTTGAAGGCAACTAACTGAAAACCCTGAGGCCTCTCCCCAGCTTGACAGCTCTTTATGTCCAGGTCTGAACAGCCAGGGAGATCTCTGGATTAAGCCAGGGCTATGACACTCAGGTCTGCTTTTATTCTCCCTCTCTAGAGAATGTAACCCCTTCTCACTATGTCCTCCACTGGCTTCTCCTCCCAGGTTAGCTCCCTCTACTGCTTTCCTTAAATCCTCACTCTTCTCAGATATAAGGACAAGCAGTGATTTATTCTCCAATGACTGTTCTACTGATGGTAATGCGTGTAACCCAGTACAGAGCAATGACACTCTCCTGAGACTGCTCTTTATAAAAATATAAACAAATCTTTATTTAACACACTGTCAAGGTAATAGATATTTGTAAGGATTCATAAACCAGCACAACACCTCTCTGTCTCTCAGATCCAAACACACCCTTTTCTCAACCTCCACACTCAACTCTCTCTGTCAACTCTCAATTCTCATCTCCATCTCTCAAGTCTCTTTTTTTCAGTTAGATTTCTGTTACTCACTGCCCCCATCTAGCTCCTCCCTCTGGCTATCCTTGGGTTCCATTTGCACCAGCTAATCAATTTGAACCCTTGGGTTGCTAGGGTGCTCTGTTGCTAAGGCCCTCCCTCAGGGTTTGTCACAATAACAACAACAATTCCAAGTCTATTTTAACACGAATCAGCTGAAGTCCATTTTGGCAATGGCAATACAAAACATTTTGTTATCTGAGGCAGAGTACCAAATGCTACCCATCCTCCCTAGTAATGGTGCATGTAGGAGCCAAAGTAATCACATTATTTGATACATAAGATTTAAAATTCCATCCATGGCATTAAAAATCCACAAATGATGAATTAAAGCATCTTTCAGATTGGACTAAAGAAAGATGAGTTCTTTCAGTATAGTTCCTAGGGTTTTGCTGGTTGTTCTCATCTCCACATCTCTTTCTTCTATTCTTTTTTGGAATGACTGCAGTGATTTATTGTATCCGTTCAAATAAAAACAAAATAGGGTGCAGTTTGATGAGATGGTCCTATTGGACCAAAGGACAAATTTTAACATCTCTATTTTTTCCCTTAAAGCTATGGTTCTATAGCCCAAAAGTATTATTTCACTGATGCACTGATGTATGGTAGTCTAGCACTGTAACTCTAAAATGAATAAATAATAGAAAGGAGAAGAATAGAGATGACTCAGAATGAAAAAGAAACCAACTCAAATGTGGGAATAAAATGTTTCAGCTGGTGCAAATTATTGCCAGAAAATAATCTGGGTGGATACAAATGTCATTTGGATGTTCAGTGCCCCTACCCCAAGCAAATGCCACAACAAGTTTGCCCCATCTCAAGAAGCCTAAATAACACAAATTTTGCTTTGTTCTCATGACATCTAAAGTTGCTGCCTGAAATACTTGCCTGTCTAACAACACACGTGTGATGCTCTGATGGAATTGTGGACAGGGAAAAGAGCAGAGTTGTGTTTTCTGGCCCCTTCCTTCCTTTCCATGCTTTTTTGGCTGGTCTTACCACACTCCATGCCCTAGAGGAATGGTTCTGAATGTAGAAGCCTGTTCATAGATATATAGGTTCAAGACACAGTTTAGAAGTATATACAATCTAGGTTCTAACTCATGTGGGAATCCATGAGCACAGAGCCAGTTTTCGACCTTCAGGCCCAACACACAGATGGCAGAAATGGGATATGATGGAGTGCATAATGTCAAAGGAAAGGCTTGCCAGTATCAGAGATGGAAAAATCTGTCAGTTTGATTTCTGCTAGCAGACCCAGTCTGTCCATTAGCTTAAGTGAGGCAGTTGTGCCTGGCAGTGGGATGATGGGACCAGTAAATCTGCCACTCCTTCCTGCTGTTCAGGAGAGCAACTGCCACTACTCTGCCCCATTCTCCAGTACTGGTCAATAATAATACTAATACTACTACTACTACTACTACTACTACTACTACTACTACAATAATAATAATAATAATATCCCGCCTCTCCCCATGGATCAAAGCGGTACTACAACAATACATTAAATACATTAAAAGCATTAAAACATAACCAATCCTCCCCACCCACCAACCCATCTAAAACCAACCCCCTAAAACACATTAACTACAATCAACTAACTATTAAGAACATTAGGGTAGGGGAACTACAACTGATAACTATCTCTGCCTCTTTTTTAGTGGGGAGGGGGGAGAATGATCACCACTTGATTACTTTATTTATTTGTGGTACTTTTTAATTACCTCCATTTATTTAGGATACTTTTTAATTACCTTTTTAATTTTAATTACCTCCAAGACCAAAAGGATCCCTGAGAGGATGAACAAAAAAGATTAAAACAACCACATTAAAATTCTCTTTAAAAACAGTCCAAAATCAATTCTAAAATACAATTTTAAAGCAATTAAAAACAGAGCAGTTTCAAACATTAAATCATATGGAACAACCTGGTTTAGCCCTTTGCCACAAGCTCAAAACAGATGGAGCCAGCCCAACTTCCTTTGTCAAGGTGCTCTATAATGAGGACATCCCATCATGCATGTGGATGCATGATACATGGGTGCCATGTCTTTTGGGTAAGTGGAGCCATGGCTGGTGAGTCTGTATCTCCATCTTCACCGGGATGTATGTGTGGGCATCATGATCATGGCATTCTTTTCGGATGCCAGGTGATGGAGTGTGCATGTGAAGAGCAGCTAGCAATTGTGATTAAAGAGCTAAGACACTAGTAGCTGAAGAAAAAACAAACAAACCCGAAGGCTCTGCTGTAAGGATTCCATTAAATACAGGAGTGTTCTCACAGCTACAACTAAGGTAAGCTACTCTCAGTTTTCATAGAAGTGAGAGAATAAGAAGGGGAAGAGAAGAAGTGGAAAGAGCCTTAAGAATATCAGTTTACATCTCAGACAGGTTAAGATATGTGGATAAGAGATGAAGAGACTTTGGGTCACTGGAAACTACTTAACCCTATCGGTCTTGGCAAAAAACATTTAACTCATTAAACTGTTGCATTTCCAACAGAGGGGGTGGCCATGGATACCACTACCACAGTCTTCTCCACCACCTCTTTCTTGAGCTAGGGGACTGAAGAGCACTGAAACTGTGTCTTCCCTAAGTGTTTGTGTGGGTACCCTTGTTGGAGTAGAGTTATTGGGCTGGCATTTTGCTCCTCATCTGAAGTCATGGGAGAACTTGGGCCATCTTCTTTAGCTCCATTGTGATTTTGTGAGCTTTGAACAATTCTGTTAACAACAAAAATGGAATTAAGTTATCTTTTTCCTCGTTCCCTGTCAGTGGAGCCCTGTTCCCTGCTCTCACACTGGTACAATGTATGAGCAGTACTTCTGAAAGGAGTATCAGTGACAAAACATCCACTCCTTTGGGGTTCAGGCAGTACATACGCCACTGTAGTCGACACTTTCAAGAGCTAAAACAAATGTGAATTTAGATTAGACTTTTATGTTTGAATGACTGCTTATTAAATGAGCCTATTCCCTGCTACGAGGTGATGTCTTGCCGCACGGTTCTGTTGTTGCTTACTCCATAGGGTTTCTTCATAATTAGGGAACAAAAACTGACAACTGAAAATATTTACTTATAACCATATATTTCCTCCAATAAATGAACAGAAGCAAGTAAACAACAAACAAAAACAAAAACCCCAAAGCCACCCATATACTTGATTTGAACATCTGATATTTTAGCCAAAATAAACAAATTATTTTTTTCTAATTCACTAAGGCTCATACTCATTTAGGCCTGTCATACCTTGCAGAAGAAAATTATCAAGCATAGAGGAGCAGTCAGGCGTGATATTAAACAGCTGAAGTTGTCAAAATAATCACTGTGTAGTTATGAAATTCTATTCAGCACACCATATTGTTACACTTATTTGCTATTGTGCCATTGTTTTTAGCTGCCTTAGGAGAGGTGATTTGTTTTCATGATACACTCATTATGAAGTGACTGTAAATGGAGTTAAATCGATGAATGACACTGTGTTTACTTGATAATTCTATTATTTAATCACTTTTGTTTATTTAAAATGAAAGAGATGTTTCCTGCACAAGAATATCCTTCATGGTTAGATTGCCATCTTCATTTTATGGGACATGCTCCAGTGCTTTTAACTGCTCCCAGACCCTTGGAATTTCTGCAGGTGCAGCTTTTCCTGACACAGAACTAAGTGATACGAAATCTGCTAACACTCAGTGCGCCAGTGCGCCAGTCTCCTGCCAATGGAATAGGAGCATGAGGATTTGAAAAGGATGTCAAATCTATTCAGTAGTGCAACTAGGTACCAGCCTAGATTCTGGCCTTAGTAGTCTCAAGCCTCCACTACTTAAGATGATAAAATTCATTACTTGAGTTACTTTAAAATCTGGTAGGCGTGATCTGCTTAAAGAAGGGTGAAAAATCCAATGGGTTTGTATAAATATATATTTATATATAAATATATTTATACGAGCTTACCCAATCTGTGCACTCCAGACCCAAACATGATCTGGAACATAGTTTGTGTTAAATCCTTATATTTACAAGCTCTTGATCTGACTCATGCCAAAAAGAGACAGCTAAAATCCAAATAATGCACACCTTTCAAAGGCACACATGGAGAAATGTATGGGCTTGAAGTACACACACACATGCACACTTGAAATGGATGGATTGAGAGGAGTATTAGTCAATTGCACAATTTGTTTGAAACTGAAAAATACAATGAATCTATTTGGGTGAAAAAAATCCATAAGGAAGCACATAAATTTCTGTGCAAGGAGAAAAAACCTTCTCAACTTATACTAATGTGAATCAAAACATGCATATCAGTGAACCTTAAAGTAGGATTGGTTTATCTATCTCTAGATTTGCCTCATTTGGGGAACTTTCTCGTCATTATCCTGAATGGTCTTGTTTATGTGTCTTCACATCAACTTTGACTTATGGTGACTGTATCATATCTTTTTCTTGACAATTTGTATTCAAACGAAGTTTGCCATTAATTGAAGCTGAGAGGATGTGACTTGCCCAATGAAATTTGGTTTGTGTCTCTGGAATTTTATGTCAAAGTTCTCCCTTGATGGCACCACCAAATCTATTACTGTTCTGCAATAAATAATGCCATCAGTCACCACACTGTACTATGGAGTGTGACTTTGTCTTTGTTTCTTTATCAAACATGCCCTACAAAGAAGTTACAATCCATGTGATGCCATGAAGCTCAGAGATGATAGCAGTGCTTTATCCTATTCAGGCTCTGTATCAGAATATGTTTGCCTTCTTGTTCTTAATAGTTTTCTGTATGTGACCCAAATGAGATAGTGTTGATCTAAAAAATAAAAATGATTAAATTTCTTCTTTGAAAAACAAGATCGAGAATTACCATAAAGGAACAAGGTGAACAATAAATTGTTTCACCCATAGCAAAAGGCTTGAGAACTGTTCTGGTGTGTACATTTTCCTGTCAATATTGCTGACAGCATGTTGTGCCTTGCCTTGGCAGAAGAGATGAGGACAGCTTATGCAATATTAATCGACCACTCATTTGTACATAGAAACCCAGTGATCTCTGAATATTAATCAGAATTATGCTAAAATAATGGTTAGAGAACAGCTATTTAGGGAAATTTTTCCATGCAAACTTGACTAGAACATGATTTGTGCACCATAAATTATTTACACAAAGACTTTCTGAATTCTCTCCTCTCAGGTCCTTCTCTTATTTTTTCAGAGCCAATCAACAAAATAACATCTAAATTCACAATTTCCCCTGAAGCCTGACAGGAAAGTACAGCCATGTTTGGCAGATGTTTGCAGCTGATAAGATGTATTAATGCATGGACCATTAGCTGAACTGTTGTGTAAGTCATGAAAGACTCAAGCAGTTTAACAAATTGATATCTATGCAGGGAGGGAGGGGGAACCACCCTGAATTGTCTGTGAAATGATGCAGTATTTCCTAGTGACACTCTAGGAAATCAAGAAGACAGCCTTCCTGAACAGAATGCCAAGAGAGAATGTGTTAAAAAGCAGCAGCAGCTTAAAACAAAGACATTAAAGAGCACTGGGTACAAAAGAATAAAACTCATCATTGTGTTATAAGATCATTTTCCCCAAAAAAGTCTTTTTATGCATAGCCTTTCTCAATCTCTCATGCCATTCTCTCCAAATCCCAGGATTAATCTGGTATTTAAAGTCATGTAGAAAACATGTATTAAACTTCTGAAGAGAAAAGTCTGCAGAAGGCAAAATTCTTTTCTCACATACATAAACACACATGCCAAATTCATCTCTTGTGCCTTAGAGAATTAACAGGAAAGTATTCCAGGAAATTCTCAGGGAGCTTTCTTGGAGATGCAATTCTTCATTAAATTTCTTCTTGTACAACGAGACTTTTTTTCAGCACTTTTCTTCCTCTGCAAAAAAATAAAAAAAAATGCTGAAAACTATACAGGCAATTCACTTTGAAACTTATTTTGTGCAAAATGCACGCCTGATTGTTTTGCATAAAAATAATATTTTCTGCACAGGAAACAGGCCTTGTGAAGAAAATGCTGTTTCCTGCACTGAAATGTTTTCTAAAGTAATCAACCACATGAGATCATTTTTGTGCCAAATAAATTGCCAGTTACAGCATTTTCTGAGCTGATAGTATTTTTGCAAAGGAAATAATATTTTTGAGCACAAATATTGTTTTCTGCACATAAAATTCTGTTCAAAGTGCAGAAGATTTTTTTTTTCCTGCATAAAGCAACCATGTGAAAAATTTGTGCAGGATAAATCCTAAATTGTGAAGATTCTCATCAGTCTAGGAATCTTCTCATCAGGTTTTCTCAACACTCAAAAAACAATGTTTTAAAAATATTTTTGAATATGGTTTTTATCACTATCTGTCTCTCTCTATACTCCAGCACTGCAGCAGCATGTCTGTTTTACTTGTGTAGGTTTCCCAAATAGTTTTAATCGATGCACAAAGGATGGTGGGTGGGCCCAAATGAGTAAAGCAGCCTCCCTAGTACAAAAGTTCCCTTCTGATGCACTGCAGGCAGATGGAGCCAATCCTAAATATGAATATGAATACCTAAATATTGCAAGAAGCAATAATACCTTAACATGTATAGGGGTGTTACAAGATGATTCTTTCCAGGCGATGTTTTTATCTTTAGAAGTATGTATAGCATGTACCTCGTATATATTACAAAGACCTAGGTGGATGAGGTTGGTAGTATCAGCTTGTCCCAGCTTTGTCTACCTGGGTACTCAGTGCAGTATCAGCCCAGATTAGAGGATCAAAGGAAGGAGTTGCTGTCATCCATAATGATTCTACTACTCTCACAAGGAAGCCCATCCATTCTAGCATTGATTTTGAGGATTTGTACCTTGTGTTTGGTCAGAAAGACAGGATGGGGATGCTTCTGCTGCACTGCGCACCCTGCTGCTCCATAGACTCGCTACCTGAGCTAGCTGAGGTAGTCTTGGAGATGGTGTTGGATAATTGCAAGACTGTGGTTCTGGGGAACTTCAACATCCATTTTGAGGCTCTTCTGACAGGACCTACTCAGGACTTCATGGCTATCCTGATAATATGGGACTGTCTCAGTACATCATTGGTCCAACACATGTGTCAGGACATATCTTAGACTTTTTTTTTTTTTTTTTGCTATTGGATGGATGGAAGATGATGCAGTTTTGGAGGGGTGTACAACAATCCCATTGTCATGGGCAGATCAATTCCTCATGAAATTTGGTTTGGTAGTAGCAGACCTTTCTTCAGGGATGTGGGACTGATTGAGACAGTCTTCCCCAGAGACAGTCTTCACCAGAGACCTATGCAATCTGCAAGATTCTTAAATGCTTTGGGGGATTTTAAGGCAGACAAAAGTGGCAATTCTGTTGAGGCTTTAGTATCATTATGGAACAGTGAGATGGAATGGGCCATTGATGCAATCACTTCTAAGTGTCAAATCTAGTACTGTAGAGCCCATAATTCACTTTGATTTACAGAAGATCTATGGGCAATGAAACAGGCTGTGTGAAAGCTAGAGTGCAAGTGGCATAGGTCATGGAGTGAAAGTGACCAAAAATGAGAAAAGGTAATTTGTTGTGACTGCTATGTGGCAGTGAAGGTGGCAAAAAGAACTTACCATTTCTCCAATATTCTATCTTCAGCAAACTGTCCAGCACAAGTGGTGAAGAGCCTATTGGGGTCAGGCTCAGAGAGGTTAAAAATAGAACCCTCAGTTGTCTGCTGTGACAAATTTCCCAGACACTTTGAACAGAAAATTGTTTATATTCTTTCAAAACTTTATACTACAGTTGCTGCAGAGGCAGAGGAGGTGTCCAGTATACCATCTGGTCAATTTTCTTGGGATCAGTTTCAGTTCTTGCAGCCTGCTGATGTGGATAAGATTCTTAAATTGGTCTGTTCCACCATGTATAATCTTGAACCTTGCTTGGCTCCTAAGATGTAGCAGATGTGGATTGTTTGGGTGGGTTCAAAGAGTGGTGAATGCCTCGTTCTGTCAGGGGAAGATTCCTGCTGCCTTGAAGGGAGCTATATTGCTCTGCTTCCTGAAGAGGGCCTTCCAGGACTCAAAGGTATGTGATAATTACTGAGCAGTTGCTTGAATGTGTTCTAACTGGGCAACTTCAGATGTTCTTGAAGGAAACAACTTATTTAGACCCATTTCAGTCTAGTTTCAGGCTTGGTATGGTTCCGAGACAGTTTTGGTTGCTCTGACTGATGACCTACTGCAGGGAAAAGATAGAAAGGAGTGCTACCTTGTTGATCCTCTTCAGTCCCTCAGAAGCTTTTGATACCATTGATCATGGTATCTTACTGGACTGGCTGTGGTGGAGGGAAATACAAGGTACCATTCTACAGTGGTTCCACTCCTATTTATAAAGTTGGCTCCAGAGAGTGACATGGTGAGACTCCTGCTTAGCCCATGGTCATCATGGGGTGCCACAAGGCTCTGTCTTGTTTCCCATACTGTTTAATGTCTATATGAGGCTTTTGGGAGAGGTCTATAGGAGTTTAGGTGATGTGGTCTCTCAGTATGCTGACAACAATCAGCTCTACTTCTTGTCATCAGAGAAGAGTAGGATTCTGGAGGTGCTGGAACAGTGCTTGGATGCTACAATGGGGTAGATGAGGGCAAATGAAGCTGAAGCCTGTTAAGACAGAGGCCTTAAAAAAAAAAAGAAATTGTTAAACACACATCTAATTAATATAAACAACTCAAAAGGGAATATGTACTGACAAACTACAAATTATCTACAAATTTAATAAGCTAAACTAAACTAAATAATTAAACTCAACAACTAAACACAAAAAGGGACAAAACAATACATTACTTCCCACTCCTGATAAAATGGATATTAGTAAGCATTAGTTATACTTCTTTAAAGTTTTATAGCTATCCTCATTTAGCTTCTCAAATCTATAAGATTCTATTAGACCATGAATTAGAAACAGAAGTGATTAAAGATGTCATGATTCATATATATATATATATATATATATATATATATATTAAGATTAACAAATTACAAACATCTCAACAAATTACAATATTTGCATTATCAATAACCTTAAATTCTTCACACAAACAATAGAAAGAAATATTCCCCGTTTCTCATTATCTCTTTCACTCCCTACTTTCTTTGACTCAGTTCTTTACATTACGTTACAATCATTCTCTTCAAACATTTATCTTCCCCATTAACCATATTTTAAATGTACCTTTCACTCTCCTGTCTTTACTACCTTATACCTTACCCTAGTTCTTTCATTACCCATTAAAGAGCTTTCCCCAGTTTTCCTCAATATATCTCTTAATTTCTATCATTTCAGTCTTTTTGTTTCCTCTTTTTTCTCCTCTCATCGCTCTCGATAGGCTATCTAAAGTTCAGTATTCTTGAACTTTAATAAGCCACTCCTCTATTTCTGGAACTTTATTCGTTTTCCAGTATTTAGCATATAAAATTCTTGCTACTGTTACCATGTACAGTATACCATTCTTATATTTATTTTGTTCTTTTGTCATTTGATGTAACATATTCAACAGAAATATCTCTGGTGTCAACGGTATTTTTATATTCAGTATTTCTGTAATTACCTTATTTATCTCTTTCCAATAAGTTTTCGCCTCTTTACAAAGCCACCACATATGGTAAAATGAACCACTTTCCCCCTCACACTTCCAGCATTTTTTCTCTTTCATTTTGTATATCTTACTCAGTTTTTCTGGATCTAAATACCAGCGGTATAACATTTTAATATGATTCTCCTTCAAGTTTTGAGCTCACGTAAATTTCCGAGTATCCTCCCAATCAATGTCATGATTCAATGGGCCCATGTGATGAACCTGATGGGAGGGGGTCTTCACAACAGAGCCTCCTTGGCAACTGAGACTGTTTAAGCTGATTGGCTGGTGAAATGGAACCTTGGATAGTCCAGGGGAGGGGCTGGTGGAAAGGGGAAAATAACGGATTTTAACTGTCTGGGGAATGATTGAAGAAAGGAGTGTGATTTGTGGTGTGTTTGGGAGAGGTTGGAGATTTGAAGAGCTCTGTGGGAGAGAGAACTGAGAATTTGGGTGTACGAGAGATAGTGAATGAACTGAAAGAGAGAAAGAGAGAGAGAGTGAGAGAGGAAAATAGTGTGCTGTTTATAAACATTTAGACACAAAACACATTTAAAGCAACAGTGTTACAATAAATGTTTGAAGTTCTGTGTTCCTTAATACAGTATCGCAGAGTCTTATTTTGAATCCTGGAATATTCACGCTACCAATAATATCATCTTGACCTTAGTGCCAACAGTACCACAGTCTTGGAAAATATAAATCACTGCTGATCCTTACATCTGGGAGAAGGGCAGATTTAGGGAAGGCAGTAAAGGGGGAGAGTCCTGAAAGGAAGAAGCCAAGAGGGGACAAGAGTGAGGAAGAGATTGCATTCTCAGAGAGGGAGAACGGAGGCAGACCCGTTTGTCCTGGCCCTGGCTTGGTTCAGAGATCTCTCTGGCTGTTCAGTTCTGATCACAAAGAGGTGTCAGGCTGGGCAGGTCTTGAGTACAAGGCTTGGGTGCACCTTTCACACTCGGCACTGACGGGCGGTGGGGTTTTTCCACGTGTTTTACAGTGCATAATATCGAACATGAAATAAAACTGGAAAATTGGGAAAGAAGCTGGAAAAATATTCAAAAGTTCACATTAGCCCAAAATCTGAAAGAAAATCAACTTAAACTGATGGTCTCTAGATCCTGCCAAACTGAATAAAATTTATAAAACAAGGAAAAATAATTGCTGGAAGTGCAATGAGGAAAATGGTACTTTTTTCCACATGTGGTGGTCATGTCCTAAAGCAAGAATATACTGGAAAGATATACACAAAACAACGACTGAAATCTTACAGATAAATATTCCATTGTCCCCCGAAATCTTTCTTCTAAACATGCTACATGGATTAGACAAGACGTTAATGATCAGGTAGTGGAGGACAACACTAGATATGATTACTGCGGCAAGAATAGTACATGTCAGGTACTGGAAGAATAATGTTATTCCAGAAATAGATGATTGATTAATCAAACTTATGGAATTCATGACACTAGGCAATTTAACTTTAGCATTAAGGGGAGAAATACAAGGGAAAAATGAAAGAGAAATGGCTTCAGTTAAGAATTATCTGAAGTAAAAGCTGGATGTTTTGGATATTTCTAGATTGGGATGAAGCAATACACGAAATTTTAGAGTAATGGAAAGAAGGACCAAAAATAAGTGAGGATCATGTAAAGTATGGGACCTTAAAGTTTCTTTTGAATTGTAGGCAAGCCATCACTGTTAATTACAGATATAGAGGAAACATTAAGGCTGACAATTATCAACCAAGCAAGGGAATGTAGGAAGTTGAAACTGTATACTTAGAATATAGATAAGGATCAACTTGAGGTAAAACTCAAATTTTTCCAAATATAAATAGAAGATCCTCATCGATACTGTATTATATCAGAAATTAAGGATACTAATATAATTGTATTTTAGAAAAATGTGAAACAAAAGATATTACTGTTATGTATCTATAAGTATTGAATATTTTAATAAAAAGTACAAAAACATATAAAGTTCTATAGCTATAACTAGAGATGGGATGAATCCAGAATTTTCCAAATCCGAACCCCTGGAGGGTTCTGGGAATCCATGAATCTCACGAATCTTGAATCTTTTGAATCCTTTTTTTAGAAAAGGGTTTAAAAAGCAAGGGAAAAATGGATAATCTTGGGCAAAACACACTCTCTCAGCCTTAGCAAAGCCTAGGCAAAGACAAACCTCCCTCTGAAGAAATCTCGCCAGGACAGTTGCCATAGTTTTGCCTCAGGATCTCCCCACATTAATCCCACATTTTCCTGCCTGTGTAAACAGGGCCACATACTACAGTACAGAGATAATCCAGGCCAAAACTGGATTTTCTTTCCATAGCTCCTTATGGCATCCTGGGGTTTGTAGTTTGATGATGCACCAGCACACTTTGGCAGAAAAGGCTGTGACACCTTATAAAACTACAAATTTCAGAATTATGTCTGAAAGAGCTTTGCAAAGTTGCTATGCAAAGAGATCTTTCAGCTGTCCTTGAAATCTTAAGAATGCACCTTCCAGTCAAGAGCTGAACTTAAATATTAACTGTTCAATTTAAATATCTTAGAATACAAACTCAGATGTAACTTCTGAAATTGTTAGCAAAGGCCATTGTTATAAATAAAAAAGAAATTCAGAAGACAAAATAGGGTAAGAGAAATAGTCTTTTATATATTCTAGTTAAAAGATAAAAATAGCATATGGGTTCTGAATATACAAAAGGTTAAAAGAGAACATGAGCAAGTTTGGCATGTTAAAATATAAATACAAAATATATCAAAATACAATACCACAATGGAGTAGGATATGATACAAACTACAGCAACAGCAGATCAGAGTAAATCAGGAAGTGTCTGCTCACTAAGAGAATGCTACTCTTATAGAGCCTTTACAACTGCTTCCAATAACAGTAGCAGATGAAGGTCCTCTATAACACCAATAGACCAATTAACCCCATAATGACTAAAGTTGTAAGTCTTGTCAGTTCCAACAGCCATTACTACTCCAAGGGAAAAACTCACCTACTTGCCATCTCCCCTTGTGTGTCTGGTCTACCGGGTTTTCAGGCATCTCAGTCTCCAACAAACTATTTGGTTGGCAGATCTGAAAGATTCAGTTTGCCTATTTTGGCACAGGGATTTGAATTCACGAATCTTGAATCCTTCCCCAGGATTCAAGGATTTGGTTGACCCATCCCTAGCTATAACTTTACCTAAACATTCAAATTACTTGTCTATATGCTGTGTGTGTGTATCCTCCCAGTTCTTGTTCATATTTCATTTAGAATTCTTCCACTTTTGAAGCCCAAAAGGAACCCCATACTGTTTCAGCTTGTTCATCAAGAGAGCATAACCACTCCTCTTTCTCAAAATATGAACTGGCAAATTCGGCAAATTCTCTTGTTTGACAATCTGTAAGTCAATTATTTCCAACTTAGGCCATTTCCGCACAACGATGCTCCTCCGCATCATCTCACTGCAGTCCTGGGTCCAGAAGGGAGCGCGTCAGCAATGCTCCCCTATACACACGCTTGGTCCATGCAGAAGGGAATGCAATGGCACCACGTCTTCCTTCCACAGAGCAGCCAGGCTTTTTCCATTGCTCTGCTATGGAAGGAAGCATCACCAACACGCTTCCACATGGCCAGAAGTGACAAGACAGAGACTTTGTAGATTTGTTCTTGAGTCTGGAAATTGGGTGGGTTGCCTACCCTGGATGATGTTGTGCTCCCCTCGAAGGAGCAGATGTGTAGTTTGTGATTACTCCTAGATCCATCCTTATCACTGGAGGCCCAGATAGACCCAGTGGCTCAGAGTGCATGGCCTTTCCTGTACAGGGATAACTTAGCCACAGTTGTCCATGCACTGATGACTTCCTGATCACACCATTGCAATGCACTTTACATGGGACTGCCCTTGAAGACAACTCAGGAACTGCAGTTAGGACAAAATGCAGGAGCTAGATTTCTCACTGGAATTCCATTGAGATATTATATGACAACAATTCTCAAGAAATTGCACTGGCTGTCAATACTTTTCCATTCTGCATTCAAGGCACTGATAATAATAACTGAGAGAGAACCAAGAATTGAGATATGTTGGAGGGGCCATCCTCTGTGTCCTATCACTAGGGGGAAAATCATTATGGAAGGAAATGGAAAAGAGGCATTTTTGCTTTACCATGGTTGTGGATTTCCTTCCTTCTGGAGGTCCAGTTGTTAGAATAATTTGGGTATCAATTGAAAACCCGGCTTTTTCTTAAAGCCTTTGGGACAAACTGATTTTATCCAGGCTGCACACATTATATATTTATATCATATCATTATTTTAACCAGTTTTTAATCATTTGTTTTAAATTGGGGGAAAAAAACTTATTTAATATATTTTTAATCTTCTAAACTTCTGTAAATTATTCATTGTTTTATATTGATTTTGTTTTAAGCTGTCCTGTGGCTCAGGGCAGCTTATTGGAAGCTAATATGGCTCAAAAAAGGATGAGATTTAAATAAAATAAAATAAAATAAATCTTCAATGCAAGCTTAATTGCACAGAAGATGCATGCTATACACGAGGTAGGGCAGACAGAGGGAATTCCTCTAATTCCCTAGATTGTTTATTACCTATTCTGACTCATAATGACCTTCATTCCAATACTACACTGATACTATTAGAGTTGATGTTGTCACTTCCTTCTTGTCTTCCTCTACCCTTGACTGTCTTTGTTTAGAATGCAGACATCATTGTCTTTTTCTGGAGAGATGGGAAACATAAACAACTCCCTTCTACTTTAGATAGATGGAATTATGATTCTTACCCTACTTATTATCACAAATTATTTCCTACAACAAATGCTTCTACATGATTGCCTTTCAGGGTATAATGTGCTTCTCCAGAAATCCTGAAACTTCAGACATCTGAAACTAGTTACCAGTTGTCGGGCATACTCTTTCTATTCTATAGTTACCATGGTTGTTTTGCTTGTAACTATTTCTATTCTATAGTTATCATGGTTGTTTTTTCCCCTGACATGACATCCCTTAAAATATTTAAACATGGCTATCATGTCCCCTTTTAACTTTCTCTTCTGGGATTAAACATCCCCAGCTCCCTAAGCCTCCCCTCATAGGGCATGGCTTCCAGACCCTTCACCATGTTGGTCACCCTCCTCTGCACAAGCTCCAGCTGGTCAATATCTTTCTTGAATTTTGAGAGTTGCAGTCCCAGATTTAACTTTTCTGATCTCTGGATAGAGAATGTTAAAGAGTCTTTTCTCTGAAGCCTATGGACAGTTTGAGCTATTCAAATCATATAGAGTCAACTGCTTTCTAATTAAGCATCTCGTAGTCTGGATTATATAGGCTGCTATGTAGGCTCTGGCGGTTCAGTATTTCTGCAGATATTTGGGCCCTTTCAACTCTGATGCTAGGGCAGAATAAGCTTTCATTTTCAATTCTGCTCAGATAGTCCATGTGGAGTTTACTCTCCACATGTGTAAAAATGGAAGAGCTTCTCTGCTAGAAACTAATTGGTCAGCAAGGGAGTCAATGACCTTCAAGAATTCATCCATTTTCTTTGCAAGTTTTAAACACTATAGTTATGGGCTAATTTTTAAAGTGTGGGTGAATTGAAAACGTCCAGTCAACGCATCGCTTCTGCCTTTTCAAATGGCAAGTCAATGTTGACACAAATATATAGATTTTGAAAAAAAGTATGTTTTCCCCTACAGGCCTTAGTTAATGTGAAACATAAAGCAAAGCAGGAACTACAGAAAATCCAAGTGGTAGACAATATAACAAAACACCACCTGTTTGTTCACCAAGCATGAAAGATTCAATTTGATCGGATCAAATAAAACCACACTGAAGATGACAGGAAAAGGTCCCATGGGAAATCCCTGTGCTTAGCTGCAAGGCACAAGGTGTCTGTGAGAATTAAAATATCCACAGCAACTTCAGATACACAGCAACAATGAAAAGCATTTGCTGTGGGCTGGGAGTAGTGTGCCATCATCAAATTTTCTTAGCTATATTAGTCCAAAGTTTATATAACCAAGGCTTCTTCCATACTTCACAATGCTATGCTGGTGTAGGAATAGAAAGCTCGATTATGTCTTGCCCCGTATATGTTATTACTAGTTATATATGACTTGAGGAATTTTCCCCCCCTCATACATATTACTAAAAATGCAATTTATTTTTAGGGTTATTTCAATTCTGCAAGGGCATCATCATGCCTTGAACAACATTTATATTCAACTAGCATATTTACCCGGCGTTTATTTTCTTCTTAAGAACTCAGCAAAATGTCTTCTCCATTTCCTGTAACTTTCCTCCATATTTCCTAATGCAACCTATTCAGAGTTATTTGTATACACAGTTTGGGCTCCTGAGGGAGTACACTGTCCTCCTTCTTGCTGCTAGACTTCATCTCCATAGAAACCGGCCTATTCCAGTACCTATAACTTATCCCCATATTTCCCAATTCAGTCCGTATTCATAGTTGTTAACATACAGAGGTTAGGTTCCTGAGGGAATACACTGTCGTCCTCCTTGCTGCTAGGCATTGTCTCCATAGCAACCAGCCTATTCCAGTACCTGTAACTTTTCCTCATAGTCCCCAATCCAATCTGTGTTGTCTAGTGACGTTGATGTACATATATATATATATATTGCTTTGCTTTCAGTTGAATTTGTGCAATGGCTTTACGTTTTTCTGGGAGCATGTTTTGTTTTGAATTTCAGCTTTAAGATTCCTCACATATGAAACCCATATAATCTACTAGAAGACCTTGTAACTATGGCCATTTCTGCACTACACTGTTATAGTGCTATTATTCCACTTTCAACATCCTGTGGAATTCTGAGGTTTGTAGTTTACTGAGGCCAAAGACCTCTCTGGCTGAGAATTCTTAAATGCCCCTCCTTAAACTACAAATCCCAGGATTCCATAAGATGTTGAAAGTGGAATAATAACACTATGACATTGTAGTGTGGAAATGGGCTATGTTGTGTATGTCACTTTAATTTTTCTCACATATGCCTCCTAAATGTTTTCTGGCATCCTTATCGATGGTAGGCCTTATCTCCATAGCAACTGGCCTGAGGCATAAGAGGTCTCAGCTGAGAATTCTAAAGGGCCCTCCCTAAGCTGCAAAGCCCAGGATTCCACAGAATCTTCACAGGCAGCCAATCATATGAGGACTTCTCTCCTCACACAGCCAATTGTACAAGGTCTTTGCCTGCCTGATGCAGACAAACAGACATAGGCCCTTTCCACATGTGTGTGGCGGGAAACAGGCGAAAAAGCCCAGAAACGGAGATTACCAGCAGCTGGGCGAGACCGTCGCCACGCAGAGGAGCGTGCACTCGCTGCTCCACATTCCTCCGGCATCCCAAATGGCAGCTTCCAGTTGGTGGACGCTCTCCACCAACCAGAGAAGCTCGCCAGCCAAAAGCCCGCCCCTGGCAGGTCTGCAGGCACACACTTGCATGTGCCTGCAAATCCACATCGGAGCCAGGTGACAGAGCAGCACGGGGCTGCGCGCTCCGTGCTTTTTAAAAACCTCGAAAAAGAGGTTTTTTAAAAACACACAGCGTGGCTAGTTGCAGCCGCTCCTGAGTGGATTCTGGTGTGGAACTACAAAAAGTAGTCCACGCCAGTCCACTCTAGGGTGCAGAAGACCTCCGTGCACCATTACAGAAGCCCGGTGTGGAAATGGCCAAACTCGCAGACAAATATTGACTATTATATAGTAGTAGATATCTTGTCAAACACACTCTAGGTTCTCAATTTTTTTTAAAAAAAAGTAAAATCCTGAACCAAACTGGTCTGATTTGGAAATGAATCAAAGTGGAGCTCCTCTAAGGCAGACTGAATTCAGATCAAAGTGCTGTTAGTAATTCAGATTGGGGGGAAAGGGAGACCCGGCATGGCTGTAATAAGTGGCACACTTCACCCTGGGCTCTCTATGTAATAAAAACAACTGGATAGAGAGATGGTGGAGAAAGACAAGAAGTGAAGTTTTCTGAGTGATACATTTAACTTCTAATCACAGTAAAGGGTTTTATCAGGATTTTCCGGGCCAAGTGTTTTTGGGCAAGCATACTGAAGTATTATATGTCAAAACCATTTCAGTGTTCATTACTCTTTGCTACTTGTCTCTTTCATGACCAGGAAAATTAAAACAGTTTTGGTTAGGCTTTCCAGGTTAAATATGGGATGGGGCTCCTGTAGTGTTGTCTTTTAACAGATCCTAAATCAGGAAGGTGTACAAAGAAGTTCCATTAGGTAGGCATGTGGCATCTCCTCTCTCATCCCCAAACTTGCTTTTTAGTTGCTGCATCACCTCAACACAACTATTTACTGCTGGAAAGTGTGAAGAAGCATCCAGCTCTGTCCCTGCAAGTGGACATACAGCAGTAACAGACCAGATTTGGATGTTTCTCTGTGCCCCTCTCCCTACTGATCAATAAATAATGATATTGGGGGTGGGGGCTGCAGCTTATCTGGGATAAGAATGGAGATGTGCCATAGTTCTCTCAGAAGGGACTTCTGGATTCAGTATTTGTTCACAGTTAAACCTAGAAGAAATATGTTCTGTATTCAATCTGGCAATCATAACTTAGGTTGGACCTATGAGACCAGGAAAAGTTCAGAATTAGGTGCTAACTTGGAAAATTATAAATTTTCAAGTCCTCCTCTCTCTGCCATCTTATACTCTTCATCTATAACCAAGATGCAGTGGCACAGTTCCACTTGATCTTGCCGCTTTTGCCATTTTCAGCCAACCCTCTCTATCCTAAAGCATCCTGTATAATCAAAAAACACGTCTAGTTGGGCTGGGAAACCCTTTTAAACAATTATTTGACTCCATGGAGACCTGTAGCCTGAGGGGATTCAGCTAAGCACAGGATACCAAAGTACACCATTGGACATTGTTCCATCATCCACTCTCTCCTATTTTGTGGCTTTGGTGCCAATGCAGCACAAAAAAACAAAAAGTCTTAAAACTATTTTAAAAATCATAGGTACCTGGGCCCTGCTCCTATCCATCTGAAATTGTGCAGATTCCTTAATTAGGGATCCTTGTATTTGTATGTAATTTCCCAAAAAAAAAAAAAAACCCTCCCCAAAAAAGCACATAAAGATAAATATTGTGGTTGTGTGCCTTCCAGTTGCTTCAGACTCATGACCCTAAAGTGAACATATCATGTAATTTTCTCAGCAGGATTTATTGGGTGTTCTCTTGAACTCAGCTCTCAGCCTGGATGCCCAGGTTCCAGCAGTGGCTAGGAGTGCATCGCATAGTTCAAACTTGTGCACCAGCTGTATCTGTTCCTTGAGATGTCAGATCTGGCTAAGCCTATCTCATGGAAGAAGTAAGCCCAAAGTTGGCAAAGGAAAATCCCCTCTGAACAAATCTTGCTAAGAAAACCCCATGATGTATTTGCCTTTGGGTTACCATAAGTCAGAAATGGCTTGAAAGCACACAATTGACAACTCCTCTGTATTCATCATCACTACTTAGGCAATTTCCATATGTTACCTGATCTTGTTGTCCTCTTGTCATGATCCTGGCAGAACCTTTGCTGGGAAGGGAGTATGACAGGAAATGTTCCCCAATACACCTGACCTGTGGGAGGGAGTGTGAGCAACACACTGCCTTCTGCAGCACAGTCAGGCTCTTTCCCATACCGTGCTGGGGAAAGAAGTGCTTCCATCACACTTCCTGCTCTTCCACATGGCCGACAAGGATGGGTGTGTCACACAGTCATTGGCACTTAATGGATTAATTCTACTAAGCAAAAATCCCTCAATCATGACAGGTGGGGAAGGATTTCACTGGGACCATGACTACATCATGCAAAAAAATGACCTGTGGACTGCTGCCATTCTGTCCCCATAGTGGGACTGTGATGCCATGAGGAAATGGCCTTAGTCGTGATGGTGACATTATTGCCGTTATCATAACTCTCCCCTAACTTACTTTACAGGATATCAGCAGCACAGGTAGAAAGAACTCTACACTACCAATGGTTAAATAATATTTCCATCAGGTTGGCCCAGGAGTAGTTACTTAGCTGAGAATACTTAACTAAGAAGGTGGAATGGAATAGTGACCATAAGTAGCGGGTATTTTCTGGGTGCTCTGTGTCAAAATTTAGGTGTGTGGTGACTTGGACAAGGACTTTTTTTGTTGTGGCACCCCCTTGCAGATATGCTTTACCCAGGGGCCTTCCTAAGGCAGTTTTGGTGAGCTTTATGTGCCAGATGAATATCTACGTGTTTGCTGGGGATTTAATTTGGTCAGTCTTTAATGCCTTTCTGTGCCTGAAAGGACTGTCTTATTGTATTAGTTTGGAATCTGTTTGTGAATTTTTAAACACATTTTAGTTACAGAATTATGGATTATGGATGTCTAACACACCGTTTTCAATAACATTATTACAATATCTTCTTCCTCTTCTTCCTTCAAAAAATAATGGTGCTTTGTGTAGCCCTTTAGATTACCAGGTCTCATACCACTACGATCTTCAGTGCTGAACTGCATCTGAAAATGGACAGGAAGAAAGAGTGGTTGTTTTAAGAAATGCAAAGTTTCTTCTATCCAACCCCTCCCATACATGTGAGTTCCCCTGAGAATTAATGAAGATGGAAGACAGGATAAATTTATTTTAACAGATATATCCACTGAAATTAAGAGATTTAAAACTTCTTCATGTTGACTTTATTTTGCTTTTTGCTTCCAGGCTGGAAGTAGGACCACTATGGCCATTTCCACACTAGACTGTTATAGTGCTATTATTCCACTTTCAACATCCTATGGAATCCTGGGGTTTGCAGTTTAAGGCCCCTCAAAGGCCCCTCTCTAAACTGCAAACCCCAGGATTCCATAGGATATTGAAAGTGGAATAATAGCTATATAACAGACTAGTGCGGAAATGGCCTATGTCTCAATAATTATCAAAACACTAGGTATAACAGATGAGGTATTACACTTTGACATTAATCTGGAAATATAAATCATATTTTGTGTAAGCTCGGAACTTGATGTGGATACAGCTGAGGAGGATTTGCACAGTTTCCAGTGTAACATTTTTTCTCTGTTTAAAAATATATATATTATTATTCTCCTTCAATTTTGTTCAGTTCATTGCTTTTTTATTACAGTGTGGTTTAAATCTGTATGCAGGGTTTTTGTTTTTTGAGCTAAAAGGTAGCTATTTTTACTGTGTGTGTGTAGTTTTAATCTTCATTTTATCTGGATTTTCTCCTCTGGATAGAGGTGGCATGCTCCTTGCATTCTGGTTTTAGGTCACAGTTAAATATATTAAATATATAATACAGCTGGGAAGAGAAACAACAGCCTCTTACTTTAATTAATATGCTCACAATATCACTAGTATTGAGTGCCAGTTGAGATACTGTGATATTTATTTTAATTGGCCAATTAATTAAAAGCAAGGGATGCAGTTCCCCCCTCAATCTTTAACATATGCATTAATTTACATTTGGATCAATTATTGTTGGCTTCCATTTGTTTTCATACTGATAGATTAAAGAAACTTGATGCCTGCATACTCTCAGCAGTTGTGCTTAGACCAAATTTTGATGTAGCTTTGTCATATATACATTCAGGTTCCAAAGAGACAAACTTAGTCCTCTAGAAGTTTTGGATTACAAATCCCAGATTCCCTCACCATTTGCTATTTTGGCTGGGGCTTCTGGCAACTGAAGTCCTAGAAAAAATATGACAGGCCAAAGATTCTTCATTCCTGTTCCAAAAGATGCTGACATTTAGATCTGAGGGCATCAACATGATTCATTGTACCTGACTTCTTAATAGTGTGATATCAGTATAACCATATGTTATAAAAGACCTCGATTGGCCACCATCTTTTCCTAGTTTAAAAAATTCATTTTTCTGTTCCTGTCATTATGCATTATCTGTTAGTAACATTTATATCGCATCATTAATCCACAGAAATTTACACAGTGTACATAGTTATCCTCCTTCCCACTTTATCTTCACAGGTACCCTGCAGGGTAGGTCAGGCTCAGAGTGACCAGAGAGAGGGGAACTAGACCTTGATTCATCCGAGTCCTAGCCCACTTAACTAGTATTTCAGATTTCTTGCCTCTTGCATAGTCTGGAAGAGAGAAGAACCTAAGGTTGCCATATGCCCTCTTTTCCCCAGATATGTCCTGTTTATCAGAGCTCACATTTTTGCGTGGCTAAATTTTTAAAGCATCCAAAGATTTAAAAAACATCTGCAACAATTTGCATTTGGCTGAGACTACTGGGAAGGGCAAGATTGCCAATTTTCTTCTCCTCTCCCCACCACTGAGTTAATTGAGTACAAACTGCTTTTGCCTTTGAACTCAATATGCAGCAACTGAAGTAAACTGAAGAAAAAGGTGGCAAGTGGGAGAAGGAGAGAAAAACTGGGGCATTTTAAAAGCAGATGAAAAATGTGGGATGACAGAGTATTAAATGGGATTATCTTTACAAAGAGTGGGAGGGCATGATTCCCGAGCTGTTTCTAGGGATGGTATTGAAGACTCCTTGGCTTCTGCTGGGAAATGTTATCATCGCTGCTGAGACTGCCCTGTCTTGAGGGTCTCAGGACTTCATGTCCTTCCTGATAGCCATGGGTCTGTTTCAAGTTATAACTGTTTTCATGCACTACATACAAGGCCACACTCTAAACATGGGCCCTTTCTGCACCTTACCTTCTTCCAGTGCTGGGTCACGGGGATTGCGCGAGCAGCCTCTGGTGAGAGGCTCTCACATCCAGGGTCCTTTGGCTCCTCACGAGCTGCCTGCTTGCGCAAGAGCCCTGCCTCTTCCTTTCACAGCGCAGCGTGGGACCTTCCCAGGCTGTGCTGGGGCAGGAAGCAAGACCGGCATGGTTCTGGAGGCTCCACACACCAGGTAAGTGTGCACAGGGCCTGGGAGCAATGCTCGATCGTGCACCATTTTCAGCTTCTAGCCAAAAATGAAAAGGTGTGCGATTGGTGCCTGCAGGCCCCTGGAGCATCGCATGATTGTGAGTGCATCGTGCAGATCACTCCTCACTATCATGCAATGCTCTAGGCGCCCTTTCACATGGAAAATGCCATGAGGAAAGGGCCCTAGTTTTCTGTAATGGGCTGATATAAGAATGTACAAACTTGCTATAGTTCCATTGTCATGGACAGATCGTGAGCTGGTGGCATTTAGACTCACAATTGAAACTAGTGCAAATTTTAAATCAGTGTTCTAGCTGTATCCATTCCTGGATATGTCAGAACCAGCTATGTGATTCCATTAGATTTGAATATAGCATGCTTTATACATGTGTGGAAACCATTTAGAAACTTCAATAGGTTCAAAATACTATGGCCAGAGGTTTATCTGGAGATGGTTACAAGGAACACATAAATCATGGTAGAATCCTCTTGTAGAGTTACAAATGCATAAGTACCATAATTACAGTGGTATGCAGTGATTCTCATCCCTATCCCCCCGCCAACTCCACTTACTGGGCTGCAGCCATTGCAGTCAATGGGAGTCTGTTTCCCTGTTGCTTGGGAAGTAGCTGACTGTCATTCTCACTGTCTCCTATAAGCAGTCTCCAGTGACACAAGCAAAGGAAGGATCCTTGTTGCAATTCCCCCTTATGCTGGAGATCAGTCAGGTGACACAGGGGAAAGATTCTAGAGCAGATCATTAAGTGGCAATCTGTAAGCACTAGGAAAGGAATGCTGTGATCACTAAAAGTCAACATGAGTTTTTCAAAAACAAGTCATGCCAGATTAATCTTATCTCTGTGTTTAAAATAGAGTTACAAGCTTAGTAGATGAAAAGAATACTGTAGATATAAGAAATCTTGACATCGGTAAAGCCTTTGACAAGTCCCCCCATGATATTCTTGCAAACAAGCTAGTAAACTCTGAGCTAGACAATGCTACTGTTACTTGGATTTGTAATTGGTTGACCAATGAAACCCAAAGTGTGCTCACCAATGGCTCCTCTTCATTCTGGAGAGAAGTTACTAGTTGGGTGCCACATCATTCTGTTCTGGGCCCAGTACTATTCAACATCTTTTCTAATAGCATGGGAGAGAGAATAGAGGGTGTTTTTAGCAAATTTGCAGATGACACAAAATTAGTAGGGGTAGCTTATACCTCCGAGGACAGGATCAGAATTCAAAATGACCTTGGCAAATTAGAGAACTGGGTCAAAACTGACAAAATGAATTTCAACATGGAGAACTTGTTACCGTAGTTTCTAGCCTGGACTTGTGGGATATTAGATATCATTTGATATCAATAATTTGGCCTTCTTTACCCCTTCCTCTCCACGTGCTTGCGAGGCCCCTGGACAAGCATGCATACAGGCACGGCCGCAAATAGCCGAAATATTCCAAACAAATCCAGGCAGGCCAGAAATAGCCAGACTGCCGCTTTAGGAGACCTCAAGGCAAGTACCATATTATGTATGCATGCTACGTATAAAGGACTCCCTGCCCCGAGCAGGCAGCTTGACAAGCCGAATACTCAACTGTCAAGCATTCCACGTTTGCATACTGTCTGCTCTATTGGCAACTCTGTCATAACTCAATCATGCAAAATACTGACCTTTCAGAGGCTTTGTCTCCAGCCCAAAACTAATTGTTATCCCCGGGAACGGACTAGCCTGCGAGCACATTTTTCCCTATAAGACCCTCTGACTCTGAGTGCCTCCTCGGATTGCTCTTGGCTTCCATCCTGCCTTGCTGTCACTTTGTTCAATGAGCCTTCCCCTCAGCTCCTCATGCTGAGAATCTCCACTTCTGCAGACTTTCTCTTCAGACTACCCAGGCTCCAGGACAGGTGTAGTATTTCCCATACAAAAATTCCTCTTAAAAATCCCTCTATCCAACTCCTACCTGTATTTCAGTAGTTCTCTGTGTGAGTGTGTTGCATACATGTGCTTAACTGTAAATCAATAAAAACAATTATTATTTACTTCTGTTTGCTCCTTGACTTGGCCTGACCCTGTAGACATTGGGTAAAAGATCTCGCTATGTTACCCTGCCTCTTGTAGTGCTAGCTTGTGCTCTTTGCTAATTCCCAACTTTGTAATATTTGGAGCATACTTAGGTGTCCCTCATGGGACCCCCAGAAATCAGGGTAACAAACTGTATGGTACTAAAATTAGGCAGAAAAAAAAATTAAGGCACAGATATAAGAAGGGTGACATCTGTCTTGACCACAACACATGTGAAAGGGATCTAGGAGTCTTAATAGATCACAAGATAAACATGAGTTAGCTATGTGATTCAGCTGCTAAAAATGCCAATGTGATTCTAGACTGCATCAATAGAAACATAGTGTCTAGGTCAAGGGAAATAACAGTACCGGTCTGTTCTGCTTTGGCCAGACCCTACCTGGAATACTGTGTACAGTTTTGGACACCTCAGTTCAGGAATGATATTGACAAGCTGGAGGAAGGTGACCAAAATAGTAGAAGGCCTGAAAATCATACCTTATCAGGAGTGGCTTAGGGAGCTGGCTATGTTTAGCTTGGAGAAGAGAAAGTTAAGAGGTGACATTGTTACCACACCTATTTACTATGTCCTGAGGAGCATAATTATTTTATATCAAGCATAATGAACCATAGAGATCTACTGGAAGGACACATAGGCAAGCAGAGCTTTGGATATAGATCAAAGGGTAGCACTGTTTTCTGTCACACATCCTAGGTGAATCTCGGAAATGGTTCACACAGACCATTTGAATGGATTTTCAGCAATAATAGCTCCAACAGAAGACAAGAGGTCTCTGGGATCAAATTAACATCTCAAACAGCCAGGAATGTGGCACATTGGAGACAAGCATCCCTGGATGAGATAGTCTCCTGCAGGCAACTACAAGGATGCCTGGCTGTATTTTCTTTGAACTACAAAGCTGAGATCCATCTTCATAAAAATGCAGCTATCTGGTCCCCAGGACATGTTCAGGCCTATAACTAGAACCCCTTTTTCTCCTCCATTTCAAAGTTCTACCAGAATTGCAAGCAGTCCCCCTGCCAGTGGAAAGCTCCCCTCAGTCCTTCCTTAGGCTGAGTTGTGCTCTCTGCTTGTCTTTCCCCAGCTAAAGACTTCTGGATTGGTACAGTATTACTCAAACCTCTATGTCTCTCTCTCTCTCTTAATTTTCACCTCTTTCTAAATTTCTATAGTCTTGAATGCTTGTAGGAGTGAGTGCACCTGAGTGATTGTATGGATTTTAACATCTATTTCAATAAAATACTTAAATTTGAACAGTTAGCCTGATTCTCTGTGATCCAACTCCATAAACACTGGGCTCAAGATCCTTAATTACTCTGCCCTCTTTGCATTGCTACAGCGGTGTTCATAGCTAATTTTCCCCACAAGTGATAATTTTGACAGGCATTGGGAATTCCCTAAGCGACCCCCAGAAAGCAGAGTAACAACATGATAGCTAAGTTTAAATATTTGTCAGATGATGTCATAAGGACAATGGAGCAAGCTTGTTTTCCAGTGCTTCAGAGACGAAGGCCCTTTCCACATCTTACCTTTTTTCTGCACTGGGGAGCAGGGATTGTGCAATCAGCCTCCAGTGAAAGGCTCTCGCGTCCCCACTGCTTCAGCTCTGCATGAGCTGCCTGCTTTCAAGCAGGTAGCACAAGAGCTCCACCTCTTCCTTCTGCAGCACAGCCTAGGAGTTTCCCAGGCTGAGCTGGGGCAGGAAGCAAGACCGCCATAGCTCTGGAGGCTCTGCACAAATGGAAAGTGCATGCGGGGCCCTGGAGCAATGTGCGATTGTGTACCACTTTCAGCTGAAAGCCGAAAATGAAAAAGTGTGCGAGTGACACCTGCTAGGCCCTGGAGCATCGCGCAATTGTGAGTGCGTCGTGCAGATCACTCCTCACAATCGCACGATGCTCGAGGGGCGCCTAGGATATGGAGGAATGGCTTCCAACTTCAGGAAAAGAAATTCCACCTTAAGATTTGAAGATCTTTCTGATGGTAAGAGCACTTTGACAGTGGAATATGCTGCCTTGGCATGTGGTGGAGTTTTCTTCTTTGGAAGTTTTTAAGCAGAGGCTGGATGGCCATCTGTCAGGAATGTTTTGACTGTGCATGGCAAGGGGTTGGACTGGAAGAACTTGTGGTCTCTTTCATCTCTATGATTCTATGATGAGGTGGGTGGAACCATCAGCCAGCCACTTCTCAATCAACAGGGGAACAGACCCCTCTTCAATTGCAGTGGGGCTGCTGCCAAATAATTGGGGATTGGGGGACTTTCATAGTCCCTATGTATCCCTTAAACTAGGGGCTATATAGAGACCATGAATACAAAACTGTAATGAGTATATAGCTCTAGATTATGCATTCATAACTGCCAAATGGGGTTCCAGCCCCCTTTTTGAAACAGTTCACTGGCTACCATTTTTTATTTCTAGTCACAATTCAAAGTACTAGTTATTACCTATAAAGGCCTATATGGCTTAAATCCACACTGCCTGAAAGAGAGTATTTTGCTATATAAGCTTGCCCAAATCTTAAAATTCTTGAGTGAGGGCTTTCTCTCATTCCCACTATTATGATAGACCCTTCTGATGAGAACAGATGAAAGGACCTTCTCTGTTGATGTTCACATGCTGATTCTCTTCCCCATGAACTAAGCATAGAGGTGCTTTAAGAAGATAATTTTTTGAAAAAAAAAATACCATTAGGGTTTTTGGGGAGGTCCATACTTTGTTTTTTAAACTATCTTGTAAACCACCTTGTATCCCATCCTGGGAAAAAGACAGGAGATAAAAAATAAAATAAAATAAAATAAAATAAAATAAAATAATGCTGCTTTATGTCCCTGAAGTCTGTAAGTAGAAAGGACTATATGCAGGGAGTCCTCTTTTTCTTTTTTTTAAGTGTAATTTCTAACCTTTTCACTGTATAACATCTCAGCCTCTTTTCTATGTTAGACCAAATGGGCAATCTAAGATGGAGCTTTCACTGCTTTGCAGTTTCTTCTCATTGTGTATCTTTTTCAGGTTCTGAAATTTAATCATTTAGGTGAGTTTCTTAGGGACACATCCCCTTTGTTCCATAGAAGTCTTGTAAATATACAGCAGGTGTTTAGAAATTACTTTTCCCCCCATTTTGGATGAAAACCATGCTTCTTATCTAAGAAAGGGAGGGGCAAACCCTACATAGTTCTGCGCAGCTATCATCTATGCTCAGATGTAGTTTTAAAATGAGCATAAAACTGGAAAAACTGATAGCTTTTCATAGTTCCAAAACATGAATGGTGTTGCCTTTGTGATACCAGATGTTGTCTACTGATACGAGTGCCCTTGGCAATCATATAGTCGATCTAAAGCAATCTAGATCATTGGAATTCTATCTTGCATCCAGAAATTAATTTCATTTTAAAGTGGTCTTGTCACAGCAGTAAAAAGTTATTGTTTTAATGAACCAAACATAACCATTAGTAATATATCCTTTATTACAAGGTATTAAATGGATTTAAACTATAATTAACTCTAAATTAATTTGATGCTTAAGATAACTTAAATTCAAATTTCTTTTTATCACTTGGTTTGAAATTATTGGTTTCAGCATTATAAAACACTGTGCCTTCAGAATCTCTGTTTCCTCTAAATAAAGGAGTGATTCTAACCCAGTATTGTAATGTTCTCTGTGCAGTTCTTCTATAGCAAAGGACATTATACAGAGATTAATTATGAGCCATAAATTGAAACTAAATATAGTCACATGATCATAAAGTCACATTAAAGGATGATAAAGTCACATCATCATGTAAAAAATAATGGCCTTACCTACCGAGAAAAGAATGTAGTGCTCATCAATTATGAAATCTGAGGTGGGGTGTGCAAAACAACCCTACTAATGAAATCCTGTTTCTTAAATTACTTGAAGCAATTAGCCAACACATGTTGATACTGTCTACCTTTGGGGTGATCAACCTGTGATCATCTAGATGTAACCCTGGAATATAAGGGAAACAGCCACTATTTCTAGTTAGCTGTTTTAGCATTAATTCAGAAAATATGATAAAGAAGCTCCACCTCAGAACACTTGCAATGAGATACAGGAGAATCCTTATGCCAGTATATGCTCTTGGGTGGCGTAGTATAATCTCTTCTGCCCTATAAACCTCCCTGTTACCAATATGATACATTTCACATCTATTTAAAAATCCTCCAGAAATTATTTGGACATGACTGAGGATTCTCCAAAAGTCTCATATCAAACTGTTATTGTCAATATATCTCTTTTTTTTAAAAATCCTGTTCATCTTCTGGAAACAATTGACAATGAATGGAGAAAAACACACAGCTGAAGTCTTATTGAGTTCTTGACTGCAACTTCAAGACTGCAATACATACTTTTTACTTCACAGTTCCTCTGAATCAGAATTTTTGGAAAGCCTACTCTTCAGTCCTGGTTAACTTGGTAAATGTCCTCTATGATTATGTTAAAAGCTAAGGGGACCAAATTGTTAATTAGTCCATTTCTGAAGTTTAATCTTTGTGGTTCTAATGCACTTTGGTTGGTAGCCTCAAAACTGTACTCAAGCCAGTGCTGCCAGATTTTCAAAGGCTCAGGATCCTGTTGCTTTCTAACATATTTTTTTTTAAAAAAAGAAGTGAAGTTTGAACCCATGCTTTGCACTATGGCTATGCTTTCAAACAGTGGTAACTCAGAAATTTAGAGAATCCAATATTCACATTTTCCATGAATGTGCTGTGTACATATTCTTCACATTCTCTACCTCTTGGCTCCTCTCACTAGTAGGAATGTTTAAACTGTCCAGAAATCCAAACTTTAGTAAATATATTAAAGTGGAGCTGTTCATGCAGCAAAATACAACAAATCCCAAAATACACAAGCATTGATACTTTTATTGAACTAACTCCAAAACATAAAATGACTTATGAAAGCTTTCAAAGTTTCATTGGCTTCTTCATATAGGAGAAAAAAAATAAGTGATGATGTTATGAGTTACAGGCCTACATTCTGTCTTAGAGGTTACTTAGTTGTCAGTTCAAGATGGTACAGAAGGATTTTGATGTAGGCAGAGGCCACTGCCCTACTTGGCCATATGAAGACTAGAGACAAAGGGTAATGAAAAACAGGTAATAATATTTCAACTCCACTAGAACAAAAAAAAAAAAACTTCCCTTGAGGTCCAGCTGTCCTTGTCTCACCAAAGTCCATCTTGCCTTTCCTCTCAGAGCAGGGTCAGCTGGATCATTGTTCTCACAGAGCTGTGCTCATTCTGCCTGCCTGCTTATTGATTTTCTGGTGTAGGATGTGGAACTATGGTGGGATGAGAGAAAGGTGGTGTATGTGCATGCATGAGAGTGTGCACATGAACGTACTGTGCTATCAGTTGTTCCTCTGTCTCCTCTCATGTGAACAAGAAGAAAAATGGCATAGTTGGCAATCACCAGGCAGGTTTCAGTTCCTCTTGAGACACTTTCCCTTGCTGTGCTGTGCATGCATTGCTTGCATGCAATTTGACCCTCCCTGGTGTTACCCTGATTTCTGGGGGTCCTGTGAGGGACACCTAAGTGCTCTCCAAATTATACTAGTTGGGGAAATTAGCAAAGAGCACAAGCTAGCAATACGAGAGGCAGGGCAACGGAGCGAGATCTTTTACCCAATGTCTATGGGGCAGGCCGACTCAAGGAGCAAACAGAATTGAAATAATAATTGTGATCTTTATTAAAATACAATCAAACAGTGTATGCAGCACACTCACTCAGATAACTAGAGAAATAAAGGTTGGAGTGGGATAGAGGGATTTTTAGAGGAGTCATTCGTTTGGGTAATACTACACCTGTCCTGAAGCCCAGAAAGTCTGCAGCAGAAGTTCGTAGATATGGAGTTCTTAGTACGTGGGACTGAGGGGAAGGCTCGCCAAGCAAAGCGGCAGCAAGGCAGGATGGAAGTTGGGAGCGATCCGAAGAAGCTCTCAAAGTCAGGGGTTTTTATAGGGGAAACTGTGGCCATAGGCTAGTCCGTACTTAGAGAAAACAATGAGTTTTGGGTTGGAGACAAAGCCTCCGAAAGGTCAGAATTTAGCATGATTGAGTTAAGTCTGAATTGTCAATAGATTAGACAGTATGCAAATGCAGAGTGCTTGACAGATGAGGATTCGTCTAATCAAGCTGCCTGCTCGGGGCAGGGAGTTCTTTGTACGTAGCATGCATACATAATAGAGTACTTGCCTTTGAGGTCTCCTGAAGCAGTGGGACGGCTATTTCTGGCCTGCCTGTATTTGTTTGGAATATTACAGCGATTAGCGGCCATGCCTGTCTGCTAGCTTGTCCAGGGGACCTCGCAGCACGTGGAGAGGAATAGGTAAAGAAGGCCAAATTATTGATGTCAAAGTGATATCTAATATCCCACAAATCCGGGCTAGCAACTGCAGTAACACTGGCACACCTCTCTTGCCCTTTACCAGTGGTTGCTTTGTTTGGAGTGCTACCAACACAGAAGAGCAGCAACAGCAAGAACAGCAGCAAAATAAAGAGGGAAAATGGTGTGTTTCTAGATTCGAGAACCTAGAGATGTACAAATCACCAGGAATCCACTGATGTATGTTCTGTCTGAACATGTATTGCCCATCAGTGCTTGAGAGCCAGTGTGATGTAATGATACAAGTGTTGGACTAGGACACTGGGAGATCAAGATTTGAATCTCTGCTTGGTTATGGAAGCCCACTGGGTGACCTTGGGCATATCTCACTTGCTCAACTTCAAATGAAGCTGAGGGCAAGCACTCTCTAACAAATTCTGCCAAGGAAAAGCCCATGATAGGTTCACCTTAGGTTCACTATAAGTTAGAGATGACTTGAATGTAGCAATAAACATCCTGCAACCTGCACTGTGGTTTTATTGGCTTCCTTTACTTTTTCTGTTCACAAAATTACATGCAGTTTGTCATTGTACATGGAAGTTGGAAGGTATGCCAATAAGTAATGCAAACTACTTTTTTATATATATAAAAAAGTGCATTTCTCTTCTTTTGCCTTCCTAATATACACAGCTACATTGGTGTCTGGGAAAGAACTGTTGAGGTCAAGACAAAATGAGAGCAAATTCATATCTAGAATTACAACCTAGTCAACAACTGCGATAAAAATCAGTCAGAGGAATTCATATGCTGAGCTGATTTGGCACTGGGGCAGAGGACTTCCTTCAAGGGGACCCCTGAATGCTTGCTTTGTCACTAGCATCAGACTACAAAGTGGAAAAAGAGACTCCAGCTTGCCTTGAACAACTCACAGAAAGAACTGTTGCCAGCAGACTACCTCAGGCTGCTATGTCTGCCCTTGAACTCAGTGTATCCATGTGCGCACATCTTTGAATGTATGTATCTATGAGCATGGTGAGTGCACGTGTGTATACGTATGCACACACAGAAGATTGTAAAAGGTAGTCTCTATCTCACTGTGTCTATGTGCAATCTATGATACCAGACCAAGGAAGAAGGCCAAAGTCTCATAGAGGAGGAGGGAGGGAAGAGGGAAGAAGTGGGTAGGGAAAGGAGGATTCTTGATGGCAATAATGGATGGAACCTGATTGATCATCTTTGCCCAGCCAGCAACTGCCTCTGTTCTTCATAAGAGTATGGAAATTTTCAAAAAACCCAAACTAATCTGTGACTGAGGTATGGCCCTTTCTGCATGGTATTTTCCATGTGAAAGGGTCCCTGGAGCGTTGCGCAATTGTGAGGAGTGATCTGCTCGATGCACTCACAATTGCACGATGCTCCAGAGGCCTGCAGGCACTGATTGCATACTTTTTCATTTTCGGCTAGAAGCCGAAAATGGTGCACAATTGCGCATTGCTTCTGGGCACCACTCACACTTACCTGGAGGGCAGAGCCTCTGGAGCTGTGCCAGTCGTGCTTCCTGCCCCAGCACAGCCTGGGAAGGTCCCAGGCTGCACTGCAGAAGGAAGAGGTGGAACTCTCGCATGAGCAGGCAGCTTGTGCAAAGCCGAAGGACCCTGGACGCGAGAGCCTCTTGCCAGAGGCGTGATCCTTGCACCCCGGTGCCGGAAGAAGGTAAGGTGCAGAAAGGGCCTATGAAATGTATTGCAATGTATATTCTACTACCTGCTAGTTCTATTCCTATTTCTTCAGAATCCATGCATCCAATCCTATATACTTCTTGTTGTCAGAACAGCCAATGTGGGTGTCAAATTGTTCCATGTCAGATTTCCCTAGTTACTCTGCTGAAGTCTACAGTGAGTTGCTTGAGCTGTGCAGCCCTGATTTCAGGCAGCCTCAACTAGGTCCTTACCCAAAGCCATGCTTCTTCAAGTCATGCCATTATTTATTTACATGATGTCCCCATAATTAGAGGAAAAGTATGCTGGCATTCCCATTAAACTTGCCACAAGCGTCAAGCATAGTTTTTATGCTTATAGCTTATACTCACATTTTCAAGGTGAATAAGAAAATATTGTGCCCATTGAAAGTGAAAAATGAACAATTAATGTAAAAAATGCCTGCATGCACTATGCAGTGTATAAAGTATTGCATTCCTTTCCTTAGCAACATAAATAGTGTGACCCTCAATTAGGCTGATTACTCTGTTTTATAAATAGGAAAACGTCTGACACTTTAATAATCTATAGTGCCACCGTGTATGTCCCCTGCCTTGCATTTCACCATCAGTCACCATATAGACTCATAAAATCCCTTCTGCAAAAAGTTATTTTCTGCTGGAAGTGCATTTTTTTCTTAAAGCAACATCTGTAGTTACTTTGCTATTGGAGTGGATGAAGAGTTGACTGAGATTAATCAATTCACACTTCCTGCAATCAGATTTTAAACAAACAATGATTGCAACTGGAAATTCATACATTTCTAAGACTGAGATGCAACTTACAAATATTAAATGTATCCTAAAAATGTTTATATTTGACAAATCACAGGGAAAAATTACATTTCAAATATCCACACAAAAATGCACACGTTATATTCATGAATTTTGATATGAAGAATCTATCACATCTATTTTATGCTCCATATAATCTTTTTTTCAGTTACTCTGGGAATCCTTTAAGATCTTCTTTTTTTCTTTTTTCTGATTGTTTTATTAAAATATTTATATTGTTAGGGTGGATAAACAAAACACACCTCACCGTATCCCCAGGTGGACACGGAGCTGGCTTGAACCCCCAAACACAAGGTAGGAAGGTAGAAAGGAGAAGGAAAACACATACACACACACAAGTTTCTTTGGCCAAAGCATCCCTCCCAGGAAGGATGATATGATTTATTCTTTCAGGCTTCCCTTCTTATACCATTTTTATGTTTATATTAAAGAATTCTTACAGAAAAGAAAAGATTCATGCATCAGCATTAGCGGAGTCACAGCTTGCACACGTGTTACTTTCTATCTGACCCTTAACTTCCTGAATCTACATGACCTTGTTACAAACTGGGTCATTCTGAAAGATATTGTTCACATTTGCAGTGTCCTTCTTTTTGTACATGCTGATTATAAACAGGAGCAGAGCAGAATAAACAACTCTAAAGTGAGGTTGTTTGATGTGCTACTAGTGTTTAAAATGCCAATATCGCAGCTAATGATTATCAATTCTATAGCAAGTCACAGAGCCCCAGATTTCAAGCCTAACGATATTTTCTTATATTCCTCATGAGAGCTGATTTTTTTTAATTTCTAGGCCATGATTTAATTTCTCTGTGCCATGACTTTTATGAATTCTTCATTGCATGATTGCAAAGCATATGGTTGATCATTACTTCCTATTTCCCTCCTGTTGTTTTCCCTGACTGCCTTCTAGTCATTTCCAACTTACAACAATCCTAAGGGAACCTATCATGGGGTTTTCTTGACAAGATTTATTGAAAAGCAGTTTGCCTTTGCCTTCCTCTGAGACTGAGATCGAGACTTGACCAAGGTCACCCACTGGATTTTCATGGTGAGGATTCAAACCCTGGTATCCAAAGTCATGGCTGTGCCAAAATTTAAGTGCCGGCCTCTGACTGACAAGTTCTGGTAAATTAAAATGAACCTATGTTTCTAAATAGCTGATAAGCAGTATCAGGCTTGATTTCTTGGATCTAACAGCATGATTTTTAAAAGTGCTTATCTGTTTTTCAGCACAAAGAAAGCTTGAAACTTTGGAAGTGAAATCTTAAGAAGTCCAGAAAGTTACATATATGGTTTCCAAGCTCTGATATCACACAGGCCAACTCATCAGAAATAAGCACTAATGGGTTCTGTGGAATTTACTCCTAGGTGTGGGCTGTAGTTCTACACATTTGCCTTAGAGTAAGTCCCATTCATCTCTGTAGGGCTTGCTGCTAAGTAGATTTTTAAAAAACCCATGAACATAAGTGTAGATGTGCTTGGGATTTTTCACTGACTTTATTTGGATATGTTGGCTAAAAAATTCATTTTTTTCCAGGAACAATACTAAGGAACTGGTCATGGTAAAGTTACAGAAATCATATACATGCCCCCTCCATTCCTTAGATTAAAGACAGTTGTTTTCTCTAACTGTGAAAACATGGAAATGTGAAGAGACTATTAAGTTGTTACCCAGGCAGCAAATGCAGAATGGACATTCCAGAATCTTGATGGCAAATATAAACCAATCCAGAACCATCAACTGATTTAGATGCCACTTGGACATCTGTAATGATATATTTTATTTTGAATAATGATAATAAGTTGTTCTTTGTTGAACTTGGAGGTTTTGTTTTCTTTTGTTTTGTTTTAGTAAAGTTTCTGTAAAGGTAGAACTGGGGAAAGCCATTGAGACTTATGCCCCTTTCGAACCTTACCTTGATAGCGTGACGAACTAGAGCCCTCACGATATTGCCAATATCGCAAGAGGCCCAGTAGAGAGCCCCTTGCAGTCTGCACATGGTAGGGCATTCGCGAGAGAGCACCAGTCCCCACCCAGTGTCTTGTCCGCATGTCGGCATCCTGGGCCATGCCGAGGTCCTGACCTGTCCCCGTCCCACTGCCCCTGATTGGTCGGTTATTTTTCTTTTTTTTTATTGTTTCATCAACTATCGTGCTAATGTTAGCACGATAGATCCTGCCAACAGGCTGTTTCATACTACGTTGGTAACGTGCTAACATGCTAACAATAGCACCAGGTTTAAAAGAAACAACAGTCGGCCAGACCCCAGGGGCTGCTGTCGTCTCGAGTGTGAGTGGCAATGCAGCCCAAGGATGGCCTCTCGCGGCAATGTGGCATGCAGTGTTCCCTGCTGCGATGGGGGCAGCGGCCGGCCTGCTGCTGGGCGGAGCGTCCCCTGGGAGCTGTGGCGTGAGGGACAGGCAGCAGGGACTGCCCACACCCCACCCACTCCCGGGTCCTTCCCGGAAGCACACCGGACGACAGCTCCGCAGGTCCTCTGGTCGCGTGACTGATGCGTGAAAGGGAGGTTATTTTCGCCTTTCAGGTGAAAATAAGAAAATGTGCTATCAGCACTATCCATGGCTGTGATAACACCTGGTTCGCCAGAGCGTCATGTGGTACGGCAGCTCGTGAAGGGGGGAGGGAGCGTGCCTAATACGCTTTAAAAATGCCATGTGAAAAGGGCCTTAGTAACTATATATTTTAAGAGTAAATATTTTCAGATGTCAAAGTTCAACGGGTTTCCAATTATTATTTTTAAAAAGAGAATTTTTCTAGAATCAGAAATGAGGGCAACACTGCCATGTTCTTTGATTTCTCAGTTTCACTTCACTTGACAGTCTTCATTGCTAGCTCTGACCTTGAATTCTTGCCACTTCTCCCTCCCTCCCCCATCCCCTTTCTGCATGTGTGTGTGTATAGGCTATGTTTTAGAGGGAAGAACTGACAAAACAATTTCTGGGTATTCTTCGCCTAACAAAACCCTATGGAATCTACAGGGTTGCCATAAGCTGACAAAGTGCTTGAAGGCCCAAAGACACATGTCTGTGTATTTGATGTCATTCTCATGCAACCTATGATCTGTCCCCAATTTTTCTTACACTTACATAAAATAGTTTGGAACCCAGTATAACAGAAACCTGGGCATTTTTTCTGCTTGAGGCAAAGGACAAGACAGTGTCCTCAGGGGTTTCCTCTACACAAGCTAACAGAACTGGCAATTTAAACTTACTTTTACAGTGTTAATGGGACACCATACTCAGTCCCACCCGAGGGCAGTGGGATGCTGTAAGGTATGCAGGACACTTGTTTGGAATGTACAATTTCATCCCCCAGCTGAGGGAAACATCTTGGAGCCAGTTTATGCTGCCCTTTCCATACCTTCCAAGGTTTGTGGCCATCTCATTCTGCTTAATTGGAGGACCAGTCATGACTGAGGTCCACTACTGAGAGACAAAGGGGCATATTTGGTTTTTCTTTCTCCTTCTCTCCCTCTCTCCTTAGCTTTCTAGTTTGTGTTGATCTTGATTCATTGGTTCTGTTTGGTGTATCCAGACAGCTGTTTCTATCCATCAGTTTATAGCAATTTCAGTGGTATGGAAATGAAAGACTATGTTATTCTTTTCAGCCATTTATGAATTATAATGTTCTTCAACAATGTATTAAAATACAGAATAGTTTCCTTTTACTGCCCTTTCTATTGTAGTACCTTTTCGGCCACTTACTGAATTCCTTTGTGCATGCTTATAAAAACGTTTCTATGAAATCATGACATTTATGTGAGATTAAAGCAATTTGTATCACTTTGAAAACATGAAATAGCTATACCAGATCAGAACTGACATTATATGTGTGAACAGCAAATAAAACTTAATATCACTATTTCCTTGTCAAAATTTGCTCATTAGAGAAGTTTTTTTTTAAAAAAACAGCCTCTTTCTCTGCCATAGGTATCACATCCAAACAGCAAGGATACTGATTTAGAAATTAAATTTCCACTGATCTTTCATACGAGTTGTGACCTTTTAAATGTCTTTTGAGAGTAATATGAAAACAGCTTTTCAATTGGGTGAGCATCAATCCTGATTTAGCAATTTCTTGGACTCATCTTCAGAAAGAATCCTATGACTACATCTGCTTTATCTAGGCCCTTTTTGCACGCAGTTTTTTTTGCAAGAGGGCCCCTTGAGCGTGCGTCCATACGACGTGCGTCCATGCTTTATCTAGGCCCTTTTTGCACGCAGTTTTTTTTTTTGCGAGAGGGCCCCTTAAGCGTGCGTCCATACGACGCACTCCCATTTACATGACACTCACAAGCCTAACGCGAACCGCGCATGCACCTTTTCATTTTCGGCTTCAAACCGAAAATGGTGCGTGGTCACGCAAGGCTCCCGGGGCATTGTCCCAGGCGCGCCGGTCATGCTTCCTCCCCCAGCGCAGCTTACAGCTCCCAGGCTGCACTGTGGAAGGAAGGGGCAGGGCAGTTGCACGACCAAGAAGCCAGCTGCAGGACGAAGGAGCAGCAAAGAGAGCACCTCGCGCAAGAACCTGCTTGCTCAAACGGCATCCCCCACCTCCGTGATAAGGTAATATGTGGAAAAGGTTCTAGTCTGGATAGAAATAAACAATTTGAGAATTACGTATTGCACTTTTTCCTTTAGTAAAAGAATAAAAGAAACACAAAATTAATCCATACATTGCCAAAATTGTTGCTTTCTATGTCTTTTTCCCATGTCAAGCTGGTTGGATCTATTTTACCAACCAGTAGTTAAGTAACTATTCACATGATGTACTTGCAAATAACAATAGCAATAACAATAGGTTCAATCCAATCATTTCTGTGTTTTGGAAGAAAAACTGTGTTCTAACTAAGGACAGAAAAACTACTCCATGTTTTTTTAAAACAAAACAAAACAAAAAAAGCCCAACAACAATTCTTTCTGCCAACAACATGAAAAAAAAATGCAGTTCTGGGAGAATAAATAAATAAGAATTGAAATTGAGTTATCCTCTATTTCCATGAGCTAAATAAAATAGGTGCAGCCATTCCACATGGAGAGGACTTACACCCGCCTGTCATATTGGTGTTAAGGACAAGGAACATCCTAGAAGAAAGAGGTATCTATCCTAATTTTAGTAATAGTATGGTTAAATATATAGGGATTGAATAATTAGGTCCTCCAAACCTTGAATGAGTCAGTCTGTCAGTTTCAGTTTCTCTCATAGTCATTTTTTCCAAAAAGTCTTAATCTCTTCCAATACAGAATATGAAAAAATTGTGAAAATCTAAATACTAATAAAAGTGAATTGAACTGAACTACTGGCTGAGTTCTAGATCTCACTCAGGTCCCCTGCTCTGACAATGTACTGTTTATTGTTTAGGCACATTATTCACATGAGCTATTTCAATAGCTGAATATTCTTTGTACTGGTGCTGGGCTGTAACCTTTGATCCAGACAGATTTCCTAAGCGTTGAAGAGTGGGAAAAAATGTCTTCTAAAGATTGGAAAAATCTTCAGGGGTAGGAAATTGCAAAGATATGTAGCTGGCGTCCTCTTTAGTTTTTGTTGCTTGATGTTGCTGTTGTTGTTGTGCACCTTCAAATTACTTTTGTCTTTTGGTGACCCTAAAGCAAACCTATCACAGGGTTTTCTGGGGCTCAGAGTATGCTATGTGGCCATGTTCACCCATTGGGTTTCCATGGTTGAGTAAGGAACTGAACAGGGCTGTAGTACAATGCTCAGACCACTACAGCATGTTGGCTCTCTGTTCTGTAGTTACAAGATCATAAGCCAAACTTAAAATCTTGTAAGTCTTGAGATTGATATTTACAGTTATTAACAACTGAACATAACCCCCAAAATCTACCTTTTCAGATAGACACAGTCTAACCAAAGGGATTCTGAGGCACTGCAAACTGAAGTTCTAGGAAATGACATTAACACAGTTCTTCTAGTCATGGGTCATATTGAGAGAAGCACTTTCAGGAGGACTCTGAGTAGTCTCTCCAGCTCCCTGCTTTCAACAACGATCAGGGGAGTTTTTCAGTTATTGTTTCCTAACACTCTGATCTTCAGCACCTCAGAAAACCTTGGTTATAATACTGACTGGCTGAAAACTAGTTTTTTTTTGGGGGGGGTGAGGAAGCAGGATTGTTAGATGGAACTATGTTGATGGAGCTTCCTTGTCATGTTAGTCAGAATCTATCTATCTATCTATCTATCTATCTATCTATCTATCTATCTATCTATGTTAATATATATATATGGTTAGGTTGTACTTTTACATGTGAGATAGCTGAATGGTTGCCTTTCTTTTATTATCTCTGCAGCATCAGGAAGTGGCTCTGGCCCTTTCTGCAGCTTATCTTCTCACACTGCTGGAGTGTGGGCCTTGTGTGAAAAGCCTGGGCAGGTAGGCTCTCGCAAACCTCCTGCTTCCCTGCTGCTTGGGCTCCGCAGCTCCTTCCTGCTCATGTGAGAGCCCCATGCGTGCCCCACCCCTTCCTTCAGCAGTGCAACCTCGGAGTTGTAGGCTGCAATGAGGAGAGGATGCATGACAGGACCAGCTCCAGAGGCTCCACACTGCAGTTGAGTGCAGCCCAGGCCTGTGAGCCTTGCGCAAGTGCGGCTTATTTTCGGCTAAAAGCTGAAAATAAGAAAATGTGTATTTGCTGCGCTTGCGGGGCTTAAGCGCGGCGGAAATGGGAGTGCATCATGCAGACCACTCCTGACATTTATGTGACGCTCAAGGGGCCCTTTCGCTTCTAAACTGCCATGCGAAAAGGGCCTCTGTGTCTGTCTACTACACAGTAGCAGTAGCAGTAGCAGTTTGATACCACTTTATTTGTCATGGCTTCATCCTAGATTGTTTCATTTGATGAGGCACCTATGAAAGAATTTTCCCCAAAGCAATTTAAGTTCAGAAGAAGGAGTTTCTCCAGAACTTGTATACTGAAAGAAAAGGTCCACAAACTTCCTTCCATACTTGCTCTGGCTCTTCCAATTTTTAACAATCCAGCTAATACACTTTAGGAAGAAATAAAAGGTCCTGTTTTGTTGGATACAAAGATAATATAATGACACGCACAGTTTTGACTCAAACAAAAGGAAACAGATCAAGTGCAATTCCATACTATAACATTTACTGACTCAAGATGGGTCATTTGATCTGGATTGTTGGGCCCTTTATTTGTCGACATTAAACTAAATGTTATTTTAGGAAGATGCCTTGTTATTTAGATACACAGAGAACCAGGTTACATGTATGGCAGATAGTATAGAATTGCTTTTATTGCAAGCAAAATTCTCAGTAACGTGAAAGGCATTATAAAGAAGTTTACCACAATAATGATCTCATTTTGTTGGGGAATAAGAGACTACAGAAGGAAAAGACACCTAGGAAAGGACACTCATTCTCCTATTGCTCCTCACATCAAAAATACTGTTCTCAGACTTTGGTCCACTGTGTGATAACCAATATCACAGAGTTTGATAACCAATGATGCATAACCAATATATATCAGAATTACTAAAAGAATTCAACCCAAAGAATTTCAGGGGGTCTAATCTACATATTCAGAGCTTTGCTTGTTCTCTCATTCCTTGTAGTGTAATTGGATATTTATGCTACTTTAGTCAATAAAACTGAGGTTCCGTACACAGAAGACTGTAAGCCATGGTGAGGTTACCATGGTGATGGCCCTTATCCTTGCTGAAAAGATTTGCTTGCAACTGTGTCCTGACAGATGAAGCTACTCCATTAGAAAAACTAGGTTGTATATGCCACTATTTAAGATTAATAGCTCTCTTAACTATGATAGTCTAAAAAAAAAAAACCCTAATTAGATAAAGTATTCAGCTTGGCCCTTTTATTACTAGGCTCTGACTTCCAAAACCTGTTGGAAACATTTACCTGCTTACCTCTCAGTTTGCTTGGCCTGGATTGTTAATCAAAATGGTCAAACTGGTGTCACCGTCCACATTTCCTTACCCCTTCTAAATCAAACCAGCACCACCTTTCATCTGTTACATGCTTGTCTTGACTCTATCTACATGCCTGCAAATGTGACTGAAGTATATGTAGTAGACCTAATCATAATTGTGAGTATAGAGCTAAAATTATCAAGGATGGTGGGGGATGATCATGTTGAGAAAGTGTGAGCAGCCTGGGATCAATGGCTAATGTGCTTTTGCGATATTGATAAACTTGATAAACACTGAAAGAACAGGTGCTAGCTACCAACAGTTGTTGTTGTTGTTGTGTGCTTCAAGTCCTTTCCAACTTATGGAGAGGCCCTTTCTGCATGAGGCTAGTGAATAGCTTTGTGCCATTTCTTATCGGCTCTTCTGGGCTCGAAACAGGGTGGACCTTCCCTGACGTCCTTCCACAGCTAGTTCCACACCGATTCAGAGCAGTGGGAGTTCATACATCCACACTATCTCCACGGCTTCCTGTAGTTTGTTCAGTGGGACCAATCACTGCAGCTGGCCATGCCCACAGCCTGCCCTCCACTGATCCCCAGTTAACATTGGTGCAATTGTGTGCATTTGCACAACTGCGCAGGTATGAATTGGCGCGATCCAGGAAAAAAAGAAACCCATTTCTTCTGTTCTTCAAATAGCACGCTGGACGACCACTTGGGGGTGCATTTAATTGGACTTAGGTGTGGAACGAAGGTAAATAGTCTGCACCTAGTCCGCTCCAAGGTGCAGATGACCTCTGTGACAAGACACATTGGCCTGTCTTAATTTCCTCGTGTGGAAAGGGCCTGAGAATGTGTGACGCTCCCAGTGGATTTCCATAGTTGAGTAAAGAATTTAACCCTTATATCCAGGGTCATAGACAAATGCTCAAGCTACTACATAGCAAGATCTAAATATCCTAAAGGCATCAGATCCCAAGCAGTATGTGAATAGGGAGACTGCCAGTGAATGCCAAGTGCTGTAGGCTGAAGAAGGCCTTGGTAAACCAGTTCTGAAAGCCTATGATGACACAATTCAAAATGAAGCAAGAGATTGATTCAGGAGATGAGACTCACAGGTAGGAAGACAGTCACTGGAGATCAGAAGGAAAATACAAAGCACTATGTCTAATAAGGCAACTGAACTCAAACCAAAAAGACATTCTGTTCAGACGGGAAAGGAAATTCTGAAGCTGCACAACAAATATTATAAGAAAATGGAATGTGAGAAACATGACTCAAAAGAAGCTGGACACTGTAAAACAAGAAATGGAACATATAAATGTAATACTTGGGGGGACAGAGCTAACAAGAATGGGACGTTTTCAGTCAGATACCTACATAGTGTTTTTATTATGGAGTTCATTAATAGTGAGGAGATATGTAACAAAAACAGTCAGGGGATCTAATACAAAGTCTGAATAATTTCAATAAGACTTCAGGGAAAACTCATCAATATAACTGCAATCTAATGCTCAAACTACAGAGACAGAAGAGGAAGAAACTGAAAGATTCAGTGCTGGAGTTCAGGAGGAAATTGATCCAGAGGCTAAGGGAGAGGGGGCGGAGGGAATGGTTTGCCTCCAGCCACACTTTTCGTGTGTGTGTGTGTGTGTGCTTATGCATTTATAATATGTACCACATACATAATTAAAGTAGGTCAGTGGTGTAATTTATCAATCCGGTTGAGATTAGAGGGGCAAAGTGGAGAACCGGATCATAAATTACACCACTGGCCTGAAGAAGTTTGCATTGGGCTGAATCTCACTGTACAGGGGAGGAAACCCCCATTCCTGAATAAAACCTGGCCCCTTCCAGATGTGTTGGACTACTGCTCCCAGCATCCACTGAAGCATACCTCCCCTCCAGAGTGGTAATTCATCTTTCAAAATTGTTCTAGCTCCCCTATTCTGTTTCACATCAAGTAATATCCTTTTTTATTTTATTTAAGTATTTTCATCCTGTCTATGTCCAGAGATCTGAGAGAGGTCTGTAGTAAATTCAGCTTTAAGTAAACAGTTTTTTTTTTTTAAAATAAGAGTAAGCAAATAAGTTACAGTCTAAAAGAAGAGTAAGTCTTAGAGGCATCAGATCTCATTTGATTTTGGAAGCTGAGCTGGGTCAGCCTAAGTTAGCAGTTGTATGGGAGACCACCAAAGACTACTAGGTGCTGTAGGCTATATTTCAAAGGAAGGAACTGTCTAAGCCACCTCTGAGGATTTCTTGCCTAAGAAAACCCTATGAAATTCATGGTGTTGCCATAAGTTGAGAGGTGAATTGAAGACACAAACACACAGTATTTGACAGTTTAAAACAAGCTAAAACAGGTAAAGCCATCTGAATAAAACCGTTAGACCCACAAGGGCTTTAATAAAAATAACCACATTTTAATTTGGCACCAAAATGAAGCCAGTATCAACGTCAATTTGATACTGGGGAGTGCATTACACCACCAGGGTGCCAGAGTAGAGAAGGCCCAGCTCCCATGGGCTTTCATTGTGTGTTGCTCCTAATGGTGAGATACAGAGGAAGGCCTCTCCATCACCCCTTGATCCCTGGGCAGAAAGAGAGAAAGAGAGAGAGAGAGAGACTCCTTCCATAGGGTGTTGAATATCATCACCAGCACTTTGAACACAGGCCAGAATTGTATGGCAATTACTGCAAACAGTTCAAAAATTGTGATACATTGGAGTATGGAACTTCCACATCTAGCAACTCAGTGATCAAATAGACTTCAACAATGTCATTGACAATTTTGCTAACCAAAAAATCAAGAAAAATAACATTTTAGAATGTTGAAATTAAAGTTTTACTTCAAAAATAAACACAGTGTTTTAATTTATTTCCCTATATGCTGTTTGACTTTTTGCAGTATTTTTGGTGTGTATTGAGTGGCAAACTCAGGGCTTGCCCCGGGGGGAGCACAACTCTCATCATGCCACTGAATTGGTCACACACAAAAATAGGGCATGTTGACAGTCATAGGCAATATGAATGTAAAAGCAGGAAACAAAGCAGAACCAAAAACTGTTGGATGAGTTGGCCTAGGATCAAGAAATGAAGCAGGAGAAAGACTGAGTGGATTTTGTGAGGCCAAAATATTGTTCATGGCAATATTTTGTTTTCAGACAACGAAAGAGATGGCTGTATACAAGACAGATATGCAAATGACACCATACCACTAGCAGTATGGTGGCAGCAATGTCTGTTCAAGAAAGTCAATGGAGAAAGTGCAAAGGAAGGGTTGCAACTGAATATAATTGCCTACATTCTATGTTGGCTATTTAGTTACACAGACAATAGTTAAGTAATGTCTCCTGAACCAGCTACCCGAGCAAACCTGATGAGCCAACTGCCACATAGGGCAAGGAGTTCTGCTCCGCTGCTGATTGAGGTAAAGAAGATGGTATTTCCAACCTACTCCCATCGGCAACTGAAGCTGTGATGAGGAATTGTGCCATGGGTCCTGTTTCTGATTGTTGCAAGCTTGCTTGCTTGTGGTATGGGGCTAGAAAAATAATCTTCTTTTCCCTCTGACTGGCAGCTGAACATATCTTATTCACTCAGTACAGCTGCTGGCTGTTAAAGCAGGCTGAGGGGGGCATTTATTATCATGGCAATAGCACATGACTGTGGCAACATAGTTCTTCTGAATATGGAGCAGTTACAGATTCATAACTGTAAGTTACAAATCCATAACTGCAATACAGACCACCACCTGAAGGAAACAAAAATAATGACCATAGATGATTTGCATAAATTTAAAATAGATGATGAATACACTGAAATACTGAAAGATTTTCCACCTGTTGGCTCAGTCGTAAATCAGAATGAAGACTGTAATCAAGAAATCAGAAGTAGACTAGGGCTTGGAAGGGCAGCTACAAAGAAATTAGACAAGATTCTTAAGTGTAAAGATACATAAATGACTATCAATGGGAATTCTATGTATGATTGTGAAAGCTGGACAGTGAAGAAAACTGATAGGAAGAAAATCAACTCATTTTAAATGTGGTGTTGGGGAAGAGTTCTATGGATACCCTGGACTGCTAAAAAGATGAAAGAATGGGTCCTGGAGCAAATCAAGCCTGAAAACCCTGAGACTGTTATACTTTGAACATATCATGAGAAGACATTACTCGCTAGAAAAGATCATAATGCTTAGTAAAGTAGAAGGAAGTAGGAAAAGAGGAAGACCTCATTACAGGTGGATGGACTCAATCAGGGAAACCAGGCCCTAAGTCTCAAGACCTCAGCATGGTTATTGATGATAGGGTAACGTGGAAGCTTATAGGGTTGCCATAAATCAGAGTACTGTGTGAACACCTCTCATAGATAAAATGGAGGCTTAAAAAAATATGAAGAAAAAGTGTATAGAGAGGAAGTTTTATTTCTCAGTGTAAGAACTCGGGGTCACTCAACCAGCAGTAAAGTCAGGATGGAGAAAAGAAAAAAAAATAGATGATGCATCATCAGTGTATGATATTCTCTGCCAGAGAGGATATGATGGTGGCTGCTGGTTTATATGTCTTCCAAATGACACAATCTTAGACCTATTCGGAGCTTGGAAATGTTATTTGTTTTGGACTACAGCTCATGTAATTGTCCACCCAGCATGACCACCCCCTATAACCTATTGAAAAGAGGAATTGCTGTTCACAGAGACTTCTCAGAGATATAATGAAGACTTTTCTGAAAGAATAAGGGAGGTACAAGGAATGTGAAGGTTCAGGGAAATCTGAGGTTGTGTTTGAGAGCAAAAACATATCCTTAGGGAGTTGCATATGGCTCCAGGTCCACACATCTAGGCTGTTATAGAAAGAACAACTGTCCTCCCACCTATATTGTTCAGTGAGGTGAATTTAAACTCTCTGTCTAAACTAGAGTAGATAGAGACAAGAACAAACCATTTACAAAATCAAATTTATAATAAACAAGCAAGCATAGGATCTGATGCAAGCCGTAACAAAACACTGAATTATTGTCACAATGACTTTGCTTTCTCCCTTTAGCTCCAGAAATACTTTGTGAAGCCCTTCCTAGGTAGAACATATTTAAAATGTTTTTCCTCCATAAGAGTAATCCATATATACCTGTGAGAGGCATATATTGTATTGAGAGTATTGTCCTAGACATTCAGTCCAATTTTTTTCCATGAGTACAATTTTTATTTTAGTAGCTATCATAGGCCTTGTTGAATTCTGCAGCAATGTCATACTAGGAGGAGGAGGAAATATTTTGAGTCATTTGAACACTCTGAAGCTGTAGGTTATATGGGTCCACATTACCCTACGAATGTGTGATTTGATTTACTAGTAAGATTTAGCCTGCCACCTTACAGTGTGCATCCCATGAATGCTCCAATGCAGGCAAACTGAATTCCATCTCTCTGGGTATTTTTTTAAAAAAGTATATCCATGCAAGTTAGCATTAATTTTCTTCAACCACCTGTCAGTTTAAGATCCCATAGGATTGTATTTTAATTTCTAAGCGAAAGTTGAAAGGTGTTCTGTTTTTTCATCACTATATAGCACAGCCAGCCTTCAATTAAAAGTCTTCCCTATGGTACGCTTTACCTGAAAAACACTAATAGAAAAGGGATCAGCAGCTGACTTAGACATATGTTTTTGCTTTGTCGATATATCTTCAGAAGGGTAGCCAAACTGTCATTTGTTGCTATTACTCACTCAGAAAATACTTCTTCCATTCATACCTTTTACCCCCTGAGTTAGTTGAGTTGAATTAGCTGAAAACAAATATACCCCTTTTTATTATCTTTCTTTTTGGGACATGGAAATTTCAAAAACTTTGTCTTTTTCAAGACTTTGTTAGGTCATTGACTGTTACCCCAAAACTTGGATGACTCAGGCATCCACCCTCAATGCCATTACCTCCATGTGACAGAGGGGAATAAATTAGCTCAAAATTAGGAGACCTGTGAGAGAGGGATAACTTCATGTGATCTTTACATGAATTTTTATAGGGTCTTGCAAGAAAGAACCAACCAGAGAATCCAAATGTAAGCTAAAAATATATTTTAGTGAAAGATTCACGCATGCACACAAAAGATCAAGCACTCATGCACTCAAACAAGGACTAACTGAAGATAAAGGGAAGAAAATTGTGGATAGACGAATTTTAGGGTTTGGGTGATAGTTAACAGTCTGGAGACTAGTGAGGAAAAGGGGTGTGTGACTTAGGTTGGCATCCTAAGGACAGTTCTCATTTGGGAAGCTACGTGACAGTGTGGCATTCAGCAAGGTGAGAGACTATGCTGAACCACTCAAAACTGAGAGTTTTTATACCTGAAAACTACCCTATGGGTATGAGTGTGAATTGACCTCCCAGCTGAGTGGTCAATGGGAATTGCAACGCAGACAATGAGGTCTGGATGGTTTTAACAGTCTCAGTGTCTAGGTGACAAAGGGGTAACTACTGTTGTGCTAGCTCTGTATTATGGAGAGCCTGAGAAAACAAAGCAGGGAAACATCCAGGTGTAAGGGAACAGGGTTAAAAGCGATCACAATTTGGAAGGAACTTCCCTTTTCTGCACAGAGGTGTCTAGCTTTAGCATAAGCCTATTGTCTCCAGAATTGCCTTGTAATCTGGCTAACAATGACTTTGGTGGCACCTAGAGGGGTGTGTGGCTGACCTGCCTTGCAATCTCATGTTTAGAATCGGTAATTTTCCTCTTCCCAGCTTGATCTTCCAGTCACATCAAGTTCCATTTTATATCAATGCCAATTAATGTACTTGCCAATTAAATAATATTTGCCAACTAAACCATTTCAACCTAGGGGATGCATGGGACTATAACATTACTTAGGAATAAAAAGCCAGATCAATGATAGTTTCTTTTACGAATGTATATGCATATATGAGAGAAACTATCATAACTATTTTTTTAGGCATTGCATGAAAGGGGAAAAACATGTTGATATTGATATCTCAATCAAAACAATGAGAAGAAGGAATTGTTGTAGCATTAGAAATGGAAGTGTAAATTGGAGATTCCACTGTGGTCCCTTATATGCCCCTGTAATCCATAAAGATAGCAATGAAAATGAGAGGGAGAAAAATTCTTGGATATTACGCTTTCATTGGCATTGTGTATGTGTCTTTTTGTTTGTTTGTTTTAATTTAATGTTAAAGGGAGAAAAGTGAGAAGGACCATCTTTTGAACCTCAAAGCAAAATCTTCTCAATGTATTAAAAAGCTTGCCAGTTTAAAACGAGAGCTAAGGCTATGACCTGGTTCTCTATAGTCAGGAATATGGAATGTCACCAACTGTAGTTGCTTGCAATTAACTTCCATGTACCCCAACTTTGCCTTAATTTTCAGGCTCAAATGTAGATGAACTAGCAAATATACTCTACCTTTTCCTGGGTTTGCATTGGTTTATGAGGCACCCAAGGTTAACAATGTTTCTGAAGTAGTCCTCCTTTGACATGATCCATGTAGATCCTACTTTTGCTTATAACAAAGGTGTGCATATATATTTGGCAGATGGGGAAAAGCGGCAGGCTCTTGTATCCGTAAGAGCTGTATGAATTTCAGCAAGTGCATGATGACATGTAGTTCACACCTCCTATATGGATGTAATACTCTCTTCTTCCCAAGTATCAAAAGAACAGAAGCCTGCATGTTTTACATTTGGCCACAGATGTATATTTGTAGAGGGAACACTTGGTCAAACCCAGTCACTAATCTTAAACAGCTTTAAGGGGGTCATTCACATTATACAATTATAGCACTATGATTCCGCTTTAACTGCCATTGCTCCACCCTATGGGGACCAGAGAGTTGTAGTGCCTCCTCAGACTGTCAACCCAGAATTTACAAAGATGCAGGCATAGCAGTTAAACTGGATTCACAGTACTATAGTTGTATGGTGTGAAAGAGCCTAAAATTAGGAATTTCTTCAGATAACAGAAGCATTGAAGGTTTGTGATTTTAATAAATGAAAGGGGTCAGGATGAAAAAATTATATGTCCTCTTCTTAGGGCCAGTCCATCAGGCAGAATGAAGTTTCTGCCTCAGGCAGATTTAGTTGTCATGAATTTACAACTATTCTGGCAGAGAGACTAAATTTTTTTTTGAAGAATTGGATACATGAAGATCAAAATGGTTTTCTGCCATAAAAGATAATGTAAGAGTGATATTGGATATAATTGAGTTATCACAAACATAATGAGAGGAAAATGGGTTTGATCTTTGTAGATGCTGAAAAAGCATTTGACAATGTGAAATTGAGATTTATAATAGAGGTATTGGAAAAGATAAATATGGGGGAAAGATTTATTGATTGCATAAAAACGATATATAATAACCAAATAGCAAGTATTGTAATAAATGGAGATAGAACAGAGAAATTTGAGATTAAGAAGAGAACAAGACAAGGTTGTCCTTTGTCACCCCTAATTTTTGTAATGGTGATAGAAATATTGAATAACAGGATAAAACAAGATATGGATATAAAAGGGATTAAAACTGGAAATCAAATGTTTAAATTAAGGGCTTTCGTGGACGACCTTGTGATTATGTTAGATGATCCAATTGAGAGTATATTAAGATTAATTGGGATTTTTGAAGAATTTGGGAAAGTATCTGGATTTAAGGTTAATATGGACAAAACAATGATGTTAACAAAGAATATTACAAAAAAGAAGAAGAGGAAATTGAACACTTGTCCCACTTTAAAATATCAAAAAAAGTGAGATATTTAGGAATTAACATTACTAATAGTAATACAGATTTATTTGATAATAAGTATAAGAAAGTTTGGGGAGAGATAAAAGAAGATCTGAGAAGATGGTCAAAACTCGACTTATCTCTGATGGGAAGGATTGCGACAATCAAAATGAATATCTTACCAAAAATGATATTTCTGTTTCAAAATCTCCCGATTATTCTAAATGATATACCTTTTACGCAGTGGAAGAAAGACTTATCAAAATTTGTATGGAACGGTAAAAAACCAAGGATAAAATGGATGGTATTAAAGGACACACAAGAAAGAGGAGGATTAGGATTACCAGATTTAAAAGTGTACTTTCATGCTAGTTGCCTTTGCTGGGTCATGGAATGGATTAGGTTAGAGAATGCGAGATTATTAAAAGTAGAGGGGGCGGATCTCTTTTTCGGCTGGCATGCCTATATGTGGTATGATAAACTAAAGGTAAACAAAGAGTTTAATCATCATTTTATAAGAAAACCTTTGTTAAAGACATGGTTACAGTATAGAAATAAATTATATGTAAAAATACTGCAATGGGTGTCAGCGCATGAAGCATTTTATAGAAGAGAAAAACCCCAATTAAATAAATGGTTGATTTATAAAGATTTCATAAAAGTTCAAGGTGAAAATATAGTTTGGAAAAGTAAAGAGGATTTGGCTAAAGTTGGTATTACCTCGCATTGGCTATTGCAAAGGCAACTAGAAGAAAGGTTTAAGATGGACATGAAGATACAGGGAATTGAAACAAGGGAGAAGGAGTTTGATAAATTGTTAAAACCAGGAATAGACCATCTGATGGGTAAAATATATAGAATTTTATTAAACTTGCATATGGAAGAAGAGACGGTTAAGGATAATATGATAAGGTGGGCGCAAAACTTGGGTCATGCAATTTCATTACAGAGTTGGGAGAATTCTTGGAGAGATGTGAAAAAATATTGTATTAGTACAAATATGAAAGAAAATTATTATAAGATATACTTTCGCTGGTACTATACACCAGTGCAAATTGCTAAAATAAGTAAGAATGTGAAAGATAGGTGTTGGAAATGTTCAGAAAGAAGGACCTTTTACCATCTATGATGGTGCTGCACCAAAGCTAAGGAGTATTGGAAAAACATTCATGAATGTATTGTTAATGCACTTCATATTAATTTTCCTATGAACCCGGAAACATATTTATTAAATATGTTAGACATTAAGTACTTTAAGAAGAATTCATTGAGAAAAAATGATGATATATATGGTAACAGCGGCAAGATTAGTATTTGCACAACAGTGAGAGTTAAAGGAAATACCTAAGGTGGATGATTGGTTATGGAAACTGTATGAACTTTGGGAATTGGACGAACTTACAGCAATAATAAATGGCAGACCAAAGAAACAAATTAATGAAGAGTGGAATTTAGTAAAACCCCTTTGGGAAACCCAATGGGGAAGGCAACAATAAATGAATTTAAAAAAATTAAAACTTGGAGGAATTAATATTGTAGTAAGATTACAGAAGTACTGGAAAGAGGTAGTGGTATGAAGATTAAGACACAGAGTGTAAGGAATTGTTGATCATGTACAGATAGAGTGTAATCGTCCACAACATATGTAGAAGTAATAAGGGAAGGGTATCAGGTAGGTACTGAAACTTTATGGATTTTGTTTTCTCACATGTTAGGAGGTATTAGATTGTATAAACGGAGAAGGTAGGATGTATGTTATTTAGATGTATGAGGTATAGAGATGGTAGAAGTACATTTATGTTAATGTAAGAATTATGGAATGTTTTATTTTTATGATTTCAATAAAAATTTTAATTAAAAAAAGAATTTAGGTGTTTAATTGCTAGGAATGAGGAGAAATTTTTGTGAGATTGTCTGCCCCGTATGCCAGACTAACTCCTTGGGCTTGGGTACAATGCACCTTGATTGAGGTAGACAGTGGGAATCATTTGCTACTTTGCCACAGTCAGTAAACTTTTCTAGCCTGGCCCTATATTCCTTCCAGGACCACTGCTCCCAAAAGGTTCAAAATCCCTCATGGTAAAAACAAAAATATCAGGAGCTCCAACAACAGATGTTCAATGTATAGTCTGGGCCTAAGGCAAGGCCATTTAAATATTTTAAATGTCATATCACAGTATAAATATGAAAGCAAGCACATGGCTTTATCTTTATTCTGTGCAACAGATGCTTTGTTAACTTACTGTACTGTAAATGAACCGAAGTCTGCTGGTGATGATTCAACCTTTTATGTTTATCAGAGGGAATTGAAGTACATAAATAATCATAGTAGAGGAATTGGAAGTGTGAGACATCTGCTTACTGTACCATTTGGTTAATAAAAATATAATGAGCACTACATTTTATGTAAAAAATGATAGGTAATAGTCACTAATGAGATCTGCTGTTACCTAATGAAATGCAATAGCGTTAAACTGATTTCACAGCATTTTATTTTAATTTCCTTCCCATTTACAAAAGGAATCCAATTTCAAACAAGTACAGGCACTTAAGTACTATTATTCTATGGATCACTGCAATGGGTCTCTCCAACTCCTGTTTGGGAGCTGTAACTAGGAAAGTAACACTCATTAAAGGGAACAAACATGTATTAATGCAAATATTGAATATGAAAAAAGTTCACAGATTTCCCTATTTTGTTCCATAAGAATGCTTATCCGTAAGTATTATTGCTGCGGGCAACCTATATAAGGTCCTGCCACTTATACTAGAATGTCATTGGCAATCCTTGTATACTTCTGGGCTGATCTTTACCACCATACTGTTGCCACCATTTACTTCAATCTTGTTTTAGCTAGGTGTGCTTATGCATAAGACAAAAAAAGAGAGATTTTAAAACTAATACATGTTTCTTTAAATTCTTTAAATTGTTCTTGGCTATCTTCCTGATATATTGAAGCTGCTAACTTTTTGTTTTACTGTTATTTGACTGCCACTTCAAATAGTATGCTGGCTAGAATTCCACACCTTACCTAAAATTCCATTCCTGTCAGGCTCCACTCCACTGAAATAGTTTGGGATGGGCTGTATATGCTTTGTCTTGGGGAGGGCTACAGATCTATAGCTGACCTCCTCCTAGGAAGCCTTTGGTGAGGTCCAGTAGCCTACACTCTGAGCCCAGCTTTTCTCTTATTATCAGGATCTCAGCTTCCTTGAAGGCTACCGCCAACAGGGATTTACTCTCCATCTTTCTGGTGCATACCATTCTCAGTCTTGCCTTCTTTGCTGATTTCAACTCTGGTCTTACTGATGACCATCTGCTGCCACAAGTCCTCTTTCTTCTTTTGAGGCTCTTCTACTACCCACTCTCATTCTTCCCAGCTCCAGCCCCAGCTGCCTTCTTCCACTGTTGCCTTTGAATGTAGCTTTTTTTTTTTTAGCAGCCTTCTTCTCCCACAAGAATCCAACCAGATCTGAGAATGCCAACATTCTGAACTTGCACACCACTCCATAGTTGTACATTCCCTACCAATCAGCTCTACCTCAAAGTTGGCTGCTGACCAATCAATAAAGCAATTTAGATCCTTGGGTTCCTCATAAATTCTCATGCTAGGATTGGCTTGGTAACATAGAAACAAAGAATCATAGAACTGGAATATTCTACAAGGGTCATCCAATCCAATCTCCTGCCATCCACTCTAGCCTCCGGACCACTCTTTGGTAATTAAAATGTGGCAATCAGATAAAACAGCTGCTCACCTCTATGCAGTATATTCTTCAGATGCATGACACAGTTCAAAATCCCATCCCTCATGACTGTTCCATCTTACACGGTCTATTACCCAATTAACAAAAGCATATATAAATAATACTTTCTGCTGTACATTAAACCGTTTCTCCACAGTCTCTAATTGAACCATATCTCCTTTAAATTCGTCTCCCAACAATAGAAGCTGGCTGCCTTGAATGAAGCAGAAAGCGAATCAGCAGTAAGCAAATCCATAATAAGCCCAGAAAAGTGCCATGTTTTGCAAACAGACAATTCCTAAAATTAACCCCACTTAATCCCTTTCAGTGTTTTTGCTGAATTCCAAGTCAATTTACTACTCACTTGCTCCAGTGCTGAATATACTATCTGCCATTAAATTTGCATCCACATCATTGTGTAACAACATAGCTATAACAGCATATCCCATGCAAGATTCTGTTTGGCTGATAGAGACAAATTGCTGCATTTATCATTAAGACGGGGATGGGAACTTCTGAGCAATGTGCAATGCTTTTGCAGATAGTGTTTTCAAGTCAAACACTTCAAGCCAAATGTTATAAAGGCAACACCTGCTGATATGCTGCAACTTAACAAAACACATAATTTTTTTTCCACTTCAAAGGAACAATGATAACCTGGGATAATTTCTTAATTTCTTAAAATCTTGCCCTTCTTTGTTAGAACAAAATAGGTCACCTAACCCTTTTCTACAGCAGTAGTTAAACAAGGAGCAAACTTCTGTGGCTTTGACCCAATAAAATAGTGGATTTGTTTGTTTGTTTTTTGAGTTGAGAATGTGTGGTGGAGAAGGCTTGCTGTCTTTCCAGCAAAGTTTGGGTTCAGTTTCACTTCTGAGTTAAATAGAACCTGTATCTGAACTTCAATTGAAAAATGACCAACTGACCTCAATTCATCCTATTGTTTTTACATTTTGAATATTTCTCTCTCTCTCTCTCTGTATGTGTGTGTATTCTCATAGATCTGAAATATATACATATACATACATACATACATACATATATATATATATATAAATCTGTGAGAACCCATATGGTTTGAGTGTTGGACTAGGACTCTAGGACTAGGACTAGGACTCTGGCACACTAGGGTTTGAATCCTGTCTCAGCCATGGAAACCCACTGGGTGACCTTGGGCAAGTCACATGCTTTCAGCCTTAGAAGAATCACATGACTCACAAGAAATATTGCCAAGAAAACCCAGTCAGTTTGAAGGCACAGAATGACCATTTGTGCTTTGTTGTTTTGTGCCTTCAACTCATTTCCAACATATGGTGACCCTAATGTGAACCTATCTGCGGTCTTCTGTGACTGAGATTGTGTGATGTACCCAAGGTTACTGAGTAGGCTTCCATGGCTGAGCCCAGTACCTTGCAGATCCAGTAGATCTCCAAAGTCATGGGCCAATGCTCAGACCACTACACCATGCTGACTCCTGGCCATTTCTGCACTTGAGGCCATTAGTGCGATATACTGTTACAATTGCGGCATTGCCATTCACGTGATGCTGTTGGGTTAGGAAGGCTGTTTTTCTGCAGCTTTCAGCAGATGAGTACCGGTGTTGCCACTAATGTTACTTCTGCACCACAGCATCCTTGGCCACTCCCTGTCCCCACCTTCACCCCAATCCACTGCCCCTGATTGGTTGAGTTTCTTTTTTTTGTTTTTCTGTGAAAGTTGTACTAAACACAGCAGTACACTATTGTATTTTCACACTATAATGCCTCAAAATGTATTTTAAAAAAGTTTTAACCCAAAGGAGAACTTTCAAATAAACACAGAGAGGTGATAGATTTCGAAGTTACCATACATGAGAGTCACTGAGGTAGGGACAAACTGGGAACACCCACAACCTGCACACTGCTGGATTCAAGATGACTGGAAGCGCTATCAAATGCTAAAACAGTAACATACAAAGCTGGCTGATGGAACTGAAGTGCTAATGGAGGCTCCTAATGGATTTTTTTCTGGAAATAGAATACAGTAGTTTTGCAACACTTGCAGATGGGATAGCAGCTAGATAACAATGATGTCATGCAGTAGCACAGCCCCTGAATCACAAACAACCTGCTGCTATTGTGGGTTAGCAATATCGTGCAGAAACACATGCACATATGATTGTGAAAATGGGTGTGGTGGACAGAATAGGGATTCTGCTGTTATAACACTCTACCATGCAAATGTCTCCCTTTCTGCGCTAACTGGGAGACATAGAGATGGTGTTAATAGTCCCGCTGGCATTTCATGCCCTGGCAGAACAGGATCAAAACTTCAGAGCTTCCAGGGCAATTGTGGATATATCTCAAGCAGAGCTTGGAAAAGTTACCTTTTTTGGACTATAACTCCCAGAATCATTAAGTTATCATTGCTATTGGCCATGTTGGCTGGTAGATTCTGGGAACTATAGTCCAGAACAAGTAACTTTTCTGAACTCCAATGTTAATTTGTGTCCGGACTCATTCAGTTTGTGCTAAATGGGTTGATGGTGATCTCTCTCTCTCTCTCTCTCTCTCTTTGTGTGTGTGTGTGTGTAGGGAATGTCCTTGAATAATCACTACTGTTCTTGACTGTTCACTAACTGAGGTTTTTAGAATGTTTGATGTATGAAATCTTTATGTATGTTTGGGAGTGGAAGATGGTCTGCCTCAGGATGCTAAAGTATTCATTGTTCCCCTCCCTGGTAGCTCCTGGAGATTCTGCCAAAGACCACTACAATGGAGAAAGGGCCCAGGTAATCAACATAATCCTACATGCCTTCTTCTCCCATTGAAAAGCTCTCTGGTTATGAAGAGAGCTTGGAGTGATGAAAGACGACCAGTAGAAGAATTTTGACAGAAAACATGGAACCACTCCAACTACATAACATACTAGATGCCCTTTGAAGGCTCACTATGTGATAGCAAAGACACATCACATTTTCACAGAAATGTTCAAGCCCAACATGATTTGAGATCAGACTACGTGAAAGAGTATATTTCCTATGTGTGGCATTCCAGACACAACTTATAAATAATAAAAAATAAAATAACTGGATAGGGGCCAAGAGAATTTACCTTATCTCTTAAGTGCAGTGGAGATAATAGAGATGGTTTTGATGGTCGTACTTGATGACAACTGGTTTTTTTCATCCTCTGGAAAACACAGAATGTACTGGAAGTGTTGTTGTGTGAGTCCATTAGAATATGAAACCTTAGCATAAGGCACTAGAGATCAAGAATGCTGTCTTGTCCATACTAGTAAAGCAACACTGGGGACATATGGCCAACAGGTTACATGTATCTCCCAACTGAGTATTTTTTGGGGGGTGGGGGTGGTCTGCAGTAGGAACAGCAAAAAGAAAAAAAGAAAAAAAGTCTGGTTTTCTTTTAAAATATCCACACTTTCTAAGCACCATGTGTGGAAATGGAATTACACTTCTGTAAGTCTCCCAGATAAGTTTACTTATAAACAAGAGATGTGCTAAGCACATATAGTGTTTCAAATGAAAAGCCATGGGGGGTGGCTGCGGCCAATGCAGACAATTTGGCAACTGCCCTGGGGGTTGGCTACAGCCTCCAATGGGTTCTGGTAGTGCTGATGTGAGTGCAGAGCTCCAAATTTTTTCCAGCACTGCAAATGAGAGAGGAACCTGCTCCTGCAAACACACCTTTGTCTGGGTTTTGTCATCTTTTATCAGCTAATATTATAGACAATATTGAGATTATGAACCAAGTTGATTGCAACAAAATAGAGGCAATCCAGGACTCCCTGGTAATGAAACTATGCCACTAGTACAGCATTACAAAATGTATTTTAGTCACAGAACATCAGCACTGACAGAGATACAAGCAAATACAACTGGCACAGACACGAGATCAAGAGCTTAAAATGAAAATTTGTTACTATTTGCATTACCAAATCCAGTTTCAGAAAATGGTTTTGTGAGTTCAAAAGCCATAATCTGTTTGATTGGAATATGTTGAAAGGATAAAAGGACCAATCTAGTTACGTTGGGAGTATCATTCTCAGATATATAGTCACCAATCTGCTGTGTGAAATTTCTAAGCAAATACCAATGAAAGATCATGGGAACAAAGGGACAATATCCATATTCAATGAGAAGTTTCTGGAAACTATTTTGCCTCCTATGTGAACATTTCAGGAACCCATTACTGTGTAATCTCAGTAAGATGCTCCAGAGTGTGCTTTATGTTCACATAAAAACGTATTTTGGTAGGTTGAGGATTGCGAGGCTTCAGCCTTGTGCTTCATAGGGCAACCAAGGAGTGTAAAAATGGCTCAGTAAAAAAATTGCCCTCTTACATTTTATTGTGCAAAAAGTTCCATGTCTATATGTTCCTTGTAATTTATTTCAAGCAATAGCATTCATTTTCCAGCAGTCACATTTTTATTAGGCTGGACTTTTATAGAAGAATGGCTCACAGCACCCAATTTAGTAGAAGCCTACCTAGCCTATTTTTTAAAATTATTATTATTATTATTATACACATTCTTTTAGTAGCTTCTCTGTAGGTCCAATACTATTGCAAAAGTATGTTGTAACTTCAAGAGAAAGAATTTGTAAGAAAATACGTGCAAGACTGAAGCGTGATGGATACTTTATTGGGGCTGGGCAAAAATTTTAAAGAAGTTGGAAAAAGAACAAGAATGAACAACATTTCATCAGCCAGATTTCTTGCATGCATTGTCCTTACACAAATATTAGAGCAATAATCAATGAACAATAGCATAATACAGTGGCTGACATGCTGTCAGTGACATATGCATTGTGAGTCCAACATACATCTATATACAGTCGGCCTTCCACATTTGCTAGGTTTAGGAGCACAGAACTCTCACAAAAGTATAAATCGCACAAATATCTAAATGTGTATACATCTGTGGGAAGTGAGGACAAGGTATCATGGGGTCACCCAGAGTCCAAAGTAGGTCAAAGAAAGGAGAGGGAAAGAGGATGGGTCAGCATGATAGCCCTATACTTTGTCTCTCACACCCATCTCCTTCCTTGGATATGAGGGGGCATAGGGAAAGGGTTTGTGGTTCTGAGAATTTGAGCTGCAAGCTAGCCTTAGCTAGCCAGGCAGTAGCTGTTGGAGGAGAAGGAGGACCAGAGGCACTTTTTAAATGGCTGTGCAGCCTGACTGGAACCACTGAGAGGAAAGATTCCCCTGGGAAAAGAAGTGCCTTAAGTGGGGGACTGGCACTGAAGAAACTTGCAAATAATCAAATCTGTGAAAGTCAAACTTACAAATAGCTGACTATATGTCCTATTTTTGTCATTGTAAAGAGAGGAAGTCAAATTCCCTTGCAATCAACCTTTTTCATGTTCAGTCCCCATATCACGGCCATTTAGCAACTGGTGGAAAGGAATGGATTGTCTGGCTGTATCCCTGTAGCTGGACTTCTAATGGCAAAGACAACTGCTAGCACTTTCTAGGATCCCTCTAGAGATGCTGCAGGATGATATCATTGTTGTTCATCCAACACAACTCTTTATCTTCTGATCCCTTGTTTTTGAATACCATTGCCTATGCTATGGGAACATAGCCACTTTGGACCACCAAGCTTAGGTGAAAAATCAGAGCCTCTGGGGATATGAAAAGTGGGAACAACAGCAAAATGATGATGATGATGATGATGATGATGATGATGATGATGATGATGATGATAAATGATATTAAAAGATGAACTTAATACATAGTAGGAAAGACATAAAAATGAGTGTTTGGGGAAAATGAATTCTTTGCAAGGGGAATCAGGAAAGAGACAAACTTGTAAAAGGACAAAAGATTTTCAGCATATATGAGGCAAAGAGTAGCATGTTAGTGTTTTATAAAAGTCTTGTAAGTGTTTCATAAAATAAGAATTTACCTTGTTGCTTTACACCATGGGATGACCAAGGATGAATAACTGAGGACCACATGACAGTGAGTTAATAAGGAAGGATAAAAATTCTAAACAACAATGAATGGAAATACTGTTTATGTCCAGATGCTGTTGTTGTCATGCTCTTGTTTTTCTTCTTACACTTCCTGTTTCTCTTTTAGTATCACAGAAAACCTGGTGACAAGTGAATGATGCATTGTCTGCACAACCTTGAAAAGTTGAATTTGATGTTTTCTGCCATGGACATACACACTCTATAATGAGATGAGAAGAGTAAGCCCCATACTCTATATGCAAACTTAACTCCCTAATCCCCTAGAACCACCATACCCCATTTTTTTGGACATAAATTTGCTTGAAAAATCACCTGAATCATTGGCAAATCACACCCAAACACACCTTGCCTTAAACCAAAGAATAAATGGAAACATCATCATCTGAGATTAGAAATGCTAATATTGAAAAACAATCAGGGGAACATTTCAGCATCTCAGACTACAGTTGGCCCTCCACATTTGTGAGTTAAGCATTCATGGATTTGATTATTCAAGGATTACTGGGGGAAGGGAATGGGATGGGAGGAGTGAAGGTGCACATATTCAGTGCCTCACACAAGTGGAAAGAGGGAGGGAGAGCACGTACATTCCCTCACTCACTCGCACAGGTGGAAAGAGGGAAGAGGATGTGATGGGGGAGCACCTGTCCCATCCCTTTCCCCTCTCCCCACCCCCATAAATGAGTGAGCAAGGAAACACATGTGCAGCCATTCCCAGTCATCCATCAGTACAGATTTTTTTTTATGTGTTGAATACAGTTTGGGGAAGCTTACAATGTTTACATTTTTTCCACTTTTGTGCCCATGAACACCATGAAAGTGGACAGCCTTCTGTACTCTGTTAATTGCTTTTGAGGGAGACAATTTTGAACACAACTTTAAAGACGAATTTCAACCTGAACTAGTTGAACTCCAGGCTATCTAGGCTATCAAAAGGATCCAGCTCTTTCTCCTGTATCTTTTTTTTTTTAAAAAAAAAATGAATAACACTATATATATGATAATCATCTCAGCACCACTGTTAATATGGTAATTATCCATTACTATCTGCTTTCTGCATTTAATTTCATAGCTCAACAGTTGTAAGAAGCTAGAGGGACTCACATAAGTAAAGCTTTCTTATTCACCCAAGGGAAATTGTAAGGATAAGAACACCATCTATGTCAGTCAGGAGGAACAAATAAAGCCATCAGTGCTGAAGAAGAAAGAAGGTCACTCAAGTGCCTGTTGGCCTCAGCAGAATAATCTGCAGCATCTGGAAAAGGATGTGGCTGTAGCAGGTTAGCTTGAAAAATCTATCCAGGAAGATGAGTTGATAGAGAAGAGGAAACAAACAGAAAGGAAAGAAGAAGCCAGCTTGGCTTTTCAAGCAAACTGGCCAGGTTAGTAGGCCCCAGGCCTGGGCTAGAAACTACTACAGGAAACTTGAGAGACAGCCTTGCCCAGCCCAACCAACAGAGGAGATCCAGGAGTGATCACAGTGGCAAGTGAACCCAGAGGTAAAGTCTAGGGCCCTTTTTGCACACCATTTCACATGTGAAAGGGCTTCTGGAGCATTGCATGACTGTAAGGACCTCTCCACATGACGTCCTCACAGTTGTGCAACACTGCTCGGGCCAGTAGGTAGCAATCATGGAATACATCATTTTTGGCTTCTTGCTAAAAATGATGTGCAATTGTGTGTCACTCCCACACCCCACACACATTTACCTTGCATGCAGAGCCTCCAAAGATGTGGCCCTCACGCTTTTCCCCCCAGTGCAGCCTGGGAAAGTAACCAGCTGTGTTGCAGAAGGAAGAAGAAGAGACCTCATGCTTCCTTCCGGCCAGCAGGGAGCTGCTGCGGAGAAGAAGCAGAGAGGACACGAGTGCCTCTCGCAAGAGGCTGCTCATGTGATCCCCGCATGCCCATGTTGGGACAAGGTAAGCTGCGGAAAGGGCCTTGGTCAACCACTGCAGAAAACTGTATCTAAGTGACTGGAAACTGGAGCTGCAAACCCAAACCAGCTTACCAAAGGAATTCTTTGCCTTAGAAGAAAAAAAGGCAGGGACTGGCAAAAGGCTATAATGTAACAGTGCTTTTGAAGAGTCCCTGCTTGTGTTGGAAATGCAGCAACATTCAGTGTTAAAGTAATACATGTGCCTTAGAGCAGCAGTGATAGCGTTAATTAGTGTTTTAGTGATCTAAGATCCCCTCGTGTCTTATCCACCTACTGTCCTAACCTGTCTTAAGCCATTTCCGCACTACACTCTTATAGCGCGATGATTCCACTTTCAACATCCTATGGCATCCTGGGGTGTGCAGTTTAGGGAGGGGCTGGCTGGCCTCTCCCTAAACTGGAAACCCCAAGATGCCATAGGATGTTGAAAGTGGAATCATCGCACTATAAGAGTGTAGTGCGGAAATGGCCTTAGACTGGTATTCCTAGGCATCACTCTACAACTTCTCTCCACCTCTTGCTCTTTCATTTCTCCAAAGGCAAAACATAGTCCTCTTCCTGTTCTAGCTTAGTCTAGCACACTTAAAGACTTTTCGTTTGTCTAATGTGGTTCCTATAATAACATTTTAATTTATTTCCTACAGTCTTTGGTGTCAGTGCTCCCTAATCATAGTAGCCAGCTGCTGCACTCATGTATTCTCTATCAGCTTGGAAAGGACCCACTATTGTAAGCGTGTGAGAGGAAAAATATGATTCAAACAATCAAGAAAACATCTTGAATCATATAACTTGTTGGAGGTGCATGCACTTTCATGAACAAGGGGAGGTTGACATTTTTCTACTGGAGGAAGACATCACACATACATCTCATGAAGTAGACAGTAGTTCAGGAGAGGTTTTTCCAATATATATTTATTTATTAGTCTTAAAGACGATTACAATTCTGGAAAGAGGACAGGATATAAATGAATGGAACAATACTACTATTACTATAGATGATGAACATGTAAGGCAATTTTGGAAACATGAACCCCCAATTATACCTACTTAACATGATTGAAGAGACCAAACAAATTCAGAGGTTGGAGAAGCACCAGAAGAAAATTTTATTGCATGTGATAACAACAGTCTGTTTAACAATAGCTTAAGATTGGAAATCCACTACTATGCCAAATGTTGAAGAGTGGCTATTGAAATTATATGACTTTGCTGAATTAGACAAATTAACTTTGAAGATCTCAGATAAAATGAATAATCAATTCCTAGATGTATGGAAGATGGTCGCCCTGCATTGTGGGGCACTAGCTGCAGTGGGAGTGTTAGACTAACCTTAATAACATTGGGAGAGTTTTGAATGATTTAAACACTACTCTAGTCCATACTAGAACCTTGAGTGTTAATTAATGTTGTGTCAAGCATGTTCAAGTACTTCCCATTGTTTACTTAAATTTCTACTGTGAGTAGCAAATTTGATGAAATATTTAAAAATAAGGGAACTACTAAAGGATTATATGTAGAGATAGGTAATTTCATAAGATTTAGAATATAAACTGAAGCACAATTGGAAATAACTAAGCACTCACAAATTTTAGAGAAGGAAATTGGTTGAGGAGTAGGGATATTAGGGGTACTGATATGTATTTGAGAATTATTTGATACGTTTGTACTGTAATATGTAACAAATGTAACTTAATCTGTTATATTGTTTTATCACTTTTGTGGGTTTAATAAAAATATATAGTAAAAAAAATACTACAGATGATGATGATGATAAAGAAGATGATGATAATGTGCAACTGATTGCCACAATGACCTCTCTGCATAGAAGAAAATAACTAAATATACAAGAGGACTGTCAGGGCAGGATTGGATGAGTCTTGGTTATGTTACAAGGATGATATTACACGGGGAAGCCCTTGGCAATGTGATCAAGCATGATACATTAAGTATTAGTTGCAGTTCTTCAGAGTTTGTCATTGAAATAAAAAATGACTAAATGAAGAGAATATATATGCACACACCTTTCCAAGGCCGGTGTTTTCATTTCAGATTCCTCCCCTTCACCCTGAGGATTAGAGAAGAGGGGCCATGCTCTGAGTTCGGGCAGTCTTAATGGACAACCATCCACATACATTCCTAATTTAAACACAGGTCTGTTGCCTTCTTTGCTTTACTATTCCAGTTTTTCTCCTGTGAACAAATGTTACATCACTTTAAGAACAATGTAAGACATTTTTGTGCCCAACAATATTTTTGTGCCTATGTCAAGCATGCTACAATGTATATATGTATTATTCTTCCAACAACAGGCACATTATATCATTTTCAAAAAAAAAAAAATGGCTGAAGGGAGTGTGAAGGTAGTGAAATTAGTAAGGTAGAAGGAAATAATGTTGTTAGAGGAACCATATAGTCAACAAGTAAGTTTGGCAATATGCTGAGACAACTGTCCCCACCGCTGTCACATAATGAAGAGAAAGAGAACCCAGGAGAGAACTGGGAATACACGAAGCAGAGTGTGAATAGATCTGTAACACAGTACTTGCCTCAGAGGCTTTTATCCATTCATGCTATTGCACTAGTGTATGCTTTGAAGAATCACTTGCATGACATTATAATCTAACACATATGTACTCATGGGGATATTTTACTCTGTTAACATTAAACTGATATGGCCAGAAATTTGTGTTTCATTCTAAGGGATTTAAATCACATGAGTCCATTGTCACATGTGAAAAATGTTTTTTCCCTGACTTAGAAAGATAGCATGAGGACAATGTTACCTTTTGCATCCTCAATGCAATGCAGTGCAATGCTGGTTCAATGGAGCTGCTTTCCAGTTTCGCACAGGCATGCTTTCATACAGCTTAAAAAAGAAAAAGAAACAAAACCAGAAAGTCACAATGGCACTGCAGTGACACCTTGCTCCATATCACATCTCCCATTTGAATCACCACCTATGTCCTAAGTGTGCCATGTATGCTTTTCTTGTTTTGAGCTTTTATCCTTCTCTGCTCCTGTTTGTATGTGCATGTATGTGTGTATGCAATGCTGTTGCGTTATTGTAGCATTCTAACAGCTCTCTGGTTTTCAGCTGGTTGGTGTTGCTACCTGTCCAGTTAATCCAAGTTAGCTGTCCTGCTGCAGTGTGTTGCCCTGCTGCTGTCCCAAGAGGTATTAAAAAGATAACCGCGAACCTGACCTGTCCTTCCTGATCCCCTTGTGCCAGTGTTACTCCTCCTTTAAAAAAAAAAAAGAAGGAGAAGGAGAAACAAAAGAAAGATTAGAGTTCTTTTCTTATGAACACGCCCAAGCCATGACTCTTGCTGTCTTGTTACCCTGACTTCTGGGGATCCTGCAGGGGACTTCTTGATTTGCTCCAAGTTATAAAGGTTGGGGAAATTAGCGGAGCACTGGCAATAGCAAAATGATGGGCAGGGTGACCCAGCAGGATCTTTTACGCAACTTTATGGGGTCAGGCCAAGCTGGAAAGCCAGACAAACGTATCGAACAAATGGATTTTGTTGAATGAAAATGTTCTCACACACCAACGCACTCATTCACACACACAAGGCCTATTGAGAAGGAAAAGAGGTGAAAAATGGATAGAGGATATAGCAAAAGGATTGTAGAGGCGGTGATACTGCACCTATCCTGAAGTCTTTGGTCCAGGAAGCAGCAAGATGAATGGAGCTCAGCAAAGAGACAGCTGAGTCAACTAACAGAGTGCCAGTCTGCTAGCATGGCAAGGAGTTCTCCAAAGAGACTCTCAAAATTAGGACTACTCATAGGGCAGAACGTACCTTGAGGGCAGGCCCTCTCCCAGGAAGAAGAATGGTCACAGCAAAGGAAGGAATGTCAAACAATGGCAACTTGGTTTGCACGATGGGTTTATGCTGTGTTGCAAATGTTCAGGGTTTTGGTTGCAAAAGGGCTGCAGTGTAAGTTTATGTAGATGGACCTTGCCGTGTAGGATTTTACCAGAATCGCAGTTGCTCAACCTGGGAAAAACACGCTAATCCCCTCAAGTTGGCTGCTCTTGGCTGAGGACCCTTTGTCTTCATGGATTTGCACAGCTTGAGGTCTCCTTGGGCTACGTGACTGGGGATTTTTCTGGTCTTGACCTGTTTTCAGTTCAACCACTTTGCCTGTGTGCTGATCTGGGCAACCTCTCTGGCATGGTGGGCATATCTTATATCAAATGTATAGTCCCCGGGATAGAGTATGCCAATGGGGTAACGGTCGCCTTCTCACCCAACTACCAGAAATAGACTGTGGTTCACCTGAGGGAGAATCGGGGGCAGGGCAGAGGAAGGGGAAGCAAACCATATCCACTGAGCACCTCCTGAGAACCCAATATCATCATGTATCAGAAAGAGACACTATACACACAAATGATAGCTAAAGAGTAATAAGATAGGAGATCATTGACAGATTATTTTATTTCCAGTCAACAAATAAGTGCTTCAGCAATGATCCTTCATTGAGATAACCTCAAAATAATAATATAAGCTTGGGCCAATGACAGAATTCACCCAGAACCAATTGCAGTGTAACAACTTTGTGTGATAAGTATTTAATACTAGTTAAAGAAGAATATGTGAACATAAGTGTTTTAGGAAGTTTTATGGAACAATATGTAACTTCGAAAAGGTGGAACAGGAATGGAATTCAGAGTGAGTCCAAGCAGGCCTAACTGAGCTGGTAAGCCCATCTAGTCATCACTGTTATCATAAAGTATCAATAATTACCTTTTACTTGTGTTAGATTAACAAAAATATACACACAGAAGAAATATTTAGAAAATTAAAATTCAGTTTTTAAAAACTGACTGCTGTTTAGGACTGTTGAGTGTTGTAGGACAACATCATCTAGAAACCCATGTGTTGCTGGCCATAATGTAGATCATCTCCACGCCAGCCACTGTCAGAAATGTGCACTTCTTCCTTCGGTGATTCAGCCCTATGTAAAAGTTTTATTATGCCAAGCAGCCACCTCAAATGCATTTTAAGTGATCGTCACAATTGTTAAGTAATGTTTTCATTGGGGTCTTCTCTGAAGATCTAGGAGAGTACCTGACTTGGGACTAAGAGTTTATTTTTGTTTGATTACGGTATGTACCTGAACATCAGAAAGATCTGTAGTTACACCTTAAAAAAAAAATGAAACTTCTTAGAGCAGAAGCAGAATTGCTGTATAAACTATTGAGTCACCCTGAAGATTAAAGTTGTGCTTTATGAGAATCCTCATTCTCATTGTCTAGATTTATAGACCCTAAAACACATTACTGTAAGTGGGATGAGGCGAAAAGTATAAAGTGAGCTATAAGAAAACTAAGGAACTGCTGGAAAAATTAAGGTCTCTTTGGTCACTGATGTTTTGTTCTAGAATGAGTACTTATGGGAAATTGCAGCTGGATTCCCATTTCTAGTAGTCAGAGTATCCCAGTCTCAGGAACGAGTCACCTGTAAATGTTGTGAACTACTCAAAAAAGAAGGATAGTTGAGGTACCCTAGAACAGTGCTACTCAATGGGGGTCTGCATATGAATGCCAATCAAGGTGAGCTTCCAAGAACTACGCAGATACAACGATATTATAGCAGAAATATGGTGCATATGGTGGTGGCGGTGGGGAAATGCACTAGTCCACTACATCAGATAGCTTAAACACTGTCAGAGTACGTATTATGCAAAGTCAGAAAAGAGCTCTCCATATGTTATCTGGCTGAACAACTTCTAAAACAAAGTCCTATAGCTTTCACAATTGTATCAGCTAGTCTTCAAAGTTTTTGTATCAACTTTTTAAAAATATATATTTTAAACAGGAATTTTTCATTATGAATTCACAGAAAACAGAATGGTATAGCTTCTGAGAGTATGAGTAGACTCACTGAATCAGTTGTTGAATGGGTGGGTCGACACATAAGTAAATGTTACTGATTCAATGGGCTTAGTCCAACTGAGAGAAGCAATAGAATCTGAGGCAAGATCATTGATGTTCTATAACTAAACCATTTTTTTTTCTTTTTAGTAGATAGTAGTCACTGAAGGGCAACATGCATTAAAGATCAAAGAACTGCCTTTGCTACACCAGAGCAGAGATGGATATTATTTTAAGATGTCAATCTCCCAACAAGTTAAACATGTGTGTTAAAGTGGGCAGCAGTGTCAACACAGTCACTTGGAAAAAAATATTAAGGTTTATTTCCAGATAAATGGAAAGAACAGTCTAAGTCCAGCCATAGAAAGAACTTCTAAAAGAGGAATTGCATATTTCCTTGAAAAACAGAAGTTGTAAACTTTACCTTGGGTAATATGTATATAGGAACTGATGGAATGCATGTTGTGTAGGGCAGGTCAGAAGGGTACCTAGTACCAACAATAGCTGATGATGTCCACCTATAAATTGTCAATCAGTTATTTTTTCCCCCTCAGTTGGGCATACTGCCAGTTTCTGAAACTGTTTGAAAAAATGGCTTTCAACTGTGAGCAGTTGAAATATTAAGTCCTTTCACTTTCATCCAAGTAATTACAGCACGCACACACTTCCTTGAAAGATTCCCCCTATCTTTGTTTCTTTGCACAGACACACACAATTGCCTTATGAGGAAACCATGTGTTTGAAAATTCATGAATTCAAAATTCAATCTCACGTGATTTAATCTGCACCTACAAGAGCTTTGGTAGTCGTCTTAATTAAATGTCTTGCATCTGTGTACCAGAATGTCCTTTGTTTGTTGGGTTTACCACAAACTCACAAGTTACCCTTACATATGCTTTGTCACATAAAGGAAGATTAAAATATCAAAATTAATCAACCAAATAACACTCAATTCTCCCACCCCTGATGGCCATTGTTTATGGGGTTGGTGTTAGTATGATCTGCCTTATGTCCTGTTCTAATTTAAGATCATACCTATAATGTGACTTCAACACTTTAACATGCTTTTTTTTCAATTTTATCATTTATTATTCAGGCTTTTTCATTTTAAGCCCCCCTAAGGCAGCACTAATTGTATGTATGTGCAGAAAAAACACACCATAAGAGCCATTAAAATACAATCAAACAGCAAGAGGGCAGGAGTTCCTTAAGTTTTGTGCATTATTATTACTACTAGCTATTTGTTAGTTTAAGCAAAGGTATTACCATTACTAACTGAAATCTGTTTGAACCAATATTAAAGCAGTTAATGAAGAGCAGAGTTCTATTTAACTGAACTAAAAACATACAAATCCAATTTGGGGGAAAAAACAGTACAGTTTTAACACAGAAATACAATGGCTATTGTGTTCTGAAGAGAACATGTAATAAGAGAGAACCTATTAGTTTTAAAGTTAATAGCTTTTCAGTCATTGAAGAATAATACTTTTGTTTCAGACAGTAGCTCTGTGGTTAGGCATATGGAAAAAGCAACAGAAATAGAATATACCACACTCTTTTGAATGTGCCCATTTATGTATAGGTGTTGCTGGCCGTGTATTTGTAGAAAACCTCAGGTTAATTGTGATTAAATTCCAGCACATTTGCTGTGCCTGCTGTTAGAAGAATACATAAAAGACTTATCAGCTTTTCACAATGTACAGCTTGAGCAGTTTTGGCCTTGGCGAATTTTTATAAGGTGCCTACTTTCACCTTATCTAATGGTGCTTAGATGACACACACAGTGCTGGCAAAGAGAAAATGGCAGAGCCTAATTTCCTTTGGGAAGCTATTTCTTGAAGAAAAGGATGATAAATCATAATTATATACAGCAAAAAATAGGCAGCATACCTATAGGCTGCATAATCATTACCATCAAGGCAGCATGGACTTATTGCATTTGCAAGATTAGTACTAATCTGAATATATTGTAGGAGGCACAGTAAATCAATTTGAAAATGTCAGGCAATATGCTCTATGTCGTGTTATTAAAAGGATTCCTTTCACATAAAGCCAAAAACAAGTCTTGATTTTACTTACACACACACACACACACACACACATACAGTGTGTGTGTGTATGTGTGTATGTGTGTGTAACAAGACATCAGACAACAAGCACTCTGGAATATTCTGTCCTTTGTACTCAGTAGCTGCTACTTTAGGTACACGTTATTTTTATTTGGAGCTGCCAAAGAAGGTAAAGACCAAAATATCTTGCCATAATAGTCAAATATTCATGTTTTATTAAGTTACTCAAATAGAGTAATAGACAAATGGGTAGATGGATGACGGAAGTGGGAAAATTTACACATTAGGCACAGATCAATGGAAACTATTTAAACCGTTTAATTTAAATATCTTTTAGTGCACAGAAGTTCCTTCTTTTTTATAGAGTTTCTGCTAAAATGTCACACTTAAGGAAGTTTCAGGGGCCAGTTCTGTTTACATGCAAAAGCAGCAGAGACCAATAAAAGTGTTAGGTGATAGGAAATGGGCTTCATTTTGTAAAAAGAAGATAACAAACAACTGAAGGACTGTCATGTTTATGATTGCCCTGTGTTTACTCAATGGATATAATATGAGAACAAGTATTTATTATTATTTTATTTTTTTTATTTATATCCCGCCTCTCCATATGGATCGAGGTGGTGAACAACTGACAAACAGCATGTATTTCGAAACATTTTTCTATACATGCCCCCAACAAGCTGGGTACTCATTTTACCGACCTGCGAAAGGATGGAAGGCTGAGTCAACCTTGGGGCCCAGCAGGATCGAACTCACAACTTTGTGATTTGTGGCTTGCAGTACTGGCATTTAACCACTGCGCCACCAGGGCTCCCCTCATTGTATGCAAAGGTAGCCAACATTAGGTATAGAGCTATACAAATTAGAATCACACTTGGAATACAAAACATTTACTTAGACAGTTGTATTCATTCATACATATTTCCCCTTGGTGGTTCATCTATCAACACTTCTTTTTTAATCACCTATGTTTTTGTTTTCTTTTTCTAGGTTGGGAAGAAGTTGAGCTTGAAAGAAACAGCCAGGCTAGTAAGGCAGACACAGTAAGGCAGTTGTTTCAAGAGGCAGATGCTGTGTGATATGGGGGAGGCAATAATAGAAGCCCATGACTATAGCTCTTTGGTGAGATAGAAGAACATTCCAGGTAGTCTTTCATGCACCCCAAACTAATTTCTTCTCTTCAGATATACATGGTGAATGGTGCTGTTCCATCATCAGTAACAATTGAGATATCAGCTTCCATTCCAGTTGGATTCACTAGGTGAACTTGCTAGGATCTTGACTTTATTACCCAGCAGTAAAAGATCTTTGGTTGGACTGATTAGAGGCATTACACTGACTATGTGCTTAACAAAAGTTTCTTCTTGATGAATGTGGATTTCCATACAGTGCAGTATGAGCCTCATTTTCTATTTCATGGAAACTCACATTCATCCAAAAGGAACTGGTGGCAGAAGGTGGACTAGGTTCTTAGATGAATACATTTTTATCCAGTTTGAAGCATCTGTTTCCACTGTACCATTAACATGATATCAGTACTATAATTAAACAGATCTTATAGGAGGTATTGAGGAAAGACTTTACTTGAAGGGCTGCTGCCAGGGCAGGTAGACATTACAGGGCCAGATGGACCAATAGCCTGCCCTGAAATGTTTCCTTTGTTTATTTTATTTAGCTACATGTCTTACTAGAAGTGTAAATCAGGAAGTTAACCTGTTTACGAAAATGAGGGAGGATATTTGATTACATTTGATGAACTGGATTACATTAAGGAAACATATACCACAATCCTGTTGGTGATATATACAGGCTATTATCAATTATGGTCTCAGAGTGCATGCATGTTCTGAGCATACGTGCTATTATCTCAAAAGGTGGAGGACCTCTGTGAAAATGTGTGGAAATATAGCTCAAAAGGGAGACTTGCAAGAGGTAGGGTAAGCTTACAGAATTTTTTCACCAAAGTATACCAGTACTAACTGTAGGACACTAGTTGGAGATAATAAGAACAATAAAAAATGTCTTTATTGGGAGAAGTTCATAAACATGCAAACAGTCTCTTGAAACATACAAGGCTAGTGAAGGTAAAGGACAGAAAGGTTGGATAGCAAGAGTTTGGGAGAAAGGGGCAATAGCTACCATTCTTTGAGGTAGCAAAAGATCAGGGTGAGCTGTCTCAGACTGCAGAAGCATGAGAGCTGTACAATGAACTGGAATCTGGGGGTCCTCATGCAGTGTAACACACCACCAGCAAGAAGCAGGTGGCTGAACCAGGGTTTAAATATCCTTTTTCTGCCCTGAGGGAAATGTGTGAATTGCAATCTGGTAGATCTAACAAAGGGGTCTAGAAGGTTCTGATTGCTATTGTGAGCAGGTGAAAAAGCATTGAAGGAAATCATGGTAGCCTCTTAATGATTGGAGACATAAAGGGACAAAAGATGGTCTCCATGGGAAAGAGGCATCAGGATATCAGCTTTTGGATGCTCCTTCTAGCAGCTTTGTTTGCTCTTTTCTCTCAGGCTTGGGTACTTTAGAGAACTATCTAAAACTCATCAGGATGACTTTACTGATTGTTTCTCCTAAACTTATGATCTGGGCATGCTGAGGCTGACACTTCCAGTCAGAGTCCTTTTAATCTCCACACATGTTTTCAGCCATAAATGCAAAGTTTATATTTATTTAATGCCAATTAAACAATGGTTATAGTCAATCATACTATATCACAAATTGGGGGTATATGGCATGGTAACAGTGTCGACAAGAAATCTTGTAACCTTGACCAACAGTGCATCTTAGCTGAACTGGATTCAGTAACTCACATTCACACAGAGCTATCTAGAAGGGAAATTTTTATTGAACACTCAGAAATCTAGATACACACAAAGGTTGCATTCAGGAATTGCAAATATTATTGTACATTAGGCAGTGCTTTCAGTAGAAGACAAGCAAACCTAAGCCAGTGATTTCAACAAGTGGCCTCCAATGACCGCACAAATTCTTGATTTAAGTAGACCCCACTCAGAATGACTACTTTTGAATCTGGAATCTTTTCTAAAGGACCGGAGGAATGAAGATAATTAAGACACCAAGATGTTCTCTAAAGCAAAGGAACTTCCTACCAACAAAGAGTGTCCATCTGAACTTCTTAACAGGTATCACCTTGTGTCTGTCTGTGTACATGCCTTCAAGTCCTCTGTTGACTTATGGTGATCTCAAGAATTTCATAGGGTTTTAGGAAAGAAATACTCATAGGTGGTTTTGCCAGTTCCTTCCTCGGAAATGTAGCCTACAACACCTGTCATTTATTGACCTGTTATTTATTGGTAGTCTCCCACTAACCTGAGCTGACGCTGCATAACTTTCAAGATCAGATGGTATCTGATGCCTTTAGGGTACTTTGGTAACAAAAGATGGTAAGAACTCAGGCAAGCACACACTTATCAAAGACATCACAGAAGTCATCCTTGCTCCAAAAGTGACATTTACTGTTAGTGGCATTTCTTGTCTATAATTCATTGTTTACCAATTGCAGGAGCACATACTAGGAAAGATAAAACCTTACCTGGGAGGTGTCCAATTGTATACCAATAATTTAATCAGTAATCTTGGCCCACTTAGTGTTGGCATTAATGGAATCACATTTTTAAAACAGAAATGGGTACTAGCTATAAGATTTTGTGAAGGAGAGAGCTTTCCAGCTAACGCCCCTGCGTCCTTGGCCAGACAATCGAAATGGTTTCCATTTTAGATCAGGAATGTTGGGCAAATAAGACCATTTTGAGCTACAAGGTATAAGTTCTGCTACACTTTTGCAGTGACTTTTGGTGGTGGTGGTGGGGGCAATTTAGAATGATCATATCCAGCTGATGGTGTTGGGAGCAGAATTCCTTCATTTAGAAATGTTTCGTGTTAGAGTACTATGTCAAGGCACATTGCTAATTATGTATTGCCCTGTGCACTATATATCATGTATTGTGCATTGTGCAACAGAGTGACAGCTATGCACATTTATTGCTTCATATATATTTCACCACGGTGGTATTCAATATGAAGAAGGCATATTGATAGAGAAGCATGACTGCATATATGGATGCTTACATCGTGCTGAAACAATGTGACGTGTCAGCTCCATTTTTTTTTCTTAGAATTTTGTATATACTCAATAGGGAGCTTTAGCCAGTTCTTGATCCATTATGTTTTTGCATACACATTTTTGCTGTGTGAATACATTATCTACTGAGGTATCTATTTTAAACACCTTGGCTTTAAATATGATGTAAGTATCTGCAACTTGAGTGCCACTTTACTATTTCAAATCACTCAGATTCCACTGAATCCTAAGCCCCCAGATTATTCTTGTATATTTCTACTGTTTTAAAAATTCCATTTAAACTATATTCACTGGTTATTCTTCCCAGCTTGAAGCTCTAAAGGAGAAGAGGAGAACAAAGACAAACACCTTAGTTGTGTCCCATCTTTGAAGTTATTATCACTTGTGAAAGGCTCCTCCTTTGTAGCTCCTCATCTTGTCAGATGTCCCTTGCAGATTGAGAATGCTGGAGAAAAAATGGGATTCTAAAATTTTGAGGACAATCCATATGAACAGAAGATGCTTTTGTTTGCATACACTTGCTCTTCATTTGTAGAGGGTAAAAAGAATGGTGTGTGGAGGGGTGGAACACTTGTCTTCTTTAAATACAGTAAAGGAGTTTTGTACACTAGAGTGCACATGTGAGAGAATGCCTGAAAAGTGCTTTTATGGGCCCGCTATGGTAACTCCACATTCTGGAAAGACCTCAGATTTTTGTTTTTTAACCTACAACTTCCCAGTGGCTATACTGATCTGAGATTCTAGAAGTTGTAACATAAAAAAGTAACTTTTCCAAGGTCTTTTCCGGAACATAGGAAGTTGCCTTATACAAGGTCAGCCTTTGCACATCTATCTAGTTCTCTTCTGACAGGAGTGGCAATGAATCTTCAGGATTTTAGACTACGGCCCTTTCTGCATGTGTGAAAATAAATGGGCAAAAACGGGACTCGCCGGCTTTCTTCTCCATCCGGGTGAGTCCATCGGGACGAGGAGCAGTGTGAGCTCGTCACTCCGCACTGCTCCGGCATCCAAAATGGCGGCTTCCGGTTGGTGGAGGCTCTCCACCAACCGGAGAAGCTCGCCAGCCTAAAGCCCGCCCCCGGCAGATCTGCAGGCATGCACTTGCGCTCGCCTGCAAACCTGCACCGGAGCGCGGCGATGGAGTGACACGGAGTCACGTGCTCCGTGCTTTTTAAAAACCTCTAAAAAGAGGTTTTTAAAAAACACGCTGCGTGACCAGTTCCGGTCGCTCCAGAGTGGACTGAGGTATGGAACTACAAAAAGTAGTCCGCCCCAGTCCACTCTACGGTGCAGAAGACCTCTGTTGGAGATCACTCTGCACCATTTTAATAGCCCGGTGGGGAAAAGGCCTAAGAGTCTTTTCTGTCATCTGCACTAAAAGCAACGGCTTTATCACACAAGGTAGATTAATCACAATTACAGCAGAATAATATTCTCTTTGACTGGGACTTATCACAAGACGTCATTCTTCTTCTGTTGTTCTCCCAGTAGAAGAATGTTTAGAAAGCATTTCTTTCACAAAGGAGGTGATTAACTGATTAATCAATGGTATAGGTAGCATAGTGATTGTGAAAGTAAAGAAACTCTTGAGATTTCAGTTGGATGGGAAAACCAGGTAGGCAGCTTTGCCACAACTTTCAGTTTCCTTCAAGAATCTCATTGAGCCAACACAAATGACGAAGTTACTTCCAGATTAAGCTCTATCATCCTGAGTCGCTTGGTCACATGCATCATCTTGCAATGTGCTAATGGAAATTCTATCACAGACTAGATGTTAAAATGTTGATTTGTTTGTTATGTGGAGCACTGATGACGTAAATGTGTAAAACAGAAAAGATTGGTGTCATGCCTCTATACCAGCACCCAGACAGGACCCTCCCCAACAGCCACATGCTAGGGGCATAAGAGGAACAATAGTTATGGCAGCCAGTGTGGGTGGAATAGGGAGAGCCCAGGATTCTGGCAGCATTTATATAGGAAGGGCTTGTTAATTAGGTCCCAACTGGATAAGACTCTGAGCCTATATAATGAGAGCTCATTCATGAATTCCTTGCTTGTGCTTCTAGAACCCTTGACTTTTGCTTGGACAACAGATTTTGCCATTGGACACTCTCTCTCTCATATGGTAAACTTGGACTTTGTCTCTGTCTCTCTAAATCTACTGAGAGCTTGGACTGCAAAACAATTGAGACAAACTTTGCCTGCTAGTTCCTGATAATAGTCTGATTAGACAGCTGGAAGCCTTGGCTAGCTGCCAGCATAGGATAGCTGATGAAATAATATCATGAATATGAATGTCTGTAATTTATTTATTGGTCACATTTCTAACCTGTCTTTCCTCCAGTGAGCTTAAGCTATTGTGCATAGTTCCCGTCATCCCAACTTTATCTTCATACAGACCAATGTTGAAGGCCAGGCCAAGAAAGAATGACTGGCCTTCAATCATGCTGTGAGTTTCATGCTTAAATAGAGGGAATAAACTTCAACATCCCAAGTTATAGTCCAGTAGGCTAACTATGCCACACTGCTTCTCAATCTTAAGAGAACAAGAACGTCTTGTGTGATTATCTCTTTGCTACTTAGTGCACAGACGCAGCACACTCTTTACTTGTGCTAGGGGGAAAAACAAACTATTTGGGGCACTTTAAATCATTTTTAAGAAGCAACTTGCCCTCTCCCAGATCATATATAGTGGGATACTGGGGAATGTCAATTTTGAATGGCTTTCAGCAAATGTTAGAAAGATTATCATTTACTTATTTTTCAATATCTTCTAGGTAGCTGACATTTTCAAATATTATGCTCTTACTTTCAGCTAAAATTATAGTGGTTAGTAGCAAGCCAAAGGTGAATAAAATGATGTACACCATTCAGATTAAGAAAGGGTAGCTAGTTACCTGTAATAATTCAAGAAATACATGTATGAAAATAATAAGCTTTACTACTTTGCCAACTATCCTTTTAGAGTAATTATTCCCCCCCCCTCGGATGTCTGTATATTTATTGGAGAAATTGATGAGAAACGCATTTTTACCATGCCTGCTCTCTACTTCATGAACAGCTCCAGATTATTTTCTCAAACTTATTCTCCCCCCACCATAGGTTGGTTGACTAAGTCGGTTGGTTGACTAAGGCTCCATTTAAAATTCACATACCATTTATCCTGAAGGACTTGCAGCAAAATAAGGATATAGCTAAAGTAAACATTTGATTTCCAATAACAGCTCCCCCCATTATATTTACTGGATGGTTTCTCAGCACTGTGGCCATATGTTAATAGTTGTACAGTGGCACAGAAAGGATTATTCATGTTTAGTGGGTCCTGGTAGATAGTTTAGCTTAGGCCCCTTCCGCATCCTACCTTTTTCTTGACACTGGGGTGTGGTGCTTGTGCGAGCAGCCTCTTGTGAGAGGCCCTTGCGTCCAGGTTTCTTCAGCTCTGCACGAGCTTCCTGCTTGTGCGAGAGCCCTACCTCTTCCTTTCGCAGTGTAGCCTGGGACCTTCCCAGGCTGCACTGAGACAGGAAGCTCAACTGGCCTGGCTCCCGGGGCTCCACACGCAAGGTAAGTGCGTGCGGGACCTGGGAGCAATGTGCAACTGTGCACTATTTTCAGCTTAAAGCCAAAAATGAAAAAGTGCACGAGCAGTGCCTGCCAGGCCCTGGAGAGTCGTGCAAATGTGAGTGCGTCATGTGGACTGCTCCTCACATTTGTGTGACGCTCAAGGGGCCCTTTCACATGGAAAATGCCATACGAAAAGGGTTTTAGTTTGGCAGTTCAAGGCTGGGGGTGGTGGAAATCATCATCTGGTATCAGATCATGAGAGTAAATGCTTTTTTAACCAAGCTGCATTCTTGTAGAGACATTGTCAGTTAAACAAAACCTCTGGCAAACAAGCTCCTATCTGCAAAGTATTTTTCTGTCCAAATAGCATCTCATCTTTTCTTCCCTGTCTTCTGTTTAGCTGGCCATTTTTTAAAACAGTGCTAGCATTGGAAAGTTGGTGAAAGACTGAAGAAACACAGGCATTTGAGTGCCCTGTTGAAGCAGAACATCTGTGGCAAACAGTGCAGAAAGAATGGGATACTTCTCAGCCCATCCTACTTTATTTGCCTGTGCCTGCTTACCTACAACAGGCAAAGTAACAGCAGCTAACTTTAGAGAATGAGTGACCAGAAAAACAGAAAGAAAGAGTGAAAGTGAATTAGCCTGCCTCAGCAGCTGTCCCCAGCAGGTTGAAAACACACAGACCTATGAGTCTTGCCATCAAAATGGAAATCATAAGAAAAGTGGTGGCTGGTGAAAGAAAGTCATCCCTTGATTTTTTTGGAAAAATCCTTCAAATGGTCTGTGGAAGGTCCAAAATGTTACTTATGCAAGGCTTACCTGATCTGGTTGTTTCATTTCACAGCCGCTAATTTTGAATAAACACTTTGGTCAAATATGCTGAATTCTTCCTTCTCCTCCTCCTCCTCTTCTCTTCTCTTCTCTTCTCTTCTCTTCTCTTCTCTTCTCTTCTCTTCTCTTCTCTTCTCTTCCTGTTATGTTTTGTATAGGGATATATCTCTATTCTTTCCATGTTATTTCTACGTCTGATACCAAATTTTCTGTTAAAAATGTGATGCCTAGTAACATATCTACTTTATTAACTGAGATACAGGCCCTTTCCACACGAGGCGAGTGAATCGCTCCGTGCCATTACTCACCGGTTCTTCTTGGCTCGAAGCAATGCGGACCCTCCCTTAAGCCCTTCTGCAGGGCTCCTCCATTTGGTCCAGGGTAAATTGAAGCAGTGCGAGGTCTGTAGATTCACACTGCTCAGGCTTACAAAATGGCAGCTTCCTGTTCTTCGTGGGTCCAGATCAACTGCTACTGCTGATGCTGACCACGCCCACAGCTCACCCTCCACTGATCTCAGGCTCGCATTGGTGCGAGCCTGCGCGTCTGCACAAGTGAGCAGGAACACAATGGCGCACTCCAGAAGATTGAAAGACCGATTTTTTTCTGGTCTTCACTTAGCGAGCTGGAGGACCATTGAGGGCATTTTGGATCGGACTAAGGTGCGGAACTAATGGAAATAGTCTGAACCTAGTCCGATCCAAGGTGTGGACAACCTCCATGACAGGACGCTTTGGCCTGTCTTAACTTCCCCGTGCAGAAAGGGCCATACCTATGCAATTCTCACAGCTTTTAGGGTGGCAGATGAGTTATGCTTGCATACTTTGATTCCCTTTGTTTGCTGCTGCACTCTGTAAACCCCAGGAATCTATTTTCCATTGGCTTTGCCCCTAAGGGTGGTGCACTCCAGTCCTATTAGTCAGAATGTCTGCCATGGTATGAGCTGGGTAGGATCAGTTCCTTAGGGCTCAGTTCTGTTACTTGCTGCAAGGGGATGCTGGAACCTATCACCTCAAGGACTGTGATGCTTCTTCAGACGTAGACCTTCTTCTGTGTCATTTACTACCAATAAAGTTTATCTTATAGCAGTGATATGTGTCAGTTTTTGGTACCAAATAAAGTATTGGGGAGACGCAGAATTACAATTTGTTCTGCTTCAGAACATCTGTCTCTCCACTTCCCACTGGCTTGCTTCTCCTTAATAAATTGGCAGGGTTACCTTTACCATTAGGTGACAGTCTAAGACAGCAGATTTTGGGTGTCATGAAGGAGCAGCAAGTAATTCTTTAATTCATTTGGATGGAGAGAAGTGAGATTTTGCCTTATATACCAGTATAACTTTACTGACTTTAAATAATATGCAGCTTTATGTTGTTTGGTGGAAGGTGTCATTTGCTGCTATGCCTCAGACAGCAAAATACATTGGAAAGTAGGGCTTGGAAAGAACAGTTTATTGAGAAGAGGCAGCAAAAGGCAGATATGTATAATATTGAGTTAGGTAATGTGATTTAGGGTCACTACCTTAGCAGCATCCCATTTCCTGAGCTCTCAGGACCAAAACCTGAAAGTGGGAGACAGGTTCTTGAAATGTCATGGAGCAGAGCAGGCCCTTGGGATGTCATAGGGCTGGGTCCTTGTGGTATTGCTGAGATGTGCTAGTCAAAAGTTGGCAGGTGGACCAAAATATATTGTCTTACCATTCCTCATTCATTTTTCTATCATTGTACAGATGATTTCTATATACATCAAAACAAATGCTCATGAAGTATAAAAGCAAAATGAAAAATACTCCTAAAACCCCAAAATAAGCTTATAATTAGGCAAATAAATAAATAAGTAAATAAATATGACTTCATGGCAGCAATTTTTAAATTATTCAAAAAATTTTTTCAAGATTATAGTTGAGGGCAGATAGTGCATATATTCCAACATTTCACAAATGAAAACTGGGACAGATGTGTTCAAACAACATCAGAGTGTGATCAAGATGGCAACAGCTATTAATGAAGGAGAACACACAAATTCAGAGAAGCTGCAGCAGTTTGGTTTTGCCTGATCCTGCTGGCAAGGGCTAGACCCCACTCCTTTCTTATCTTCTCCCTGATGAGTTAATTGAGTGCAAACTATTTTTCCACTTTGAACTCAGTGTGAAGCAATGGAAGTGAGCTGAGAACAAAGTGGGAGGGGAGAGGGAAACTGGGACTTTTTTAAAGCAGATGAAAAAGTGGAATTGGGCCCATCTTCATCAAATTGGGAAAACTGGAGGATATGGCAATGGTTTGTTCAAATCTAGGCTTAAATCCAGTTGTTAGCCCCAATTATCATAGAACAGATGTCAAATCTGTTCCTTTGAGAAGTGAGAGACCAGACACATGTGACTTTCATGTTTGCTACTTCTGCTTCCTGATTCTTGTTTGCATCAATAGGAGTATGGTGTCTAGATCAAGGAAGGTAATGGTATCACTCTATTCTGCATTGGTCAGGCCTCATTTGGAATACTGTGTTCAGTTCTGGGCACCTCAATTCAAGAAGGATATCGACAAGCTCGAATGTGTCCAGAGGAGGGCAACCAAAACGGCGAAGGTTCTGCAAGCCATGCGTTATGAAGAACGGTTTAGGGAGTTGGTTATGCAGACTAATGCAGAAGAGAAGATTAAGAGGGGACATGATAGCCATGTTTAAATATTTGAAGGGGTGTCATGTTGAGAAGGGAGTGGACTTGTTCTCTGCCGCTCCATAGACTAGGACAAGGAGCAATGGATTCAAGCTGCAGGAAAGGAGATTCCACTTGAACCTCAGGAAGAACTTCCTGACGGTCAGAGCTCTCTGGCAGTGGAATGTGCTGCCTTGGAGTGTGGCAGAGTTTCCTTCTTTGGAGGTTTTTAAGCAGAGGCTGGATGGCCATCTGTTGGGGATGCTTTGATGAATGTTCCTGCATAGCAGGGGTTGGACTCAATGCCCCTGAGGTCTCTTCCAACTCTATGATTTTCATTTGAATGAGTCCAGTATCAGAACAGAAGGCATACAGAAAATGATGTTCTGCCATAGGAGCTGATTGAAAAGATATTTGGCTGAAGAGGTTCCCACTAAAGCACAGGGCAATCGACTGAATTATTTACCATTCATTCCTCTTCTAACCTTCCCTTCTTTCCTTACAACAAGCATGTAAGAGGTAAAGAGAGAAAGATTACACTGAGCAGTCTAATAGAAATGTAATGCAGGCACTGACAAGGGAAAGTCGCAGTAATTCTGCCTGGCGCCCTTGTGTGGCTGTGATTTGATTTTTTTTTTTAAAAAAAAAAAATCAGCCTAAAAGGTAAATGTAAAGTGAATGTGATAATACTAAGACTGATCACATTGTTCAGAGGAGCAAGTGGTAAATAAGAGGAATGTCTCTTGAGCACCCTTCTGCAACAGCAGCAGTAGCAGATGTTCCTGCTTTATAGATGGATTTGTGTTAAATTTATAGTTCAGCTTTACCCATTTTTTTTAATGTTTAAGCAAAATAACAGAGAAGCTTCTCTAAAATCAAAAGGATGAGTTCTTTAAGACGTTGAGGAGGCTTCCTCCTATATTGATTGACTGATTTGTCCTTCCAAATGCCATTACAATCATGTTAGTCTCCAGATACTCAGGTTAGCCTAAATGAATTAAAATTCACTGGCATTCTCCCTGTTGCACAAGGTAGTTTTCTGTACCAATTGAACTAATAGTCATGACCTAGCCTTCCATGTCTTTGAAGTTTCTAGCAGTAAAATAAATAACCCGCTGATAGCGATGGGGGTAGGAGAAGTTATGGGGTTGTTTAATGAATCGTTTTAGTGTGTTTAAGATGTTAGAAATACTAGCTGGTGATCAGGGTAGGATTACACCATTATTAAATCCACTGTTGAACTATGTATTGTAAAATCTAGGGAGCCCTCAGGGAACAATGTGCAATCAGAGGGTACTTTGTGTGCCAGTTAATGATTTAATTGTTAAGCTTATCTGCCACCTTAAGACAAGATGTATGCAGCATAGCAATAGGTTCCTGAAATATGGCTGCTTAACAAATGCCTGAACAGAATGAATTAAGCTGGTGAGGTCAAAGTCAAACTCTGCTGTCTTTTCATAAGTGATTTTGAGATATAAAAGTGTGCATTTGTAATGTAGGAAGGTGAAGAATATTTATTACTTTTCATATCTTCAGTGAGAAAAAAGTATCCCAACACTCAGGAAAGTCTACAGAGATAAAGGAGAGTAACTGAGAGAGTCTTCACAGTCTGGGACATCTTTTAGGATAATTTGTTTGCTTAGAAATGCATGTGAGCACACAAGTACACAGAGATCCAGAATTGTGCAGAATCCTTCATATGCTCCATGACTATCTTGCTTCAATCTTATCCCTATCTCTTTTTCATCTTTTCCCTATCTGCCAGAAGCAAGGCTCAGTTTTGTATCCTAGCATTCCTGAATCCTCCCCCCCCACCACAGCATTCCCTAAACCATGATTGACTGGGACCAACCAGGCTTGCCCAGCTCAACCCTTCATAGTTCCTCCTAATTTCAATTGAAATCCACCCTCCTGTAATTTAAAATTATTATGCCTAGTTCAACCCTCTGAGGCAATAGAGAACAAGTGTGCACCCTCATTCAGGTATTTAGAGAATGGGATTATGTTACTTTTTTTTCTCTTTGTCTTCAGAGGGCAGCATTTGTTGTCTTGTTTCTTTTCAACCTGATCTCTTCATTGCCATACACACTAATCAGCTAATCCATCACTTTTCCTTTAACCTCAAGGAGTATCTCAAATTTCCTCACAAAAACAAACAAACAAACAAACAAATCCCCCCAAAAGTAAAATCTCTTCCTCTAGACAAAAGAAAATATGCCCGAGAGACCTATGCATTTACCAGGTGTCTGATAAAAAAAATCGGCAGATGTGATTTTTCCCCCCGTGGAGTAGCACTGATGAGGGAAAAAAACAATAACGCTGTCTGAAATGTCTTACCATTAAAAATGTATAGGGGAATTGGAACAGACTTTAGGTAAATAGGCTGAGAGTTCACTGGGTAACTTTTGGCCAATCACTCTCTGGAAGCCTGACCTACCTCACAAAGTTACTGTGAGGTTATTGTCCATCATTTTTCTTTTCCACTGGTTGTGGCCAGTGTCTCCCCCTACCCCACCCCTATATACAATTTCCCAGAACAAGAGTGGATGCAGGGCATTGTGAAAGCTATAGCATGATGGCTATGTTTCCAGGGCAATCGCTCCTGAAGGCAGTAGTAGCTAAACAAAGAGCAATTAACTTTGAGCAAAAGAAAGGAAGAAAGTGCGCTTGTGTCATTGCTGATGCTGAGCCCTGTAGGAGAAATCAAACACAAAACTGTGTTCTAAGATGGAATGAGCGTGACCTGAGGGCCACATGGAGCCCAAGCACTTTTTAGGTGGTCCATGAAGCCCTCCAGAACACCCCAAAAATCCCTAAACCCCAATTTTTTAAACAAAATTTCCATTCCAAATGATTTAAAAAAACACTCAGAAATACCACAAAATATAATTGTTTTACTCCTACCCCTCAACATCTCATCCTTCCGAATATGACAAAGTTGCTGGAAATGAAATTGGGAGGGATATGACATAACTTCCAGTTTGGCACAGTGGTACCAGATTAGCAGGTGTGGGGATGAAATGGTCCTAAACTGTGTAGTCTACCTAAGTAACAAGTGCCAACTGGGGACAAGGGATAGAAAAATAGCCAGCAAGATCTACATTTCTGGTCTTCTCTTGACCATTCAAAGTAGCTATTTATTTGAGATGTAGATTGCTACTCTTAAATATCATTCCTTTCTTCAAGCTAGGTAATCTCTCTCCTGCCTTTGTTAGAGAGTAAAGGAGCCTCTTAAGCCCTTTTCGCATGCTTTTTTTTTTGCGTGAGCACCCCTTGAGCGTCGCATGAGTGGGAGTGTTGCTCTGTATGACACACTCCTACTCGCGCGATGCTCACAAGACTAAAGCGGGGCATGCACACATTTTTTGATTTTCGGCTTTAAGCTGAAAATACTGCGCGCTCGTGCAATGCTCGCGCCGCCCTCACACACTTACCTGTGTGCAGTGTGTTGGCAAGCTGGCCTGGTCGCACTTCCTTCCCCCTGCGCAGCCTACAGCTCCCAGACTGCGCTGCGGAAGGAAGGGGCGGGGCACTAGTGCAACGGCCACACTACAAGGAAGCCGATGCGGGAAGCAAAAAGGGCTGTTGTGAGGAGCTCGTGCGAGTGACTGCTAGCACGAATGCCGCTCCCCACTGCCGCGACAAGGTAAGGTGCGAAAAGGGCCATAGAGTCACATACCAATAATGGCTTCTAGCCTGCCTTATATATAGGACCCAGGTTTAAAGGCTTCCTTAACCAAGTCAAGGGATAGCTCCCTTGTCTTCCCTTTGCTGGATTTCCTAAAATGATAAATGTTCTGCCTTCCTTTTGACCTTACCACAACATCCAGTTTCTTTTGTTTTTATCAGAAAATTATTGCACTAGCATACTGTACTATATTGGCTCTACATTCTTAAAAGTCTCACTTCTCAGAGACTCTAGGGGAATTTCTTCTCCTGTAGAAATTAGGTGAAATCATCGTCTCGATTTCTCTGCCCTCAAGCAGGGTGGAGAAACATTTGCCCACAGATCTAGATAAAACAAGACAGAACAAAACAGCTGCTTTTTATTTCATATTGTTTTTCTCTCATTTTTCAGCCCTGCAAATAAGACAGTGCAATTTTCGGGGTCCTGTCAGAGCTGCAGTTTTCTCTACTCAGAAATATGCCAGGCTGACCAGCTGCAGGAAATCAGGTTGTGTTTGTCCTTGTACAAAGCATATTGTGAGTAGTCATGCAGCTGTTGGTGGTCTAAAGATATTTATTTGCTACCAGATACTTATTCAGCATGAGAAACAAAACCTGCTGGTATTACCTAGAAAATTTGCTAAGCCAGTTTATCTTGTGCCAATGATCCTAAAGAGAAAAGGGATGAAAGGGGCAACCAGTGGTTGGAAGATGGAAGGAGAAGGAAACTGAGATTACTTGACTATGTGTAGAATTAAATTACTTGTTTATGTATGCAATTAAAAATTCTTTCAATAAAATGTTAACAACAGAATGTTTAATTGAGATAAAAATCTGCTGAAACTGGGCCATTAAAGCAGTGACCATAACCCAGTATGTGTCATAGCACTTGCAAAAGCAACATCCACAAACAAAAGGGAGAATGGTGGAATTCACCTCCCTCTAGCAACTTCCCACATGCTATAAAACATGCTCCAGAAGGCTGAAACTTACTCCCCGGCAGACTTCCAATGCTGGAGAAGACTAAAGGGCAGTATGTGTATACACAGGATGAAAATTCAGATGCTGCTATGAATGGTGAATTCTTATGTGTTGTATTTAGGCTATGAAACCAACACAAGCTATTTTGTGCGATCCAAAAATGTATTCTTTTTTCACACACAAAAAAGCAACCAATATCATCCCAGTTCTGGAAACTTCTCCCTACTTCTCTGTTGTCATGCTCTCAAGTGTCATTGTACTGTTGTTAAATTTAAGAACATGTGGAAAGGGCAAAAAGAAACAAAGAAAGAACACTCTTGTAATGTGTTATTCCTTGAAAGGACAGACTGCAATCATTGTGGGGATAAAGCAGTAAATGTCTTCATTGCTCTTTTCAAATGATGTTTTTTAAAAGGCCCTTGATTGTTTGTTCTCTCTCCCAATTTAATTACCAAATGGACTTCAAAAGTTACCTAGGAGTAGTCAGCGCCAGCCGGTTGCTGATTAGGAATATTTGATCCCAGTCATGGGTTTCTCTTAACACACTGGGGAGATTGGTATACGTCTTAGACACTGGCAAGCAAGATGTTTTGCTGGCAGGAACCCAGAAGTTCTTGGTGGCTGGGAGTAGAGAGAATGAACACTGTTATGTGAATTGAGCTGTGTAGCCTCAGTGTTTCTGGGAACATAATAGACTGTAGCACCATGTGGAAAGCAAGCAGCTGGGCATTTGACAAGTTTATGGCACTGCTTAGCCTGGAACTTCTCAAATAAATTCGGAATGCTTGAGAGGGCCTTAGACTTTATGTTTGTGTCTAAATGCCCTTCACCTCTTTTAGGGTGCCCTTTAGAGGTCTGTGTAAATGTGCTAAAATGAAATTGGGCTGTTTTCATTCCAGCAATTTGGTACAGCTAATAAACCACAGTTTCCCTAGTGGACACAAAAACGAGTGCCCTGAACTAATGTGAGTAGGGAGACCTGCCTGCCTGAAAAGCACTTTTTTTTTCTTTTTTGTCCAATCATTCTCAGATAGTGTGGCATTTTATCCTGTTTCAGTACAATTCACTTTTGTTTATTGCTGTTCCAGAAAGAATCATTGCAAGTTTCCTGTACATTTATGCTTCTTCCTCCTGCAAACAATTTTGTAAAAAAATAAATGCTGCCTGGAGAGGCAGTCTAAAAATATTCTAAATGAAAATAAATAAAATTAAAAAAAAATCTTCTCATATGCTTCTCAAGCAATCAGATGTAATTTATGGAGGATAAGAAAGATGCAAAATCAAAACAAAGGCCATCCAAAATATTGTGAAAGAGCCGCCCTAAGCTTGTCTGAAACAATATTTTCTTAGCGTGCAAAATTAGCACAGCATTAAGTACACAAATACAGTGACAAAATTTCCTGGAAAACAAAGAAAACAAAGAATCACTCTGATGGGAAAGGCCATAGTATGAATGGACAATGCACAACTTTGATCAGCAGCAAAAATTCTTACTGTTTAGCAAGGTAATAGGCATTTCAGGAAGAAAATCAAGAAGCAGAGTAAGAATAATGGGATATTGTAAGCAATGCCATGCATTAGATGAAAGAAAACAGGAAAGCAGAACTTGAGAAATTAGTTTTAAAACGGATGAATGTTTTGACACAGTGACATCATCTGTACATCAGCAGTGGTAAGATTATGCTCTGGGATCCAGAGCACAACCTACCCCTGCTGAGATATAGATGGCTTCAGTGTGTCATAATATTCATTTTAAAAATACTATTTCAGGTCCTATAATGAAGTCAAAGACATTACATTACAACTGGGAGTTCTCATTCCTTTAAAGACCTTGTTGAATTTTATAAAACCAGCTTCATAGCCTAGTCTTGTGGAAACCAATTATAATCAATAGAAGTTCCCAACACAGAGGCCTGAAGAAAATCCTTGATTTTGAAGACTCCCATCATTGTAGATGATTCAGTAGGAGACAAGATAAGAAAAACAATGTTTTTATTTTTATTTTTTTATTTTTGAAATAGGCTATTGGTCCTTACCAAGGCACAGGAATAACTTTAACCCTGCCACATTTTTTTTTTAAGAGCAACCATTGTGAGAAACATTAAGATGGGGAATGTTTCCACCATCAGCAGAAACTATAGGAAAATATCATACCACCTAATCAGTGGATTAGAATAAAGGAAAAGAATCTGGTTATCTAGAACTATACAATATACCAGTTTCTGCAGTCTTCAATATATAAGACAAATTTTAGTTGAGAATGCTGGGAAAACAATCTACAGTACCAATGACGTTACAATATTGATGTAATTAACCAGTTTGGTGGTTAACGACATATTAATTTGTTATATACATACCTCTATGGTACCTGAGACTCTCTGTTCAGCTTCTTATCCTTGAAAATCAAACTTGGATTCTCTTGCCCAGTGAACTCTAATGTATTGCCTTTACTATGCATAAATCTGTCACACCTGAGGGTGGTGATGCTTAATTTCATGACCCTTTTGAAGCATAAATATATTTCCTTAAAATTCCTAAGGTATTAGTATGCATTTATTATTACAGTATTTAAAAGAGTTCTCAGCCATCTTTAATGAGGCAGCCAAACAAACTGCTGTGTAATCTGCTAATGCCGGCATTTACAGTGTAATTAAGATTAAGTGTTTTGAAAATGAATATTTTATAGTTTAATGCCTAATAACTGCTGATTACTGCAAAACACTTAAAAGCTGTAATAGCTAAACAGAATAATTAAAACTCTTCAAATGTGCCTCAAGTGTCAATGGTAAGTAGATGAAATGTTATCTTTTCAAAGTTATCTCTTGCTCTGGGGTGTTTTCTGATGATACAAAGCCACGCCATCATAGGTATTGATGTTTTGAGTATAGTATATCAGCAATGACTTTGCTGAGTTGTTCTACAGGCAGAATGTGGTGACAGGGAAGGCATCTTGGGCTTTTCTTTAATTCCTTCCCGGACTGTCTACTGTTTCCCATACTACAGTTAGTTTTATTAGTCATTTCTTGTTATGGCTGTACATTATACTATTTGTTTTATAAACAGTCAACACCAAGATCGATCAATTACACTATGCTACCACTTATATCAGAAAATGGCAAACAGACAATTTCCATTACAACAGAGAAAGTGGAGATCCTTGTTTTTTCTCTACTGAGATAATGCAAGACAAATGGAACCAATGCCACTGAAATCTTTCAAGACTAATCTACTCAGTGTGATTTAATCATTGCATTCAATGTTACATCATTGTTGTGTCTGTCTCTGAAAATTCCTAAGCCACTTAAATGTTACAGAAATAAAATTCCCCACCAACAGTACCACTGAGTGAGCTATTACTAATGCAACCTAGTATTATCACTGAAGCTGTTCTTTCAGCTTATCTGAGAATCTACCATGAAGATTTTGCTGGGGATCTATTCTCCCTTTTTGCACAGAAAATTGAGTGATGACACCAGTCTCATTAGTCTTTAATAAACCTGTCTGTAAAAGGTACCATTTCAGTAGTGTGTGGAGTGAGGGGTCAGGTAGACATTCATGTGTGTGACATTCACATGACAGACTTAAGCATGACATTTTCCTTCATATCAAAAAAAAAAGGGGGGGAGAGGGGTAGAAATCCATATAATATTTTATTTTATTTTATTTTTGTATTCCAGCTTTTGTCCAAGGGCTGCAAGTTAACAACAATCATAAAATGAATTTAAAATTATAACTCTAAAATCACACTGTATGTAGAAGACTAGCATGTCAGGAACAAATAAAGGCTATACATCTTCTCCCTGTCAACTAGCTTAATATGTGCATGGAATGTTGGCTATGTAGGGGGATACGTAGGGACTGTGAAAGTCCCCCAATCATCACTTAGTGGCAGCAGCCTCTGCAAGTAAAAGGTGTTTGTTTCCCCTGTCAAACAGAAAGCAAATTGCTGATGTTCCCACCCTGCCTCATCATTTGAGTGATCTCTGACACAGGGGGGATTGTGGTAGGGTTGTGAGGTTGTGATGAGAGTCACTGCATAGCTATATATTTACAGTGGTTATGCATCCATAAATACCCAAATGAATTCTGGCTTCCTACTGTTATTGAATAGAAGAACACTTACTCCTGTGAGTCAGAAGCAGTGTCAAAAGTGTGAAGAGCTGCAGTCTAGACACAGGTTTGCCACCACATTTGCTACTGGTCAAAACTATGACTTGAATTTACATGAATTTGATAAGAGGACAGGGTATATGTATATGTATTTATGTATGCGTATGTGTGTAGATTTATATCTCTCTGTGTGTGTATGTGTGTGTACATAACCTGCTGCTTTCAAACAGGTCTTGGGCCTAAAACAATGAGAGGACATGGCAAAATTGCCCCCATGCCCTGTAGAGCACCCAAAGGCAATTTTTATGTAAAATAAAAACCATAGAGTGGCCATTTGAAGATCACTGAGAGGTGATCATGGCCTCCAGACCTCAGATTGTTTTCCAGTTCATTCTAGATATTGACCTGAGAGCACTACATGTCTCTCCATAAAGTGAGTTTGCTGCTTTGTAGAGGAACACAGCATTATATGCAGTGTAGTGGTAACACCAACCACATGTTTTCTGCCCATAAGCCCAAGCAATCTGTGTGGCCTGCAGGAAGAAGCAGGAACGGCCGGTCAATGAATTTGAATCTGGAGTTCAATTTCTATGGTAGGTGGACAGCAACTGAATTAACTTGAATGTATGGGATCCCCCTGAGGGGCTTTGAAGGTATGGAGACATAAGCTCACTCCTAGTTTAGGGGGGGTATGGCTGCCTGTGCCACATTCCCTGGACAAGGGAAACATGCAGTAGTGTCCACGCATGTGGAATTCCACTGCTCTCATTCTGCTGGTTACCTGGCAAGTGGACTGGTTTTGGTTTTGGTTTTCTCATTGACCAACCAAGAGATTGGTTGATGTCAGTATCTGGCCCCTTGTGAACCAAGTGTACATGCATCTATAACTAATAAAAAGCTGTGGCCTACTTTGTTCCAAGCAAAATGGTATTGGTCTGTTTGTTAAGCAGACTGGGACTCACCCCTGAACATACATGTTGAAGGCACATAATAACAACGGGACAGTCTGAATTAAGCTCATGAAAGGATTGACAGTAAGTCTAAAAAAAAACAAAAAAACAAAACCAAAAAACCAAGATATAGGTCCTTTCCACACCTTACCTTATTCTGGCAGTGTCCTGTGGGGATCCCAGCAGCAGCTCTGCCAGGAGGGGAGTGTGATGGGAACGCTCCCCTATGCACCAGCTGCCTCTTTGATCCAGGAAGTGCGATGTCTCCACCTCATCCTGCCACAGCACAGTCGAGTACTTTCCCAGGTTGTGCTGGAGCAGCAGGTGCAGCCATTGTACTTCAGGACCCTTCACACACAGGTAAGGGCAGGATGGTGGCACAATCATGGGTCATTGACAGGGAAAATCTGTCAGTGATTTACTTTGTGATTGTGCCTCCTTGGAACAGGAGAAGGATAGGACTGTGATGACATCATACATAACCATCATTGTAGTCCTGTCTTTCTCTGTCCCTGTGGCAGAATGACAATGCCCTATGGAAAGGGCCTTAGTCTCCATTACCTGATCTCATTTACCTAAAAGCTGTATTTTGGGCCAGTCTTAAAGGACTATCTTGTGTATATTGCAATCTTCCATTGTTTAGTATACCATATCATGGATAACCATGTTCAGGGTGTATAAGATGGACTACAACAAATCAGCTGGTAAAGCCCTTGTTACCCTGATTTCTGGGGTCCTGGGAGGGACACCTCAATGTGCTCACAATGGGGAATGGCAATTAGCAACAGCACTGCTAGCAATACAAGAGGCAGGGCAATCTAGCGAGATCTTGAACCCAATGTCTATGGGGTCAGACCAAGTCAATGAGCAAACAGAAGCAAATAATAATAATAATAATAATAATAATAATAATAATAATAATAATAATATTTCTTTATTGATGTACAACACAGTCAAACAGGTGTATGCAAACACACTCACACAGACCTATTGAAATAAAGAGGGTTTTAAGAGGCCCAGGTAGTCTGAAGAAAAGTCCATAGGAGTCCATAGGAGTGGAGATTCTCAGCATGAGGAGATGAGAGGAAGGCTCACCGAACAAAGTGATAGAAAGGTGGGATGGAAGCCAGGAGCGATCCGAGGAGGCGCTCAAAGTCAGGGGGTCTTATAGGGGAAAGTATGCCCGCAGGCTAGTCTGTTCTTGGGTAGATGAGTTTCAGGCTGGAGACAAAGCCTCTGAAAGGTCAGTATTTTGCATAATTGTGTTATGACAGAGTTGTCAATAGAGTAGATAGTATGCAAACGTGTAGTGCTTGACAGTTGAGTATTTGGCTCATCAAGCCACCTGCTCGGGCAAGGAGTCCTTTGTAAGTAGCGTGCATACATAATGTGGTACTTGCCTTGAGGTCTCCTAAAGCAGCAGTCTGGCTATTTCTGGCCTGCCTGGATTTGTTTGGAATATTTCAGCTATTTGCGGCCATGCCTGTGTGCGTGCTTGTCCGCGGGCCTCACAAGCATGTGGAGAGGAAGGGGTAAAGAAGGTCAAATTATTGATATCAAGTGATATCTAATATCCCACAAGTCCAGGCTAGAAACTGCGGTAACACCCTCTTTGCTATAGATGTCATTTAGGTATGTATACATACATACATATACATACATACATACATACATACATATATATATGCATGCATACACACACACAAACTCTGTAATAAATGGAATCTAAAGGTTTTTAACTTTCTATTAGTTTTTGTCTAAGTTCAGTCAAGTTTCTCAAAGAAAAGGTACATACAACTGGGGAAGGGTAAAACAAATAAGTATGTAGGCTATGTAGAAGAGAGAGCTAATATACTGAGAATGATCTTAATGAAGACTCTAGACAATGGAGAATCCCTGCTATTTGAAGTTGATATCTTCCTTGATCCACCTGAACATAAGTGAATATGAAGCTTTCTAAAATATTAATATAATGAAGGTGTTTTATTATAAAGAGACATGGATTTAAAAGGCTGATTATAGAAGGACTAAAAATGATGTCAAGACAATGCAATATCATTTGAAAATTAAATGCAGAAAGAGTTCCGTATCAGCAGAGCCAGGGAAATTATTTTAACTTTGATCTTATGTGTGTAGTAAATGTCATCCCAGCTGATATTTACATTTTTAAGTTGCAATTTGCGTATCTATGACTACATATTTACAGTTTAATTAGACTAATGGACCTCCAGGAATGATTTAAAAAGAAAACAAACCTGAATTATTAATTTAGACTCTAAATTGGCCGCATGGTAGTCCTCATTTAGATCAGGCTAATGAACTGTACCAAATAACATGCAATTTGAATGCCTTTGGGAAGAAGGAAGCAAAACAGCAGGGATTTAAAAAAAAAAAAGGAAAGGAACTGGAGAAACCTCTTGAACTACTGTATAGCTTTATACCAAAGGGAAATTATACAGCAGGCCCTTAGTGAACAGTGGGGCCTCAGAAACAGCAGGAGTTGAATCACTGCACAGCTACATAAGCCTTCACCTCAGAGAAAAGCTAGAGTGTATGCATGTGGGAATGCCTTACAATAACTTTATGTCACGGTGAACCTGGGTTAGTGGGGAATTATGCTTTCTAACAGAGCTGGAAGAGCCTGGAGAACATGCTACTTTGGGATACATAATGGGGAATGAGCTTAGTAGAATTCAGAAAGAGATGGTTCATTGGTTTAAAATATGAGAAATATATAGTATTATGCCCAAGTTATAACTGGCAATGGTATAAGCTCTTACAATGAATGTCTTACAGCATTAGTGAGTGTTTGTGCAGAAGACATATTTCAGTGAAAGGCTGTTTTTTTCTGAGAAGGTGACCTAGCAGGGATTGGGGAGCTGGCTGCTGAGCTTTCCATTCTTGCTATTCAGCACAAGCTGCTGAACTCTCAGTGTGACCACACTGGACTATTTATTTGTTTGTTTGTTTTTCTGCAATATATATTTTTTTTTTCTGAGACAGTGATATTTAGCAGGGACAGATTTCTCCTGACCATAGCTTTGGTAGCTCTTTTCTAAGACTTCAGGAAACAATGTACTCAACAGCACTGCAAGAGGCAACACATTACTTTTCCGGACTTATTATTACTTTGATAGACGTTTATGAGATGTAATGGAGTGATATCTTCCACACCACAACTTTCCACAGATGAAAACCAGGACACATATGGTGAAACAACATCAGAATGTGGTCAAGATGTCAAATGTTATTAAAGAGGAAAAACACACAAACTAGGAAAGGCTGCAGCAGTTTGCTTTTGCCTGAGTCTGCTGAAAAGGTCAAAATTCCACATCCTCCTCTCCCACTCCTGAATTAACTCAGTACGAACTGCTTCTGCATTTTGAACTCAGTTTAATTGCATCAATTAAAGTAAGTTGAGGAGAAAGGGGGAAAGCAAGACAGAGAAACTGGGACATTTTAAAAGAACCTGAAAAAGTGGAATGGATGGATTTGTCGCTGTCCCCACCAAATTTAGACAGTTGGGGACTATTCTAAGTTTTTCATTTCCCTTCATACTAGGAAGGAGGTAAGGAAGTTATTTTGTTTTTCTTTCACAAGTTGCTGAACATAACAGAGACAACACAAATCACTGAGAGCTAGATTTAATTATTTTGCTAAATAACTAAAGTGGATTGCATCAAAATATTTGTTGTGGGGAAACACCTTTGTTACAATTTTATCTCTTTTTCATTTTTAATTGAACAGCTATTAATTAGTCCCCTTGTTCTGTAATGTGACTACCATACTTTTTTCCAGAAATAGTTTGTACTGTATGCAGGAGAAAAAGGCCATTCTCTACCCATGGACATGAATTTAACATTACAGTTGGAACTTGTCAGGGGACAGATGGAACTGAAACATTTTTGGCCTCTCAGGACATTCTATCCCTGACCTCTAGGGATTCAGAAAATCTGCCAGTTTCAATTTTTCTGTGATATAGACCTCAAGTTATTTCATTCCAAATATATAAACTCTTCAAAAATGGTCCTGAAATAAATTAATCAGATTTGTACTGGCCAAACTCCATTGTTCCAGATATGCACAGTGTGCCAGGACTATGACACATAAGAATTAAGGTGAGAAGCTTCCCATAGAGGAGAAAAAAAGACATCACAACCCTAATCCACCACTAATATGATTTAATCATGCCAGACTATGTAGAGATGCTAAGACAGATCTTTTAGAGTTAAACATGCAGACTCTCAGGCCTGGATGGATGAATCTTTCTACTGCACTATTTTTTTTTAAATCTCATATTGTTTCCACACCAAATAAGGAGCCTGAAAATTTTAGTAAAATGTTATCAAATAATGATCTGAACTGAAATTTTCATGTATTTCTAGTAAGTTTGAGATGAGTTCTCTTGAACAAAATAACTCCAGTGATCCCAATGAAAAAAAGGGTACCCTTTCTGTCTCCTAAATATATAATCTAGTCTAAAATGACATACCCTTCACAACAGTCTTTTGTTGTTGATTCCAAACATCACCTGTATCTGATATTTACTTTAAAAAAAAAGAGAGAGGCGAGGGTTCTAATCATGCTATTAAAACAATTTCTTGCTTGGCTTTATGTCCTACTGACTTCAAGTGCAAAAAGTTTAGGCATGTACTTACCTAGAATAACTCTTCTCCCAAAACCACTGGAACACCAAATTGCTTCATGTATTTGTTTTGAAAATCTTTCTGCACATAGTTCTTCTCATGCCATTTGTGCAAACACAACCCCAAGAACATTTCATTTGCAGAAGATGTAATAGGAAGTTGAGATATTAAAGAATTGGAACTGAAATGCAGGTTATCAACTCTGGCAGCTATGTTTTAAACCAATTCTATCAAATAGAGTGCTTAGGTTATGTCACTCAAATACAATTTGCTGAAAGAAATTCTTGCTAAAATAGATTCAATGCAGTAATGACATCTCAGTCAAATTGAAAGCAATACAGATTCTGTTTCAGACTCTAATAGAAATATAACTGGATTTATTATGTATTATCCCTCAGTTGCTAGGATTTTTCACATATGTAATTGGATTGTGATTAATGGAAAAATGCAGCACAATATGAAGGTTTCATTTTTGGCTTTGTTTTCTTGATTTTCTTTTCTTTTTTAAAAAAAAATCATTTATAATAAAATTTCACATTTCCATTAAAAAGATGCATAGATGGATTTAATGAGCAGTTCCAGAAATTTTCTGAAATACAATGGCAAGCTATGCATGCATTAGAATTATATATAAAGAACATAGCTCATTTGAATTCATTTGAGAAAGAATTTGGCTCATAAAAGCTCCAGATTGCTGACTCAAGTGCTTTGGAGTTTTAGTTATTCTCTGCAAGTGATTCAAAGCCTATTGCAGGAGAAGTTGAAGGAAGCATAAAATTTGTCATAAAATCTTTATTAATTGCAAAACAAATGAATGAAGCAACCCTCTCCTTCTTAACAGTTCCAGAGCTGAGTATCATAGATTCACCTTCTAATAAAGTTCACTGTTCTTGTGCTGATTCCTCACTTTTTTTTTCTTTTTCATTTTTAAGATTCATCATTTCTGAGACGTATTCTAATGTATAAATAAATCCATGTTGACATCATGCACAGGGCCAGTTTTACCATTATTTCAGGGGTAGGGAAACTATAGAGTATGGGTCCCAGGTGGTCCTTGGGGCTTTTGAGCGGCCTGGCAAATCCTCCCAAAGCTTCCCTAACACAAGCGCCTAAATGTTGGGAGGAGGAATCATTTACGATTTGGTCAATGACCTCTCTTAGCCTCCAGATGTGGAAAATACCAGTAAAACACCAAAAGCCTCTGATTATGCAGAAAAATGCCTGAAAAAAACCAACAACCTTATTTCTAGTTCTGTTTTTGGCTGTTTTTGAGGTGATTGTCAGGCGTGCAGTCTGCTACAGTGTTGTTCCAACAACAATCTACCCCTCACTCTCTGTATTTGCCCACTTCTGTATTAGGTAGAGGCAGGAGATATTGAGGGGATACAGTAACAGCCTCCAGACCATTCAGTTTTATCCATGTCCTTCTCTTAGGCCCTTTTCGCATCTTACCTTCCCCCGCGACGGGGGAGGCTGTCTCACACGAGAAGCCTCTTTCGTGACGCTGCTGCTTCCCCCCTCCTTCCTTCCACAGGGCGCTTCGTCATGACGCGACCGTCGCACGAGCGCCCTGCCCCTTCCTTCTGCAGGGCACTGTGGGAGCTGTAGGCTCCGTGGGGAAAGGAAGTGCTTCCCGGCCAACTCGCCGACACACCGCACAGAGCTAAGTGCACGAGCACGGCACGAGCATTGTGCTAGCGTGGGCTTTTTTTGGCTTCAAGTCAATAATAAAAAAACTGCCCCCGCCCTGCTCCAACCTTGTAAGCGCCGCGCAAGTGGGAGTGCGTCATGCTCAGCGGTGCTCCCATTTGCGCGGTGCTCAAGCGGTGCTTGCGCAAAAAACAAAAACAAAAAAAATACACATGCAAAAAGGGCCTTAAAGGGCAGGGTTGTTTGTGCCATGTGATTTGCTCTGCACTCCCTAAACTAACCCACTGCTTTTCTGTTTGCTGGACAATATTCTCTTATTGTCACTGATGAAATAATATGTAACTTCACTTTATCTGATAATCTAGGTCCTGGTTATCTAGTGATTACATTCTCCCATAAGAACCTGTCCAGGTTTTAAGATTTTCAGGGGAGGTCCTTCTCTTCATTCCACTGTTCTCAAAGGCACATCTGGCTGCTGATGGGTTTTGGAGCTTCCTTCCTACAAAAAGGCTAGACTGACACCCTCTGTGCTGTCCTTTCAAGTATCAAATGGAGAGTTTGGTTTTGGTTTGAGTCAAAAAAGTCCTTGGAAGCTGACTGTTTAGGTGGAAAGTGTATTTAATAATGTGAGCTATTTTATATTTGTTGTGTTTGTGCTGTACGGGTTATTTTGTTTAAAAATGCTTTTAAGCCTATTGATAGTTAAATTATGTTTTAATTACTTTATGCTTTTAGTGAGGTGTGATTCTGTCTATGTCTGTATTAAGTTTTATAAACCACCTTGAGACCCCAGGCAGGAGAAAAGTAGGGTATAGATAAAGATGACAACAACAACAACAACAATAACTATGATGCCTTTTGGATTCTGTCTGTAGAATGGTGAGGATCATTCCTTTAATTCAAGTAGCAAAATGCTGGGGTGGGGGTAGCCCCGAATATAAAAATCTGCTAGCGTAGCGAGGAGTTCTCTGAAGAGAGTCTCAAAAATGGGGTCTGCTTATAGGGCAGAACATATCTCGGGACAGGCCCTTTCCCAGGAAGAACAATGGCCAAAATAGAAGGAAAAATACTGCACAATAGCAACTTGATGGCTTGCATGATTCGTTCATGTAAATGGACCTCGCCCTTGTAGGATTCAACAAAGTAAGAGTTGCTCAACATGGAGAAAACTTGGCAATCCCCTCAAGTTGGCTTTTTGGGACTGAGGACCCTTTGTTTGTGTGGATGTGCCTATCCTGATGTCTCCTTGGGAAATGTGATGGGGGATTTTCCTGACCTTGACCTATGTCCGGTCGCTTGACTTATTTATCTATGCACCCATCCGGGCAACCTCTTTGGCATAGAAGACATATTTGATATTAATTTTATGTCCCTCTGGGATGGGGTCTGCCAAGGGGTTAACAACAGTTCCTTCATTATGAAGATGCTAATGGGTAAGGAAGTGTCATTATGCAAAGAGATATTGGACACCTTTTTCCTCAGTGGCTGAGCAAAATGGTGAGCAAAATGGAAGTGAGCAAAATGGAAGAATCCACCAGCACAATTCTGTATATGTCAGAGCAGCAAATTAGGTATGACTGGGTACAGAGTGAAATGTAAACAATTGTGTGCTTGACAACCACATTATTGATGCAGAGAGAACAAGAAGGTGTACTGAAGGAAGTTTCATGAAGAAGAGCTGATTCGTGTAAGAAAGCCAAGCTGCTGGGCTAGATCCTGCTTTCCACCTGCAGATGTTGATGATATGCAAGATTGTCATTTGCCCAGGACATTTGCAGTGAACACTTTCAGATTTCAACATGTCAAACTGCTGTACAGGATGCTTGGCAAGGTTACAAGAGAGTAAAGAATGTGAATAGGCTCGATGGGCTGCTTTATGCTTTGTATAACTGGTTATGGTGGTACTTGCAGCCAACAGCAAGACAGTGTGTTGTTTTGAAATGATGACAAATACACCATAAACTACATCATTAAAAAAAAAATCTTATGCCAGTGGTACTATGGGACATTTTTCAACTCTACTTTGATTTTCAGGTTAGAAAAGTGACACATTTTTGTTTTGAAGAATAAAATTAAATGCATTTCATAAGAGTTGAACACCCAATTTGAGCCAGAAAGGCTGAGATCCTGAATTATTTCAGCAGAACATAAACACTCACCAGTGAAATTGTTTTATGCAGCCCTATATGGAGTACCAACATAGCCCAACGTATGTGGATCAATGGTCATTGTACTTGGTTGACAACTCATTGTGAAATTTCAATGCAAAAACAGAAAGCATAGGGATTATAGGCATAGGCACATTCATGAGCTAGTCTACATACCACATGCACAATGCTCCCACATATGCAACTTTGCTTACACCACTGTTAACTTGATACGATCATTGCACATTGACTCTTCTCCCCCCCCCAAAAAAAAAATCACTCGGCATATGCAGTACAACTTATGTCTGTGCATGTTACTAAGAAGATGTTAGGTCAATGTTTACATGACTAAAGGGGAAAATGTATTGAATTGTGGAATATTTTAGTAATACAACTGTCTGTAGTGAGGTAAATCAACTCCCCCTGCAAATGACATTTATTTTGCCAACCTACAGGCATCTGCAGCACTTCGTTTATGCTTTGCTGCATGGTGCTTTGCTCCAACAAATGCATGCAGTATGGCTGTTGTTATTGCTGCTGCTTCAATGATTGGGTCAAAAATGTACCTTAATAGCAAAAATCAATAGATTTGTTGGGATTTCTTTTCTTTCGTCTTCTTTTTTTCTAGTCTGAACTTTTGAATATATAAAAGAAAACTGTAAATGATAAATGAGTAGAATTTGAAGACATTGTTTTGTGCTGTGCAGGTGACACTGTCTTAGGATGGCACTCTAGTCCTCCATTTGTGTGAAGTCTGCAACAGAAAGTGCATTTGAAGGATGAAAGCATTCTATCCTACTGAATTAGCCCAGTATTAGAAATAAGGGCAGTGGTGGGGGGAGGACATCTGTTACTGCTGACATCAGTCACCTTAAGCCCAATTCACCTATTTGGCAGCCCCCATCTGATTTCCTTGGGAGTTTTTAAAGCCACTGCTAAACTCATGATGCGGTTTCTGTGAAAACCATTTATCTATGTGAACCATTTCTATACGTGGATGTGAATGATGGGCAGTGAAGAAAGCTGTCAGAAAGAGGTTCAATTTACCTGAAATGTGTTGCTGCAGACACCATGGACTCCCCAAAAGACAAATAAATGGCTCCTAAAGCAAATCATGCCAGAACTCTCACTAGAAGCCAACATGACTAAACAGAGTCTGTCACACTTTGGACATATCACGAGGCAACATGACTCATTGAAAAAGACAATAATGCTTGGTATAGTTGAAGTCAGTAGGAAAAGAGGAAGACCACAATGCAGATGGATTGATTCATTGCCTTGTGTTTGTAAAATCTGGGCAGGGCTGATGATGGCAAGGGCTCATGGAGGGCTTTCATTTTATCCTAACTCCAACCTGTCTTGATAACAAATAACAGCAATCAACAAATCTCTTCACAGTTGGTGCATGTGAACCATCCCAATTGTCTTAATATCTTTTAAAGAGGTCATTACTAATCTTCCCCTTTAGTAACTGCTCAAATGTGTCTTAAGAAGCCCACAGATTCCCAGTCTTGAAACTATTGCTTTCAAGTTCTTGCAGACCTTTACCTCTAGTTGAAAATAGGGAATGAGATTCAAATGGTTCCCCAAGTGTTTATAAAGGATCAATAGTGTAACCATAGCTACCACTTAGTAGGGGTCTCCTAGGTATGTGGTTCATTTTCATGTTTTACTACCTTATTGCCCTATAATTCTTAGACATAACTTACAGAAATAAATTGCTCTTACTCTTCAACTGAACATAAAGGGCCTGAGTCTTTCTCAGTGTGCTACCGTTCCATCTATAAAACCATAAATGTAAAGTTTAATTATAACGTCAAATAGATGGAAATAAATTCATTTTGCCTGCTATATATGGTAAGGCATTTAACAAGGCAGTTGGCAGCCTAAATTTAGGAGCATAGGACTTGAACTGACTGAAATCCACTCATTTATTCACCTGCATATTGCAAAAGTTAATAAAGGAATATAAAGACTGACATCATAATTGCACAGACCACTGTCTGTAGGATCATATTCTGGTGTGCATTCATCTCTATTTATAACTATGCCACACCAGTAATCCAGAAAACCACAGTCTAACATTTTTAAAGGATGTTTAAGAAGGCTGATCTTACTGACCCAAATCATAGGCTCATAGAGATGAGAGCCCAAAGGACTATACTCCATCCATCTGCCAGTTTAGAAAGCCACCATTAAAACATTCCTCGTTGGTTAGATCTCCAAACCTGAGTGTATCCATTTTCTCAGTGGAATTTGCAGAAATGTTGTCTTGCCAAGTTCCCATTGATTTCATGGATCTACTCTAGTAGGGACTTACCATGGATTTAGGCCACTGGACTAGAATTATGGTATTCTCTAATTCCTTCCTTCCTTCCTTCCTTCCTCCCTTTCTTTTTTCCTGACATAACATTGTTCAAGATGCCCATTTTCCTTTACCTTCAAAATATACAATGAGCAGCTGAAAAAAAATCTAAAAGATGATATTAACTCAAGTTGACATTAATTGACTTTGAAATCAGGACTAGAAGAAGTTACTGATCTGCCTGCAGCTCCTATTCTCTGAGCAACATGCCTAACTCTGCTCTCATAATTCTGTTACATGAAATTGAATTATTCTTCAACCATGCTCGGAATGTACGAGAATTGTATTTAAAATGCAGTTATATTAGAAATGTTTCATAACTGGTGGCTGATGCTTTACAATATTGTATATGATAGTTACTCTACTAATTTAATTTAATTTAATTTAATTTAATTTAATTTAATAATTTGATTTCTATCCTTCCTTCTTCCTTGCAGAGGACCCAAGCTGGTGAGATGTCCTGGCCTCCAGCTGCACAGAACTTTGAACACTGGAAACAGCACTCCGGATTATGTTAAAAAGTATACAGAAAACTGGAACAGAATTTTCAAAACCGATATGGCCAGCATATATCATTTTATCAAACAGGACAAAGAGCAATAAAGGTATGCTTTCAGGACAAGTATGTGAATTCTTCCATATTCTGAGTGTACACAATTGTAAGGAATTATCAAAACCTGACAACAGGATGTCCTAGACAGATAAGGCCCAGTAACTCATTTTCCTAAAGAGCCATTCCTAAAAATGGAATTTTATTGGTCATGTAAGAATCAAAATATATGTAACCCATATATTGGAAGAGAAAGTTAAATATTTACAGAATAACAAACTAGGAATATATTATGCAACTTGTAACCAAAATCAAAAGAGGAATGGGGTGGTAATATATGTTAAGTCTAGGGTCCAATCAAAATTAGTTTATAAGGACAGTAAGTGTCAATTTATTGCTATTGAGTTAAATTGGAAAAATGATAAAATATTAATTATAGGTCTGTATGCCCCCTTGGAAAATAAACAGAAGTTTTATGAAATGGTTTTAAATTTTATATTACAATCGGATTACCAAAAAATAATTTGTATGGGAGACAGGAACGGGGTTGTTGATGCCAAATTAGATAGAAAGCAACTGACTCAAAAAAGCAGTGTTAAACATGGAAATTTACCTAAGGGTGTTAAAGAAGGACTCCAGTCATTAAATTTAGTCAATGTTTGGAGGCTAAAACATGGATTACAACAAGACTTTACATTTTATTCAGCACATCACCAAAGTTGGTCTCGAATCGATATGATCTGGACAACTAAAAGTTTAGCCAGTATTGTTGAGGATATTCAGATTTTACCCAGGTTAATTTCTGACCATTCGCCAATATTGTTGAAATTTAATCGTACGCCAAGAAACTATAATTGGAGATTTAATGAAGCTTTGTTAAAAGATGGTAAGTTTATAGAAGAGATCAAGGAAGAAATTAGGAATTTCTTTAAGGAAAATTTAAATAAAGGTATTAAAATAGCTATAGTTTGGGATACTATGAAAGCTTACATCAGGGGAATTTTGATGAAAAAGGAATATATATTGAAAAAACAAAGGAAGGCCATAGAGGATAAACTCCAAAAGCTTTTGAAAGAAAAAGAGGAAGATTTGAAGATAAATCCGCTGAATAAAAAAGCCCAAAGTGAAATTCAAGTAATTCGAGTCCAAATAACCACGTTAAATTTACAAGAGATAGAAGCTAAATGTAAGTATCTTAAACAGAAGGAATTCGAATTTGGGAATAAAACATCTAAATGGTTGGCATACAAGCTACGTAAGAGAAAGGAATATAATTATATAACCCAGATTAAAAAAGAAGATCGATTGATTTCTGAGCAAGATGAAATAATTTCGTGCTTCCAAAACTTTTTTTCAAAACTATATTCTAAGGATACATCTGATTTTAAGGAACTTGAAAATATAAAAAATTATTTAGATAAGGAAAATATACCTCGGATATCGGAGGAAATGAAGATTGGGTTAAACCAAAAAAAATCATTACAAGAGGTGAATACTGTAATTAAAAATCTAAAATTAGGGAAAACACCAGGGACAGACGGGTTCACGGCAACTTTTTATTTTATTTTTGAAGAAGAATTGGTAGGCCCCTTTTTAGATTTAGTCAATCAGGATGGAAATATGGATATCCTTCCCTCATGGAAGGAAGCAAATATAGTTTTGATTCCAAAAGATGGAAAAGATAAGTGGGATATGAATAACTATAGACCTATTTCCTTGTTAAATTTGGATTATAAGATTTTCACTATGATTTTAGCAAACAGATTGAAAAAAATATTATGTGATTGGATACATTGTGACCAGACTGGTTTTTTACCTAATAGACAGCTAAATAATAATATAAGGGTGTTGTTGAATATTATAGAATATCATGAATATGTTCCGCAAGAATTGGCACTTCTTTTCATAGATGCGGAAAAGGCGTTTGACAACCTTAATTGGAGCTATATGAAGGAAGTTTTGAAAAATTTAAATATGGGTGATAAATTTAACAATTGGATAAACTCTATCTATAACTCTCAAAGTGCTTTCATGATAATTAATGGGGTAAAATCAGGTAAAATTGCAGTGGAAAAGGGTACCAGACAGGGATGTCCATTGTCCCCACTTTTATTTATTTTAACATTGGAAATTTTAATTAGAAAGATACGAGAAGATTTGGAAATCAAAGGATGTCAAATTCAAGCAGAGGTTTATAAGGTAAGGGCCTATGCTGATGATTTGCTTATAATCTTAAATGATCCAATTAAAAGTATAGCTAAATTGTCTCAAATTTTGGACGAATTTGGAGAATTAGCAGGATTTAAAGTGAATAGGAAAAAGTCTGTGATATTAACCAAGAACATGGAGAAAGAAACACAAAGGGAAGTGGAATTAATTTCAAATATTAAAATAGGTCAGAAGATTAAGTACCTGGGAATTAGTATTACAAGTAAAAATGTAGATTTGGTAAATAATAACTATATTTCAACTTGGAAGCATATCGAAAATAAATTAAATACGTGGGCTAAATTGAAATTGTCATTACTAGGGCGGATAGCCGCTGTAAAGATGAGTGTTCTCCCAAAAATTTTATTTATATTCCAGAATTTGCTGATACTGAAGGACGAAAAAATTCTTGAAGACTGGAGGAAGAAAGTTATTAATTTTTTATGGCAAGGGAAGAAGCCCAGAATCAAGGAAATGGTTTTGATTAATAGTAAAGATAGAGGTGGTTTAGGTTTACCTAGTTTTAAACTTTATTACAGATCATGTGCTTTGAAATGGATCACGGATTGGATTAGCTTGGGGAATAAAAGATTATTAATATTGGAAGGTGTCTTTAATAAATTTGGATGGCATGGATATCTTTGGTACCAGAAAGCTTCAGAAGATAAGGAGTTCTCTAGGCATATAATTAGGCGGAGTCTATTGAGGGTTTGGAACAATTATAAGAAAATATTTTATTTAAAAAAGCCAAGATGGGTTTCTTTGCAGGAAGCTTTCTTTAAGGATTCATTTACTAGTAATGGTGACTGTTTGACATATGAAGATATTTTGTATAGGTGTCATGGCAGAGATGAATTGAAGTCACTAGGGGAGTTGAAGGATTTGGGATTTCATGGTAATTGGTTTCATCACAGAATTATTTATGAATTATTTTAAAAAGATCGAGATGGAGAGGGAATTCAGTACAAGGGTTTGGTTAATAAGGAACTAGACATAAGAAATTTAATTGGTGAAGGTCACATTATGGGTAAAATTTATCAAATATTGTTAAAATTAGAGACTGAACGGATAATAGTTAAGGACCATATGATTAAATGGGCAAGTGATTTTGGGTACTCTATTGATTTGGAAGAATGGAGGAAAGCGTGGAATATTAATATAAAGTTTACTAGAAGTGCCAATCTGAGAGAAAATTTTTATAAAATGTTGTATCGTTGGTATATCACTCCACAAAAAATTGCTAAGATATACAATAATTGTTCCAATAGATGTTGGAAATGTAGAAAAGAATTAGGAACATTATATCATATTTGGTGGGAATGTCGATGGGCAAAGGAGTATTTGAACCAAATACACTCCGCAATTAAGGGTTTGTTACAGGTGGATTTTAAACTTAGTCCAAAGCTATATCTTTTGAATATGTTAGTGGATAGTAATATAAATAATCAAAAATGTTATAATAGAATTTTGTTATATATGGTGACGGCCGCTAGAATGTTGTACACTCAATATTGGAAGAGGCAAGAAATTCTGACTTTAGACCAGTGAATATGGAAATTATATGAAATGTATCAGGTGGATGTAGTAACTGCTCTGCTTGATATAAGGATTGATAAAGACAAAGTAGAAAATGAATGGTCCATGGTGACTCAAATGTGGTTTAGGCAATGGAAAGGGGTTTATATAGGATGAGAATATTTCCATGAGCTTTATTGAGATATATAAGAAGATATATTTGTTATTTATGTAACTTGGCTTTATTTTTCTTTTGTGTATTGTGTGTTGGTTTTTTTTTCCTGTTTTTCTTTCTCTTTTTGTTATGTAATAATATTTGCTAAATAAAGAAAAAAAAGAATCAAAATATATAGCTTGGCTGAGATCCTGGATCATAATACACCTGGATCATAGTGGTCTGTCTGTGCAGCTCCACATCTCTCATGAGATTGCTATCTATTCAGGACAGGAGCCTTCTTTCTCTTCTCCTTGGCTGCAGTTGCAACTGAAATAGACTGCTTCTTTGTTATCTGGGTTGCCCTCTCCTTCTGCCCTGGCCAGTGAACAGCTCCAGCAGTGCACCCCAGGAATGAAGAGCTGCCTTAAATGGCAGGTTTTGGACAGTGTACAAAGCAATTCAAAATAGATTCTTGTATGCCATCCAAATAGAAATGTACATGAATATTGTCAGTGCCAGGTGGTGGTCAGGCAGCGGCAAGGGAGCAGGTTAGAGGTGAAGGGCTTTAATGCAGTCAAAACTCAAAAGTACAAAGCAAGCAGGCTTCTACACAGTCTTAACAGAAATAGTCCTTAATGCGGGCAAAGCTTCCACTCAGTCCTAACAGAAATAAACACAGGCTGTTAAAGTACATAAGGCAGGTTACTTCACCAAGGCGAACAGGAGGACTGGTCTCAGGCGTGGGCAGGAACAAGGCACGGACAACAGGACCATGGTTGACCGACGGTTGTTGCTCCGTGCCTTCCCCAGCCCGGCGCCTGCCTCAAATAGCCCCCCAAGCCAGGCGCCAGCCAATCAGGCGTGGCCGTGTGGCTGAGGGCTCGCAGCTGTGCTGTGCCTCACAGCTGCGAGCTCTCTGCTCGTCGCCTCCTCTCCAGCAGGCTCCGGGACCAGCGGACGGCCTCCTTGGCCTGCCGCCGCTGCTGGAAAGGAGGAGGCGAGGTGGAGGCATCAGCCTCCTCTGGATCGGGGCCGCAGGCAGACTCCCAGGCCTCCCGCAGATCAGGGCCACAGGTGGGCAGAGCCCCAGGAGCAGGCCCGGGACCCGCCCACCCTGGCAAGCCGGCCGATGATGAGGGACTCGAGCCCGCAGCCTCTAGGTAAGTGGCTCCAGGCCCGGCAGCCTCTCCCACGGCCGCCAGGCCCGAGCCGTCAGCCGCGGCGGCCTCCAGGCAAGGCCCCTCAGCCGCAGCAGCCTCTGCACAGGCCCCGTCGGCCGTGGTGGCCTCCGCGCAGGCCCCGTCGGCCGCAGCGGCCTCCGTGTAGGCCCCGTTGGCCGCCGCTGCGTCCACCGCCGCTTCAGCGGCGGCCTCAGGGGCAGCGACAGGCCCAGCCGGGCCCATGCCCCTGACAAATATGACCTCAAGTTGCTCTTACTTATATCACCTCCAAGATTCTAGCCAATGATTCCCCAATGATTGGGGAATCGTAAATAGTATATTTGGCACAAAATGAATGGATGAAGCACAGAATTACCTGATGAAACACAGTTTCTTCAGAATGGAGAAATATTAAATGACAGAAGCCTTCTTGCAATGCTAAGAGGGTCCTAAGACCCAACCTGTGATTGCAGTGCTTTGGTAGACTATAGAGGAGACATTTCAGATTTTTCTAGATGAGAAGAGTTAGGGCTAAGTAAGGAGCATTCAGTAGTTCCTAGGAGAAAAATGCAGCAAGAAAGGGGTTCACAAGGCTGTGGGTGTCAGCTATCTTATTCCCTAAAACATACTCCAAAGAAAGGAGGAAATAGCTGAGGGACCTACCAGAGGTGTAGCTGTAAGGGATGCAAAATAAGGCATTGTCCCCAAAATAGATCTCTGCCCCTAATGAAGTTTACCTACAGTCCTCAAATTTCTGATATGGAAGTCGTTTAGAACTTGAGAACTGAGAACTACAGTTTAGGCACCCAAAGCAAAGGGACAGATAAGATTACTGAGGGAATGTGAACAGAGCAAATATACAAGTAATTTTTGTCGCACTCTCTGCAATCTTAGAAATTTGAGGAATGAAGGAAAATTCCATTGGGATAGAATCCTAGAGATGGGGGGTTAAAGCCATAATTTCCCTGAAAATAAGAACTGTGCTCATGGGAACTGCCAGTTTGTGGAGCAAATAGGATCCAAAGATAGATTAAAGTTTGGCGAATAGAATATTTCCTGGATCTAGGTGGAGCTTCCTGAAGAAGTACAAGAGAGCACTGTAATTCTAGCTGGAGTAGCCCAAAGGAAGAATTTTCGGAAGAGTTCTCAGAGGTTCCTTGGAGTTGGAACCAAGATTTTAGGAAAAAGAGAATAGACAGGTGAGATTCCCTGGACAATGCCCTATATTCTATGGACTCAGAAATAGTGATGTCAGATGACACTGATCTACCTGAGGTTTCATGTTTCAGATTTGTGAGCTCAGTAAAGCAGGGAAAGGTAGAGCACCTTCTCAGGATGAGTACAGGAACCAAGCTTTTTGTACATGTGGTAACAAAACAACCAGATCAATAAGCCAGAGCACTGAGCTTTGAAATCCACAATAAGAATTTTGGATGGGAAAACTCTTGAGTTCTGCTTGCCTCACTTGTCTTTTACTTATCTAACAAAATAGCCAATACTGGCTGAAAATCTTTATTTCAGTGGAATATGCTGCCTCAAAGTGTGGTAGAGTCTCCTTCTTTGGAGGTTTTAAAGCCGAGTCTGGATGGCCATCTGTTGGGGATGCTTTGATGAGTGTTCCTGCATAGCAGGGGGTTGGACTCGATGGCCTCTGGGGTCTCTTCCAACTCAATGATTCTATGATTCTATGATTGGGGAAGGAACATTTTGCCAATGGGCAAGAAAAGTACAACAGAAAGACTAGGAGATCTACTTGTCTGTGCTGGGCACATTATTTGTTGTTATGTGTCTTCAAGCCAGCTCTGACTTATGGTGACATGCTATAGGGTTTTCAAAGCAAGAATTCATTACCTCCCCTGAAACTTAGAGTGTATGACTTGCCCAAGGCCACCCAGTGGATTTCCATGGCTGAGCAGGGATTCAGACCCTGATCTCTGAGACTCCTAGTTTAACACTCAAACCAGTATTCCACACTGGCTCTATCAGAATGCATTATGGCCAAACTTAATAAACAAGTGGGACTAGTATCAAGCTGATCATCCTTCCTAAGAATGACTTCCTTCTTATGATCAAGTACAGAGTTTCCTGCTATAGGTCAAGCAGTTTGCTTGAGATTACTTATGCTTAATATCCCACTGATTATTCCTTCGAAAGAATTCATCCTCTAGCATGGATTATTTGGAGGTTATATTGCCATCCTGTCCAACATATGTTTCCCAATAATCCAACCAGCAAAGTCCCCCCCCCATTACTGGTTACCTATTTCCTGTCTTCATATGGGCTTTACTCTAACCAGCCACACATACATGTGGGCACATACACAGTTCTGCTGAGATATTCTACACATACCACCAATTTGCAAGTAATGTACAATGATAGTTTGTATCTGGTACCCTTTGATACATAATGGTCTTGATAATTGATACTTGAAAGGTGACATGAAACGTGCTGAAATTAAAATTATAAAATGAAGCAAAACAGTTTGAGGATGATGTTGTCGGGGGTAAAATGTTTCCCAAGCATTTAGTGTTTTGTTTCTGATTTCCGAAACAATGCTAAGCAAGCCATTCTGTCTTCTTCAAGAACTGTGTCAAAAGTCAACAAGAATGTTATTCCTAAATCTTTCTTTTTAACAATATGAGTTGAAAATCTTAGAAAATTTATTATATTCTGAATGCACATGAGTGTTTCTATGATTAACTACGAGTAACAAATAATCTGGTGTGAATGTGGAAGACAGTTACTATTTGTCTTATATAGGGATTTCACTCCTTTTCTCATTCTGTTAGACTGAAAGATAGGAGAGAAGTCACATCATTTCTTTGTGTGTGTGTGTGGCTTCAAGTCACCTATAAACTTATAGGGACCCCATGGATTTCATAGGACTTCCTTGGGCAAAGAATACTCAGAGGTTACACGACTCATTATCTAGAATGTCAGCCATATAAAAGCAAGTACAGAACTGTGTCCATGTGCAAAGACTAACAAGGAGAGAGAGAAAAAAATACAAAGCAAACATAAAGAATAGAGTTAATTTTCCTCCTCCATACTTTCTATTTTTTCTGCTGTGAAACTATATTTAACTTAAACCTCAATGTCTGTTCTTTTTGACATATTGTACATCAGCTTGTACAGTGTAAAACCCACCACGCCAAATGGCAGCACCAGGGGCATAATAAACTTTCTGTTTTTGCTGCTTGCCTGAGATTGGAAAACATTGTGTATGTATTTTGAGTCCCCAGCAGCCCCACAGTTTATGGATGGTAGGTTTCCTTTTGTTCAGTTGGTTGTATGTTATATATCCCTGTCATACGGTGTATGACCGTACATTGTGCCTATGTGCTGTTTAGTGAAAAAAAACTTCCCTTGTTAAAGCTTTACAGTTTCATTGTGGGAGTCATTTAGACCAAACATGGATAGGGAATTATGTTTAGTGTGACACATAAAAGAGATGCCAGGTCAGATTGTTGTTCGATGTACCGCAAATGACCAACAGGGATATATATGTGTGTGTGTAGGGGGGTCATATTAAGAAGAAACGTGTTATGGATAGGTATGTAAAACGTAATTTATCTCATTCTCACATGCAAGAATAAAAACTTTTTTTAAAAAAATAGTAATAATTCCTGCTATGTGAAATGATTTGTTTCTATAATTTTTACTGTTTTTTTTTTAAAAATTGAGACTTCTTTGTGAAAAGTTCATGCATGCTTGTTGAATTAAACTGGTTGACATGTGCTAGTAGCTCTTTAGCAGGCTATTAGGTTTGTCTGTTTTCAAACTAATACAGGTGCAGGAACTCCCTCCTCCCCCGCACTATCTGGCTTTACATTTGATTTTTTTTCAAAAAAAAGAAAAAAGAAAAAAAGAAAAAAGAGAATCTGCAAATGACTTGATTATTTCTTCAAAGAATTGGTTGAAATTTCCAGAGATACCTGCCCCTTCTGTGGAAGTTATGGATAACAGCTTGCAACAGATCAACTTCAGGGAGTTTTGTGCAAAAGTAGACTTCACACGTTTCCCACAGGAGAAAAAAATGATCTTATTCTTTTTGTGGACAGCTGCTATGAAAATGACATACAGTGTACCAGGTTGTTATAGTTAAGAAATTCCCAACATTTCAGAAGGTTAAAAGTCTGGATTTAAAGTCAGTCTGTTCAAGAAGAGATGATTCCTTCCTTCATGTTATATTAACCCATGGTTTTTAGGATTTCTAGGCAAGAAACCTCCATTATAAGACTTCTTTGTTTCTGCTCAGTTGATGGTAAAAGCCTAAATCCATGACAATGTTTGTGAACTAAGACAATGTGTTGACAGAATTCTGTTGAGTTTTTCTGTTGCACAACAGATCCCACCTGTTCTTGTGATCCCTCAGTATGCTACAACTTGTGAAAGTGGAATTGTATTGGATCTTCCAGATCCCTACATATAGAGTGCAGAACTAGATTTCTTTAAGTACAACAGCCTTTGAGCTAAAATAATAATAAATTGGATACTAAAGTAATAGAAAGTAGACTATGAGATGGGTGACTATTTCAACAGCTCTCCCCCAAAGCATGTCAATGGGAGAACCCTGAGAACAACATACACTGTGATTAGAAGTATGAGCTGTCGGTCACAAACATATGCCCTTTCTTTCCTACCCCTCCCCTTATTTCCATTTTTTTTTTCATATAAGCATGGCTTACAGAAAAATGTATTAATATTTGAAAACAAAGAGTGCCTCTGTGTCTTCCTGTATCCAAAACACTAGTGAATCTTCAGAAGTCGCATTCAAATCCTGTATACTTCACATGAGTCCTGATTCAATTCATACACCTCCCAAATCTGTCCAAATCAGTCCGATGTAATTTTGAATTCAGAATTCATCTTAATATAACACTCCTAATTTGCAATGCTTCTTTAGGTTTTCTTAGTAGTTTAGAACTGGTAGAGTAGTCTTTCCCCATCTGGCATGTAATTTGTAAATGACTCTGGTTGCTAGAACAGCCAAGAACTGCTGAGAGGTTTTGTATCCCAATTTTATGATCATTGTAATGGGAGAATATTTCATTTGTCCAATGTGTGCTTTTAATACACTCAGTTAACTTTGAGACTAGAATGCCTGAAAATTCATTATACATTCTATGAAAGAAGAAAGCTGTAAAATGCTGACCTTTTAAAAATTCTTTCTTTTGATTGGTTCAATATTATGCTCCTCTACCAAGAGATCAGTGAAGCAGTAAACAAGGCAAGATACCAAAGCATTCAGTCAGTAAAACTTTACAGAATATCAAAAAGGTCAAAGTAGTTTGGCCGTAACAAAGTTTTCTCAGGTAACAAAATGACCCATCACACAGAAAAGAAATTTTTTACACACATGCAGCACAGGCCTGAAATACTGGTCTCACTAAATTTGATGGAGATCTTTAAACCAGAGACCCCATGTCCAAAACCCACAAGTCCAGGTCAACAGAGAGTCACCTGAGCCTAGCTCTAGTACTAGGGCTTTACATCCTCTTCCAAGAACTCCATGATCCCTGGAGCTTCTATCCCAGTGCTAATGTCTTGAAAAGATGTATGGAAGGATGATAGGTTTCAGGTCAAAGGCAGGGATTGGCAAAGTACACCTTTTGGACTACATCCAACCACCGAGGTTGCGTCATGGCACCTGACATTCCAAGATTTGCTCAGAGTTTTCTTTTTCTTTTTCTGCACAAAAGAAGTATGAATTATATCTTCTAGGACTAGTGGTTTATCTTTTAAATAGGTTGCAGATTTTAAATTTTTAAAATTCATATTCTTCAAATCCATGAGTGGAATAAATGTTTTATTTATTGTTTTTCCTAGTTTTTGACTGAGCAGTCTGTGTGGCCTCAGGTGCAGAAAATTGGCCCCTGGACTCACTGAATTTGCTTATCCCTGTCTTAAGGCTTTCTGCTTTGTGGACCTTGGCCGGATTAGTCTCAACCAAGGGGCATAAAAGGACTCAATTGAGTTTCAGACCTAATTGGAATGAAGTGTTCACTTGGAACTCTCCTAGTTGCTACACTGTTCAGCCTGCTGTGCTTCATGGGCTTCTGGTAATGGGTGGAATGAGACATCAGCTATTCAGACTTTCAAAGTGCCACCATTTCCCCTTTTGCTTCTTTAAGATGCAATGAAGCATGCATTCTGCTTGCCTTGCAGTCATGTTGATCAATGACTCCATGTCATTTGTGAGTGTGGTCAGTATACATGACAAATGAACCACTCCAACGATTTCCTGCGAGAACAACAAATATAGAACAAATCCAAACATTAAAAACAGCCAAGGAGCACTACAGGTGATTCACTTTCAACATGAACATTTTCCTTTGGCTCAAAGGATAAAAATCCATACATTCATTTATCATTTTGGCTCACCATAACATGGAATTTGTTTCTAGATTAATCCAGGAATAGGTCTTCCACAGCCACTCAGGATTAATTTTCAAAACAAGATATTCCAGGCCTCCTTGAATATCTTCTGCTCCAGAAGCTTCACCATCAAATCCTACATGAGCACCAATAGGTTGTGCTTACTTATTATACTTCCACATGGATGAAACAGGCAAGAGTCATAAGACCTTCAGTCTTATGATGAAGCCAGTGCATATCTGGATTTTCTCTCCATTCCTATCAGGGTCAAACCACTCATACTTACGATTCATTGCTTTCCACTGGTTGGCCCTCATTAGGTAAATAAAACATTCCCGGGTATCACAGACTTCAGGACTCAAAGAAGTAAGGCACCCTGGTAGTCTTATTTCCTCCTACCTGGGCCCCAGGAACCTAAAAGCCAGAAAAACCCCACCCCTTCGCCTTCAAACTGCCTGAAACTGTGAACAGTTTATCTCAGTCTCATTCATATTAGTTAAGCTGGGGAAAAACCCTTCATCTATGAAAGTCAGATGGAGGGTAAAAAAATCTTACCTAGCTGCCAAAAAGTGACCAACTGAAGCCTACAGTGACTGACCAAACTGGGAATGTGGATAGACAGGTTATATATGATATTGCTCCAACCACAGTGTTGTAATGTCCAACATCATGTTTTCAAAGGTGCCCCCTTTTTGAAGTTGCCATAAAGATGCCACCCATGTGGGACAAATCACTAAGGAGGAAAGAATGTTCTGTCAGCAAAAAGGCAATATCGTATTCCACATGCTCTGTGAGGACTCTTCTAGGTCTGAATTCTGAAATTGCCGTCTCACTTAAATTCTGCAAGTTATCTGCATGGAATATAAAACAGCAATATCACTTTCTCTCTCATTACTTGTATTAGAGAAAGTGATGTCAAATAACAAAGTCCAGTTCATGATTCTAGCTCTTGGCCTTATGCATTGCTCAAGACTTTCTTCCAAATTTAACAAGCATTTTTGAATATTTTCTTCTTCTCATGTTAATGAAAGAAATATGTGGCAGTTTGGAAACACTTGAGTGCTATAATTAATATGTATTTGTCTTGAATAGGAGTGGGAATCATGCAGCTATACAAATGTTGCTGGATTGGAAGTCCCAGGAGTCCTAGCCATTATCGCCAATTATTAGGAAGACTGGAAGCTGCAGTGCAGCAACATCTGAAGGGCCACACATTTCTTACAACTGGTTTAGAGTTGTAAGAAACTTTACTTCTGTCAGATCTATTTCTCATCGGAGAACAAGGCATCCACAAAAAAATAAAAATAAAAAAAATACTTATTTTCTTGATGAAAAATAAAGTGGGATCACACACTCTTCAATGTTTCACAGATGAAAATTGGGACACATGTGGCCAAACAACATCAGTCCACAGCAGTTTGCTTTTGCCTAAGCCTACTGGGAAGAGCAGGATTTCTCCCTCTCCTTCCATCTGAGTTACCCGAGTGAAAACTACTTTTGTATTTTGAATTCAGATTGCAGCTATTGAAGAAAGCTGAGGACGAAGGTGGAAAGTGGGAGGAGGAGAGAGAAAATAGGACGTTTTAAAGCAGCTGAGAAAATGGGATAGGATTAATTGGAACTATCCCAGCAGAATCAAGAGAGTTCAAAGGTACGTGATCACCACTGTGAGGTGTCACTACTCCACAATCACAGTGAATCAGGATTGGGAATAATAGCAATGATAGGATGAGCTCTGGAGCATCCCAATATGAGGGGGGGGGAATGAAACACTGTGGAGTGGTTTGGTAGTATTAGCTTCTAAAACATTTTTAAAATTGTTTTAACAAAAATCCATTTTTTAAAAAACAAACAGATTTGTTTCAGTGTCATTTGGAGATGTTTGGCTCATGGAGGTTCTTAAATTTGTAAATTATGGCCCCCACAGAGCTTGCCTCTCCCTGCAGTAAAATAATAAAGTTCTCTTTTCTCAGTTAAGAGGGAATGCTTTTAAAACGACTGACCATTTTAGGTTGATTTTTTGGTTTTATATTTTGCTTCTCATGTAGATTTTTAATGGGAAAGGAGTCAAAATGCAACAGGAGACTTTGGCCCTTTTCGCACAGCATTTTCCATGCGAAAGAGGGCCTGAAGCATCGCGCAATTGTGAAGAATGACCCGCATGACACACAATTGTGCGATGCTCCGAGGCCGGCAGGTGCCAATTGCACTCTTTTCCTTTTTAGAAGTCAAAAATGGTGTGCAATTGCGCATTGCTCCCGGGCCCCGCGTGCACTTAACTGGCATGCGGAGCCGCTGGAGCCACTCTGGTCATGTTTCCTGCCCCAGGCTGCGCTGCGGAAGGAAAAGGCGGGGCTCTCACATGAACAGGCAGCTCGTGTGGAGCCGAAGAACCCCAGATGTGAGAGCCTCTCGCCAGAGGCTGCTCGCACGATCCCCACACCCCAGCGCCGGAAGACAGTAAGGTGTGGAAAGGGCCTCAATCTCATATGTTATGTGACTTAAGAACTGCCATAAGAATTTGTTCCCTCAACATGGATTTTGGAGCTCATATTTTGAAAACTGTCAGTTTGGGAGTTGGCCTACTGAAATTCTTTGTAATGTAAGTCAGAAATTTCTTGAAGGCACATAAGAACAACACAAGAGTTTGTGAGAAGAACCATTTCCATGGTAACCTACTGAAATCGATGGAGAAATCCAGAGTTTTGCTGCACCTGTGATGAGACTTTGGATATGTTTATTATTTATAGGAATAAATGGATGTTGATATTATTGCTCTCCCCCCCTCCAAAAAAAAATGTAGTCCTACATTCAGATAGGGTCAAAATGAATCACATTGTGCCACTTATAACGAGAAACTGGGGTGGAGGGAAAAGGCTCAAAAGCTTATACTCAGGAAATGGTTTAACATATTGATCTGCAATCGGTTAGTATTAAAATATAGAAGTAGATCTGAGGATGGATCATACCGATTTAGGGAAAAAGAAATGGCTTATTTTTGGAGGTTGAACATTAAACTAGTAACCTATAGCAATCTGACTAGTATTATCATTTTGTTTTTCTCATAGACTTTGTTGGGTTATAAATTTATTGGCTGATTTCTTTATTTGTTTTTCAGGAAATGGTTTATTGTGCCAGCTCATATAAAAGAGTCTAATATGTACTTTGCTCTATAAATTATGTAACATATCTACAATTTCTACTTAAAAATGTAAAATTTGTGTTTATTGCTTAGGCAGTGACACTCTTATCCTGTTTCCTAGTGTAGGGTTTGTTTGTTTTTTCTTTGTCCAGGACCACATAAAAGTGCATGTGGCTAATTAGCAGTGAGGGGACTATACCACTTAAATTAGGCATTTGAGAGCATGCCTAGTTTATGCTCTCATAAAATTTGTTTATGGCATTGTTGCAGTCATGGGGAAATGTTTTCAGTTTGAAGACCCCACTGGCTCTAAGTGGGTCTGTTGGGACTGCAGGCCAGCAATGGACAGAGATGTATTCCAAAATAGGCAGGGGCATTCCACCCCTGGCATTCTGTCTTCTTTTCACACACAAATATTCATATGTACACACAAAGAGTCATATACACAGAAAGACATATGAAAATACTCAGGCCATTTTCGCATCTTCCTCTTTCTCTCATCATACTGGCATTAGCAGTGCCTTTGCTGAGATGGGAGCAGCTTCCCAATGCTCCCCTCTGCACCCAGCTGGCTGCCTATGGATGGGAGTGCAAGTGACAGGTGCCTTCCTTCTGCAGTGCAGCCAGCCTCTGTCCCATGCTTCACTGGGGAAAGGAAGCGCCTAGATTGGGCTTCTGCCTATTCTGCATGGCTGCCAGTGATAGGAATATTGCATGATTGCGGACAATTAATGGAGCTTTTTCCATTAATGGAGTATGCCACGATTGCAATGGGTGAGGATGTGTTGGCAGTGGGATTGCAAAGACATTGTGAAAAAGCATGACTCATAGACTATCAGCAACTCATCCTTATTGTGGGACAGAAACGTTGTGAGGAAATGGCCTCAGAGACAGACACATAAGGAGATGTTACCCATCGGGGCAAAATAGGTTTTCTCCCTGTTTTCTAATGCAACCATTTCCATCTATCTATTTTTTTTAAAAAAAAATCTACAACTTTAACTATCAATGTACTTTCTAATTAGCTGCTTAACATTTTGCTGCTTTTTGGCTTCCAGCACTTGACAAGCAGACAGAAAACCACAGAGAGTAATATGCTAATATGATGTAGGGCAAAGGAATGGGAAGAGGGGCCATGTTCCTGTTTCCACATGATGCTGAAGCTTAATTCCCAGCCTTCATACGTATTGATATATGGTCTGACTTTCACAATAAAGCAGCTGTAAAGACTTGAATGGCATAAAGATTGAGCTGAGGCACCACATGTTTGAATATTTTAATACGAAGCAGGCCTGAAGTATCACAGCTCTAAATACATGCTCTGGTTGCAGATTATATATGCCAGAAGGGATTTCAGTTTATCCTAGCAATCCTGAACACTCATTTTCTTGTCACTGACATTTGCTCTTATAATTTGATACACAGTACACTATTGTTATTTTTTAAAAAAGCAAATGATCTGGAGGTCATAGTGATAGTTCAGAAAGCAGAGAGACACTTATTTACAAGAAGAGATAAAAATGTTTCCAGGAATATTTTACACTCTTGTGTAGTGGTCAAAAGAATGTGATATGGTCTATCTTCATTTTTTACCATATGAACAGAAACCATGGTGTCTCATCAATTATGAAGAGGCCTTTCATGAACAGCTGAACTCATTGAAAAACATATGTCTTCTTGGGCTATACAGACTATGTAAGGTGTGATTTCAGCCTTTCACTGCCGGAATGGCTTTTCCATGTTGAGTAATTGGCTAAGGAACAGTGTGGCCCTTTCCGCATGGCATTTGCCATGCAAAAGGGCACCTAGAGCGTCGTGCGATTGTGAGGAGTGATCTGCACAATGTACTCACAATTGCGTGAAGCTCCAGGGGCCAGCAGGTGCCGATGGTGCACCTTTTCATTTTTGGCTAGAAGCCAAAAATGGTGCACAATTGCACATTGCTCCTGGGCCCCGCGTGAACTTACCTGGCGTGTGGAGCCTCCAGAGCCGCGCTGGTCCCGGGTCCTGCCCCAGCACAGCCTGGGAAGGTCCCAGGCTGCACTGTGGAAGGAAGAGATGGGGCTCTTGCATGAGCAGGCAGCTCATGTGGAGCTGAAGGACCCTGGATGTGATAACCTCTCACCAGAGGCTGCTCACGTGATCCTTGCACCCCAGCACTGGAAGAAGGTAAGGTGCGGAAAGGGCCTGTGAATTGCAAGGGATTCTGGAGCATTTGTAGGACATACACAGTTCAAACTGGCTACTGATCTTGCTGTCAGTCAGATTTTTATACCAAAAAATCAAAACTGGGATTGGCTAGAAAGCTTTGTTTTAGGAGGCTGGGGAGCCACATCATAGTTCATTATAGAAATCACAACTCCTGGAGGTTAAAAGTTGAAACATGTCCAAAGAATGGCAACTGACATTGTAAAAGGTCTGGAAATCAAGCCCTAAAAGGAATAACTTCAGAAACTGGGTATGTTTAGCATGCAGTGACAAGTTTTTCCAGATGAAAGACATAAAATGAAAAATTGCAAAATATAATAATAGCCACCTTTAAATGCCAAAGTGAATATCATGTTTATAAAGCAAGTTTATTTTCTGCTTCTCCAGAGGATTCAAATTACAAGAATTAAAAAAAAAAATCCACCTAAACATGAGGATGAATTTCCTGATGGTAAGAGTTGTTCTACAATGGCATAGACTGCATTGGATAGTGGCAGAGTCTCCTTCTTTAGGGGTCTTTGAACATAGGTTCAATGGCCTTTGTTGTGAATTCTTCAGCTATGTGTTCTTCTGTGGTTGGATGTTGGCTTAGCTGGCCCTTGTAGTCTCTTTCAGTTCTGATTCCACCAAGCTTCTAGGAACAAATGATGGCAATTTTTGCTAATTTTCTATATGGCAGGGGGAGCTAGAGGTTCTGGAGGGTCAAGAAGCTATAATGCAGCTTTGAGAGCTACACTCTGCCCACATTCAATGCTCCTCTATGGTAGCACACTGTAGAGCAGCAGAGGGCAAGCTGTGTTTCAGGATACTTGTCTGCCTTTACTGTACTTCTGTTGAACAGCCTCCCAATAAGTTTCTAATGTAACTCAGGCTTCCCCAAAACAGATTTTGAAAACAGCTAATAGATAAAAGTATGCAACATTCTGGTGAAATAATTGTAACCTTAGAAGTGTCATGATTCATCATTAACTTAAATTAAATTAACTTAAATGTTCCCCAACAGTAAAATAGCACAGAGAAATAAATGGTTGTTGCGAGCATCAAGTCATGTTCATTTTTATTCAGATAAGTTTCAGTTTTCACATGACCCACACTCAGGCTCTGGAACTTTGTGGGAACAGTGTTTGGTAGATTAAGGAATGAAATTGTGCATTATTTAGGAATACAAAGAATATTTGTGATCTTTCTCATCCTTCACAATAAAGAGTGTCTCGACACATTGAGATGTCCAGTCCAAAATCTGCCAGCAGTGACCAGCCTGCAACTCTTGCCTAATATTTTAAAACAAAGCACTGTGTTTCATGAAAACACATTTATGAACAAAATGTTGACGGGGAGGTTGAGGGAAAAAATGACAATGTTTTTGAACAAATGAAGTTTCTATCAGAAAGTCTCCAAATACCATTTTTAAAGAAAAATGAACAAAAATTCTCATAATTTTGTCAATCAGCAATATCAGTAATTTTCAGAGTTTTCATTTTCCTGTGCTAGAATGAAATGGTCAAAGACTTACATCCATAGCATTATTTCACATTGAGTGTGTTTAGAGGCTGCACCACTCTTGTTGGGCAATATGAAAATCAGTCTGTGGTATATGTCCTAGACTACCGAAGATACTCTATTGCTTTATGGCCATAAAGATAGTTGAATCCATTAAATCTCAAAAATCATACAATCATTAGAATTTTACAGCTAATCTATGTGCCTTGCCAATCAAGATATTGGTAGACATGGGAGCAATCAGGTGTTGGGGATATCAGAGAACCTTGGCAAGGTGCTGGAGAACAACTATGTGTGTGCCACATAGTCTATTCTGAACTTGCTCACTAAGCTGCTTTGCCATATTCATGGGCTACGGAGGAAGCTGTCATATTACAAGTGTTGAAATAAAGTAGACAGTTGATTTCCATACGTAGAAAGGTATTGCCGTCTTGGCCCTGGCCTCAGGAAGTAAAACATCTTAAGGTTGCCCCTGACAAAGACAAAAGAGAAGTCCGTGTTAAGGAGATGAGAGTACTTAAGAGAAAAGGTAGAAGATACAAGGAATACAGCGGAAGAAAGATGCTGAGAGAAGCTCTGAAAAAAAAAAAAAGCAGCTTTTGTAGGAATGAAGCAGAGGTGTAGGAGGAACTGTGGACCATACAGTTATAGGATCACAAGTAATAACAGTCTAAAATACTTGCCCAACTTTCTGTTTATAGTTCTCTAATACTTATTCTAAGCCCAGGAGGCATTAAACATTGCAAAGAGTTTATAACTGAGGTATGGTATATTTAATTATTGTTTAATGAAGGTAAATATTCAAAGTGGATTCAGACTCTAGAAAACTATACATTTTTAATATGCGTTGCAATAAAGCAGAAAAATTAATGGATGAGTAGTGTGGAAGATAAGAACAATCTGTATCAATATTGCAGCTAGCTATAGCTTCCTCTATCTATAATGCTAGCATGTCACAGCTGAATACTGCTCTGATACATCATTTAAACAAAGTATGTTTCAGCTCAGAGAGTAGGATTATTAAACATCTGCTAATAGAAGGCCTTTAATATAAGGGTGGCTTTAGTCTGCATCTTAACATTTGTCACATAAATTAATCTTTTTGACAGGATTATTTTTCCCAATGTAGTGGAATGAAATGTACTGAAGAAAGTTTACAAGGCTGGAAATTAACAGAATTTGTTTTAAATGTTTGTGTACTAATATCCCAATGAAGCCTGTGTAACCTCTATTTATTGCTAAGCTAATTATCTGACCTGACAGTATAATGCATGTTGCATTAACATGAGTAGTTTAGAATTGCAAATGTTGGCTTCTGGGTGGAATACTGAGTTTGAAACTGGAAATACCAGCAATTCTCAATGCATATATTTGGTTGCTGGTTTTTGGTTTTTTTGCCCTATTATTATTATTATTAATTTTCATAAGCCATTGTCAGAAGAAGAGACAATACAACACCATTGCTGAGGCTGAGGTGGTATGGCTTCGATAGTGTCCGCCATAGGGACTGAGCACAAGTCAAGTTGGATGTGACTCTATTACATGAAGACTTTTTAAAATAAAGAAATAAAAATAAAAACAGCAAGAGATATATGCAGATATATGTACAAATGGCCAATGCAATCCAATCTAAACTGGGACAAAACCAGGAAGGGCATACTGGTAAAACCCTATCTTACGTCCCCATAGAAGGCTCTTCACGTTTGATATACTTATTCAAAAAAAAAAAAACTGTTCACACAATTGCTGTTTGTTTGAATGTCACAAAAATAGCTCTGAAAACTTTAGACATTGTGACCCTGAACACCATAGAGGAAAGTAGGAATGCATATGTAATAATAACAAAAAATAATTACAAATATTTATCCCATTTCTAATAATAACAGTATCAGTGCAAGTGTGTGCCCTCAAAGATGTTGATAGACCTTAACAGTGGCGTACATATGAAGAAGACCCCAAGCATATGTGTCTCAGCTTTATTTTTTAAAAAATAGAAAGGATTATTTTCTCCCTTGTATCACCTTTCACTAAGTGTAAATTTGTGTGCACTTAACTAAGTAGCAGAGGTGCTAAGAAACCTGGTTTACAAACTGCAGAGATGCATAACAAGACACCAGCAAGAGTGATCAATGTGCATCAAATGTGCCTGATGTGCTTTATGGGCCCAATACACAATGATGACTGTAGCACATCAGTCCCGATTCACTTTGGCTCCATTGTGCATGGATCCTTTTTCTGGATCTGCTACATAGTTATATAACAGCAGCTCTCTATTGGATATGAACACTGCACAACTTTACAATTCTATTTTTCCACAGACACGAGTCCATTGATGATCATGCAATGCCTGAACAGAATTCCAGCCAATTTCTATAGCCTGCAGTATCACATTGGCCCTTTCCACAGCTTACTTCCATCTGATGTGGTTGTGCGGGGATCACGCAAGCAGCCTCTTCTGTGAGGCACTTGCTTCCCCTCTGCTTCATCTCCATAGCAGCTGCCTGCCAGCCAGCAGGCAACATGAGAGTTCTGCCTCTTCCTTCCACAGCGCAGCCAGTTATTTTCCCAGGCTGGTCTGGGGGAGGAAGTGAGAGGGCCACAGCTCCAGAGGCTCCATACAGATGGTAAGTGTGTGTGGGACCCCGGAGTGATGCATGATTGTGCATCATTTTCGGTCAAAAGCTGAAAATGAAATATTGCGTGATCAGCACCTGCTGGCCCCGGCAGCATTGCACGATTGTGAAGACATAATGTGAAATGCTCCTCGCAATTGTGCAGTGCTCTGGAAGCCCTTTCACATGACAAATGCCGTGCAAAATGGGCCATTGATTCACCAAATGACACAGAGGGCTTTTCTGCACTTTGGGGGGAAAATGGGGCAGTCCGTTACTCACCAGACTGGCACGCTCCCCCTGACGATTCACACTGATCTGGGGCAGCGCACGCCCGTGCTACACACTCTCTGGGGACAAAAATGGAGGCTTCCAATTGGTGGAGGCTCTCCACCAACCAGAGAAGCTCGTCAGCCGGAAGCCCACCCCTGGAAGATCTGCAGCCTCGTGCTGGCGTGAGCCTGCAGATCTACACATTAGCGCAGCGACGGACTGGGGCGCGCCTGGCTATTGAAAGTCCTCTTTTAATCGGTCTTTCAATAGCATGGGGAACCATTAGTTCTGGTCATTCCAGAGTGGGCTGAAGTCCGGACATACATTAAGTAGTCCGGATCAGTTCGCCCCCAAGTGCAAACGTCCTTGCTGGAGGACACGCTGCCCCGTTTTAAAAATAAAATGTGGAAAAGGTCTAAGTCACAAGGCCATGAGGTGGAAGATGCTATAATTCTTAGGAGTTATAGGGGTCCTTGGAAGTAATGTACCTGCTCAAGAGAAAGGGATTGACGGTTTAATCCAAATGCTTGCAGGTAGTAGAGGCTGCAGCAGACTAAGATATAAAAACCTGATTTCTCCAGTATAAGAACCATGATTGCCTAGCTATTTACAGTATATAACTCTGCTTATCTGTTATATATAATGCATCATATTTGTCTTTACATATGCGTATGCATATCTACAAAGTGAATTAAATGTGTCACTGTATGGCATATATTTCTGTTTTCTCTTGCTTGTCTGGATGGTAGTTTTTTTTGCGTTTTGTAATTTTATACTGCAAGGTACATTGGGAAGAGGATATTAGTATAGTGGTGGGCAGGCATGGGATGGAGTGGGATTGGAGAAGTGAATGAAGGGGATGGAGAGAAGGGGAATGCAATGGGAGCTAGAGGTCTCGTTTCAAAGTTCCTTGTCTTTCAGGGTGCAATTTGACAAATATTCACTTATCCAAAAGTAAGCTCCATTGAATTCAATGGTACAAACTGTGTATACTCATGTATAAATCTAAAAACTGGGTCACATTATTGACAGGTCATTGTAGTACTGTACCTTAACTTAAGTACTTAACTTTTTTCCTGGGTAAAGTGGTTGAAGGTGAGAACTTAGTCTGTCCTAGAAGAATCTAAAAGAAGCACTAAACACCTCTACTCTCTTCGGCTCAGAACTGGTTCTGGCCTTTTTGAATTTCTAGGTAAGAAAATGGCAGTGATGGTGGCCAGGGGCAGCTGGTCCCCTGAGGGGTTGCTGTCATTTTTCTCTCTCCATGGAGTGATGCTCAACTTATCTATGGGCTTATCAAAATCCATACTTTTGGCCCCAAAACCTGCCCTCTACTTATGCAAGAGATTGCCTTCTCAGCAAGTATATACAGTACTTCTCACTTGGCTTCTGAGGCCCTTTCCGCACTTTACGGCCCTTTTCGCACGCAGTTTCTGTTGCAACAGGGCACCTTGAGCGTCGTGTCAATGGGAGCGTCGGTCTGTATGACACACTCCCATTCACGCGACACTCATGAGCCTAAAGCGGGCCGTGCACGAATTTTTTTATTTTCGGCTGGGAGCCGAAAATACTGTGTGGTCGTGCAATGCTCCCGGGGCCCTTGCACACTTACCTGCCGTGCGGTGTGTCGGACGAGCCTGGCCGGTAGCGCTTCCTCCCCCAGTGCAGCCTACAGCTCCCAGGCTGCGCTGCGGAAGGAGGGGGCGGGGCACTAGCGCGACGGTCGTGCGACCAGGAAGCGAGCTGCGGGACAAAGGAGCAGGGAAGCGGCAGCGTTCCTGCTGAGGCTTTTCACAGGAGACACCCCTCCCAGCCGCGCAAACGGGTAATGTGTGAAAAGGGCCTATATTGTCCCATTGTCTTCTAGTCATGATCCCAGTAGCTCCTCTGCTGGGAAAGGAGTGTGATGGGAATGCTTCTTTCCACACCGGACCAGCTCTCTGTGGAAGGGAGCGCAAGGGTCATGCCTATTCTTTCCACACTTTGCCATGCTGCATTGGGGCACGTAGCACCTCCACCAAACTTCCAGGCCTTTTGCAGGACAGGTAAGTGCAGGACTTTTGTGTGATGAAGGGTCATTGATGGAGAAAACCTGTCAATGATTTACTCTGCTATCAGCTGGCAACGGGAGAAGGACAGGACTGCAACAACATCTTGTGGACAAGGAATTATGACAGGGGTCCTGCTTCTGATCATCAAAGCCTCACTCACTGGTGGGAAGAGGTTGAAAATGTCATCCTTCTTCATCCCAGTCACCAGCAGAACACACCTCCATCTTTTGATGTGCCTGTTGGCTGGGGAAGTGGGAGGGTAAAACTGCTGTGATCATGACTAGGTGGTACTAGTGAATATGAAGAAGTTTCAGATGCATGACTCTAGGTTACAAATCTCTAACCACAACACATAATGATAGTCATAGTTTAGGCATCCAAAGAAAAAGAGCAGACAAAAGTTGCAAGGGAATGCAAACACAGTGAATTATTTTTAGTATCTCACTACGCGTGTTGTTCCTTGTTATAAGATTGTGTGCATACGTGTGTGTGTGTATGTGTGTGTGCGTGTGCATGCGTGGTCATTTTTAATATAGCCCTGAAGAAAGCCAATTAATTTATAAACAGGCCAAAACACACTGGGCTTTTTAAATAACAAATTTGGATCATCCATATGTGCATAAAGCCTAGTCTCTTTTTCCTGCTGATTCACCATACATGCTTTCCAGTACTTACTCCTGCTCCTATATTGTGTCACTATCATGCATTTCTTTTAACATTCATGAACCAAGATTTTTTTAAAAAAAACTTGCTTTAAGTGTATTATGAAGTATTTTCTCTAGTTGGGGCTAAAGGAAGCTCAGGATCACCGCATAAACTTTTTCCTATATTTCTAATATCATGCATACTATTTGTCTGTAAATTCAACACTTATTGTTGTTTTCACCACTGAAACAACTGCAGCATTTAATTGCTGAGTTAATTACCCAATTAAAACATATTCTGCTTGACTAAAAATGTAACTGATTAAATCAGCAACATATTTTTTTAGAAAAAGTTTACAATTTTAAAATGCGAGTACACTTTAAAAGGTGTCAGGAATCTTAGGCTCTAGTTTCTAGCAGTAAATCTCATTTACTGTCTGCATGGTGTAGTGCCTTGAGTCACGGGCTACAGCTCTGGAGGCTAGGGTTTGAATTCCTGCTCAGCCATGGAAACCCACTGAGTGACCTTGGGCAAGTCATATTCTCTCAGCCTGAAAGGAAGGCAAAGGCAAACTCCCTTCTGAAAAAATCTTTCCAAGAAAATCTCATCTTAGGGTCGCCATAAGTCAGAAATGACTGGAAGGCAGACAACAGCAACAACAAGCCCCATTGTCTAAATGGGACCTGCTTTTCAGTACACCATGTGGGATTTTACAGTTAATAACTGCAGTATTAGCTTATGGTAAAATTCATCCTGCTCCATAGTAACCCATGTTTTGAGAAGTATCTCCTGATTATTATTAGAAAATGACCCCACTACTGATTCTGATATGTCATAAAAGATTGCTTAGTTTTGTCTGTCTTGCTATGAGATAAACATTTTCTGCTGTCACACTGATGCAACATAATGCATGATGGGATATCTTATAATCCACTTTTTTGTCTTTCCCAATTCTGCCTCTACTGACACAACCTTGAAAGCATATTTTTTGCATCACATATTCTTACAGACAAGAGATGACTGTTGCCATTATGTTTTCTCCTCTTAAATGCTCTTTGTACAATAAAAGGACTTTGCAGCCCAATAAAACATGAAGCATGCAGGATTTTTATTTGAAACTTCTTTTCTGTGGCTACAGTGATACTGCTGGGATATTAAAATATTTAGACCGTGGTTATGGAACATTACTCTTTAATAGTATATGCATCTCTCTTTGTGCTCATGTCCTTTTAGAAGTGAAGCGGAGCACTTAAATAAAACAAACACTGAATATGTTAAATGGCTTGTAGGGATATGCCTTCAAACCCTATTCATTGATTCTTACAACATGGTACAGTTTTAGATGAAAACCTTTCAAAAGCTATTCACAAGATTCATAAAGTGAACTTTGATTTAAACCTTAATGAGCTAATATCTCATGTGGAGGAAAGACATTTACTTCTTCATCTGTTGTGATGTGAAAATTGATTATTGGAGAGGTTAACAGAATCCACTTTGTCAGTGGCAGGTATTAAATTTGGCCATAAAACTGTTCAGAAACTTGGAGAAAATGGGATATATGCTAGTTATGTACATAAGGGGGGGGGAATTAAGAGAGCTATACAACCTATCCTGAGAAAATGTGCACAAAGTATTTGCCCTAAATGCAAATGTTATTATCAAAGTAGCATTTAGTTTTTCTGTTCCTGTCCCTTACAGGCCCCTCCAGCATGCTGGGGAAGGTGTTTTAGTCCTCTGAAGCAAGTTTTTGGGGTGCCATGAGGGAAAAACTGGTGCATGGAAAGGAGATTGCAACCACTTCTCTTAAACTGGATTCTACCAGATTACAGACACCCAGCCTTAAATGATGGGTTTAAATGGATTTAAGAGCCTATTAAATATCAGAGACCAACCTAAATATAGATATTCCACAATTTGTTTCAAAAGTCAAGGGCTTTTTGTAATTAGAATAGTTACTAAAACATGGGAAAATATGTCAGCTTTCTTTTATGGCTTCATGAACTATCTTTGTCTTCTTTCAATAACAACACTGTAACCTCCATGAGAGTTTCCTTTATTGTTTGAGTAGGAATGTCAATCTTTTTTTTTTCATTTGCATTTCTCACTTTCAGTAATAAATTCTAATCTATAATCTTTTCTTTTCTGGCTTTCCTGTTCAGATCATTATGCTTGTCTCTAGCAGAGAACATAACAGCTGCTTTTGGAAACAGAACAACAATCCACGTAACCCATAACTGTAGCTATCATTCCAGTAAAGGACCACAGTTTACTTGAAGCAGCTTCCTATCATCAGAATCCAGCACTTGAAAAAAAACTGGCTAATTAACTCCTCAAATTATTCATTTGTTAAATACTGACCTAAGGTGGCTTGACTCATGAGATGTCCCAGTAAGTGTTGACCTTGTGTTTTAATGAGTTAATTGATTCTAAGTTGTTCAAAATTGGTTAGGGTGAACTGGTTCTACCTCTGCTAGTGTCAGTAAGACAGTAAGGTCTCAGGAGAAGAAAGATGAGGACTGGAGGAAATATATAACATGACTTAATTGCTGTGGGGTCTAAGCTGCCTGTTGTAATATGGTTTTGTTTGGGAGTAGGGAAAGAAGCAGGAAGCTTCTAGAGCTCAGAAGGAGAAGAGAGGGATTCTGGGAACTGCTATCAAACCACCTTAGGAGGGCCATAAATTGTCTATTATTCATACATATGGAGATGCAACTCCCTTTGAGTTCACTGGGACTTACTGTCAAGAAAATGTTCATACAATTGCAGTCTTAACCACCTTTTAAGTACAATACGATACCTTGATTAAGACCAATAGCAGCCTCCATTCCATTAGAGATGTTAAAATATCCATACCATATGGCTGGAATGAGGAAGATGTGAATTTCCAGTTTTTGGTAGTCTACATACACCATCGTCTCAAACCGTTGGCCATTGGCTGCTTCAAGATTGAATCCAACAAAAAGTGGAGTGCCCAGGTGTGAGGGAGTTCTGGGAGTGTGGCTATCTGAATTGGTCGTGCAGCCTGCAATCAGATTGCCAGGCAACCAGAATAGCTCCTCAGGAGAGGAACCCAGCCCAATAGTATGTGGGAGGTGCTGGTGGCGGAGAGGAAAAGTTATATAAAGCCAAGTACCCCTGGGTATTCGTTCCATCTGAAATCCTAACAGGGAACTAGGAAGTGGAGTCCCTCAGTTAGCCAGGAAGTGTGACTGTGAGGGAGGTTTAATTCTCAGTGGAAGCCTAGTGAGAGGCAGAAGAGTAATTGAACCTTAGTAGAATCTGGTTAGAGTGTGTGACCTAGACTGGGGATTGACCCTTTGATGACAAGGTAGTCAAAGGGCTGTTACATGATGCTTGTTCTTCATGTGACTGTCTAAAGATATAAGTGAACAGTCTAAAAAGTGTACCGACGAAATATATCAGCCTTGACCTGCATTTGAAATCTGAAATGCATTTTATTCTGATTGTTGTCTTAATAAATATTATAGTTTATTTTTGTAAATACTGACTCAGCTGAGTTGTATACAATATATAAAGTAACACAGAACACATGCTACCATAAATCTATTAAGTGGTTCTAAACAAACATTGGAAACCCTCACCATTTTATACAAAGGTGGCATTATTAGGGGGTAGGCCAAGCTGTGTGGTAAAGATAGGACACTTTATCAGATTGGGAACTGCCACACCAGTCTAGAAGAAGAAAGGGCCTCTCACACCAGATTCCCTATTCCTTCCATCAAGGAAATTCTATATGTCATTGAGTCATGCCTAAATAACCTAAAGACACCAGATCCTTCCTGATCTTGGAAACTAAAGCCCTTTCTGCACCTTACCTTCTTCCGGCGCTGGGGTGCAAGGATCATGTTAGCAGCCTCCGGCAAGAGGCTCTTGCATCCGGTATCCTTCATCTCTGCACGAGCTACCTGCTCATGCAAGAGCCCTGCCTCTTCCTTCTGCAGTGCAGCTTGGGAATTTCCTAGGCTGTGCTGAGGCAGGAAGCGTGACCGGCGTGGCTCCGGAGGCTCCACACGCCAGGTAAGTGTGCATGGGGCCTGGGAGCAATGCACGATTGCACACCATTTTTGGCTTCTAGCCAAAAAGAAAAAGGTGTGTGATTGGTGCCTGCCAGCCCTTGGAGCATCGCACAAATGTGAGTGCATGGTATAGATCACTCCTCACAATCACACAATGCTCCAGGCACCCTTTCACATGGAAAATGCTGTGTGAAAAGGGCCTAAGAAGTCCTGGTTAGTACTTGGATGGGAGACCACCAATGAATACCAGATGTTGTAGGCTATATTTCAGAGGAAGGAACAAGTAAAACCACCTCTAAGTTCCATGCCTAAGAAATCCCTATGAAAATCATGGAATTGCTATAATATGATAGGAAACTTGAAGACACACATACTTACTTCATTGAACATTCCTATAAGTTGATTCAGAAAGAAAAGTAGATAATTTGCATGTTGTCATGCTTTACATGATGCCCATTTCTTTTAGGTGTAGTGTTTTGCAATGAAATAGCAGCCTTAGTCTCAGCTCTAGAACAGTTTCCACTTTGAGCTTTCTGTATTTTTAATAAAAATGTCTATGGTGGAAAAGGGAATATATGCTGAACTTTAGAAAAGAGCAAGATGCTCCAAGTCCTGGGTTATTTTATTGTTAATAAACATTGCAGAGATGTAAAGCTATTGGTTTCAGGGTCTCTCAGTTCATCTGTGCTTTCATCCTCAGCCATTTCTTCATTAGGGGAAAAATGTGAATTGTCTCTTTTCATTGTATTTGATTTAATATTTTGTTCTCCATTTTGTTACTGTTTATAATAGTTTTTATAAAAAAATGTGCAGAAAATGTACCTTATCACAAAATGACCAAGAAAATTAAACATTATAAGACTGGGCTTATAGGACAGGACAAGGTAAAGGTTTATAACATTTTGAATCATATGGAAGGAGAGACATTTATCTTCTTCTCTCTCATAAGAGTAAAACTCAAGGCTAGCCAATAAACTTGCTTGTCATTAAATTCAAGGCAAATAAAATAGATATTTCTTCATATAACACACAATTACTTCACTACCAGCATTATGATGACTAAGGATGTCTTCATCAGTTAGTTTCCCATCCACATCAGTCTCACATCTGTTCATTCATTCTGCCCCATTTCTTCAGTAATCTGCATTTGTTTGAAAAGAAAACCTGTTTCCAAGTCTTCTATCATTTTCATTTTTTCCTCCACAAAACAGATATTTTCCCCATGTTACCATAATATTATATTTTATTCTTTTTACTTTAAATGTGCATTTTAAAGTTATTCCTGCTCACCTCTTCCACTGATTTCAGAAAGTATATCAATAAATCTGCCTTCTATAATTACATATTAAGGTATACCCTTGACCGAAGAATGGTACACTCCTTCTATCTGGGATGGTCGTCCTCTTCCACTGAGCGCGCAGCTTCGGGAGGGACGCACATGGAGCGGTGAGGGAGGAAGGGGACACCTGCCTAGCCAGCCAGATCAGCCGAATCAACCCTGGCGATCAATGGGGTGACAGATGTCGCAGCCGGATCGCCCTCACAGCCACATATTAAGGTAAATTAATACAGTAGATATAATAGCATAAAATAAAGAACATAAAAAGGCACTGGATGCTAGTGTGTTAGGGAAAACCAGACGTCAGTAGAAAATTACTGGGTTTAAAGTATACATGTACAGAAGGATCACTGTTAGTTTTGTTATTGTTGACTAAGCAGAAGTATTACAAGAAATATAATAGAGCTATAAGATTACTCACTAATGAACTTGCAAGATAAGAGAAGAAATGTTGTTAGAATTTATTGAAAACAAGAAGATAGATGAAAAAGTAAGTAAACTGAGAGACATTCCTTAATGAATTAATAATAAATAAAAGCCTTTTATTCATCCACCAATCTTGATCCAATAGCTGTTTAGACATTTTCACACCATCGGGATTCATCTAAAATTAGTGACTTTTTAATTGTATGGTAAATACTCCATTAATAGAGGAAAATGGATGGAAGGTCATATGTTCACTTAAACACAATAAAGCACCAGAAAGTGTTAAAACAGAACTGCTTAAAGTATTTTGCAAGAACTTGCTGTTGCTGTGTTTGTTATCTTTTTATAGTTACAATGCTGGAGTAGTGTAAGCATTGTATCTCTTTAGCACAATGGCTATGCTACTACTACTACTACTACTACTACTACTAATAATAATAATAATAATAACAATAGATGATGATGATGATGATGATGATGATGATGATGAACCTAAAGATTGCCTTTGGCACTTTGAACTAAACATCTACTTACTGTTCTTCTTATCCCACCAGCCAATGTTCATATCATTTTGCAGGGCAGTTGGTTCAAGTATAAATGGTTTGCTGTGAATATTAAAAAATGGCTATTCAGTTAATGAAAAAAAATATTCACAGAAAAAGAGTATGTAAAACCCTTGAGTTGCAATGCAGTGTTGAATCTTTCAACACCTAGCTATTAACGAGGATTGTTGCTTTCTCTTGCTTGTCATCAAGTCAGACTGTATTCCATTTCTTTCATTGCAACTCAGCCCAAGGATGCCATGGCTGAAATAACGTGTAAATTATTTCAGCAATGAAGCCACTCTGAAATCACACTCACCATGTTCTAATCAGAGAAGCCATGTCCTCTCCAAGGTGAAGGCCAGAGAAGAAAAGAAAGAAAAGAAAAGAATGTTCTATCAGTCTGTGAGAAAACTGAGCTGACTACAGTAGAGGAGAGAAATGTGTGGCTCTCCAGATACTGTTGGACTGCAGCTCCCAACAGCTCTGGACCAGCCAAAGGTGTAGAATGTTGCCGCTTGCAGTCCAACAATATCTGGAAGGCTATAAAATTCCCACTCCTCGACTATAGTCCAGGAACAGTACTGCCTAACATCATTAACTCACCTCCTACAATTTAGTAATGAAATTTAAAATATAGCTTGGAGTTTGTATTTATTTTTAAACTAAAATTTCAATGATGTGTGTGTGTCTGTGTGTGTGTGTGTGTGGAGAGAGAGAGAGAGAAAGAAAGAGAGAGAGTAATAAGAGGGAAAGGCGAGGCTAAGCTGAAAGATGAGTCATTCTGTGTCTAGCATAGTACAGATGGAAAAATGCTGACTTTGATTTCAGAGACAAAATAATGTGACTAGAGTTTGGAAGGTTATTTTTGAAAAGTAGAGTTCCACAGGACTGACATCTGCTTAGTTACAACTTTTTTTTTGTTGAAAAGTTACTGTTTTCTATCTCTTATCTTATCAGTAATAAAGTTCATTTTACTGCTTCTAAAATAAATAAATAAATAACTGAATGCTCCAAACCACTGCCTTGTTTACCTTGTCATCATCTCAACTGAGCATAAGGCAGCACAGAAGGAGCCAGCACTTGAACCATGTGATATTCTTCTTCCCTCATTCAGTGAGGCCACATCCCCTTAACTACACAAGGAACTACTAAGTGATAGATGCATTGTAAAAGGAGTGATGCTATACTTTATTAACTGACAAGTGAAGTGAAAAGCAGCTATCTTTTTAATTAGAAAGAGGAATTAATTCTTTGAAATTAGTTTTTGCTAACTGCTTCATTCCGAGCTCTCTTATGGTTGCTTTTTCAGGCATAGATTTTTATTCAGTCTGAACCTATATACTAAATTTTATATATAGCTTTTGTTTCAAAGCAGATTGTCTCCCATGTAGCTCAAAAAGGCTGTATTGAAGCTGCTTAAAAGGGAAGAAAGATCCGTCAAAACCTCACCTGTACAGAATACTTCTATCCACATCTGAGTATCTCAAAGAAACATTTCCCATAAGAGATTGACAAGCAATGGCTGGGGATGTGGGAAAACATGGCTACATTTCCCCCTATATGCAAAATCTGTTCGCTCCCCCACCCCCTACTCATTTTGTGAGCATACACAAACTGCACCGTACACCTTCACACATTCCATTCATCCATGCAACAAAATGAATCTTCTAAGCCATTTCCACCCTACATGGTTATAGTGCTATCATTCCACTTTTAACAGTTTGTGGAATTGTGAGGTTTGTAGTTTACTGAGGCCAAAGAGCTCTCTGGTTGAGAATTCTGAATGCCCTTCCTTAAACTACAAATTCCAGGATTCCATAGGAAGTTGAACGTGGAATAATAGCACTATAACAGTGTAGGGCAGAAATTACCAAAGAGAAATGACTAAGGAATGGCCAGGTTGAGGGGGGGGAGTGCTGCCCACTTGAGTTGGTGCAATTTGCCCTAGTAGTGTATAGTAGTGCATAGGATGATGTGGCAGTTCGGATGTTGGGTTAGGATTCCAGGACATCAGGGTATGACTCCCCAGTTAGCTTGGGCAAGTCATACTCTGCTGGTTTAAGAGGAAGGCATCAGCAAACATCTATTGGTGGGATCCTTAGGGGGGAATGACCACGCTTTTTTGGAGTTTGTCATTCAATGGGAAGGAGAAGCCAGGTGCAGCCAGACACACATCCTAAACTTTAGGAAAGCTGATTTCTGTAAACTTAGGGAGTTACTTGCTGAACTCCCGTGGTCAAGAATACTAAAAGAGAAAGGAGTTCTTGATGGATGGGAGTTTCTTAAAAGTGAGATGCTGAAGGCATAATTGAAAACTGTGCCAATAAGGAGGAAAAATGGCAGGTGTATAAAGAAACCGGAATGGTTGACTAAAGAACTCTCAACTGAACTAAGTGTTAAAAGAAACATGTACAGGAAATGGAAGAATGGTGAAACCACCAAAGAGGAATTCAAGCAAATAGCCAGGATATGTAGGGAGAAAGTCAGAAAAGCTAAAGTGCAGAATGAACTCAGGCTTGTCAGAGACATCAAAAACAATAAAAGGGTTTTTTTAGATATGTCCACAGCAAAAGGAAAAACAAGGAAATGACAGGGTCACTGCATGGAGAAGATGGCCAATTAATAATGAGGGGAAGGGAGAAGGCAGAACTACTCAACACCTTCTTTGCCTCAGTTTTCTCCCAAAAGGATAGAAGTACTCAACCTGGGAGGTGAGGAGCAGGTGAGGAAGCAAGGGAAATGCAGCACAGAATAAGTAGAGAAGCAGTATGGGAATATCTGGCTAAACTAGATCAATTCAAGTCTCTAGAACCAGATGAATTACATCCAAGGATATTAAAAGAACTAGCAGAAGTCATTTCTGAACCACTCGCAATAATCTTTGAGAACTCTTGGAGAACAGGAGAAGTACCAGCAGACTGGAGGAGGGCAAATGTTGTCCCCATCTTCAAGAAGAGGAAAAAAGAGGACCCAAATAATTGTCGCCCAGTCAGCCTGACATCAATACCAGGAAAGATCCTAGAGCAGATCATTAAAACAGTCAGTTTGTAATTACTTAGAAAGCAATGCCATAATCACTAAAAGTCAATGTGGATTTCTCAGAAATAAATCATGCCAGACTAATCTCATCTCTTTTTATGATAGGGTTACAAGCTTGATAGATGAAGTAAATGCTGTAGATGTGGCATAGCTTGACTTCAGTAGGACCTTTGACAAAGCTCCCCATGACATTCTTGCAAAGAAGCTAGTAAAATGCAGGCTGGACAAGGCTACTCTTAGGTGGATTTGTAATTGGTTGACCAACCAAATCCAAAGGGTAATCACCAATGGTTGCTTTTCATCCTAGAGAGAAGTGACTAGTGGGGTGCCACAAGGTTCCGTCCTGTGCCCAGTGCTATTCAACATCTTCATCAATGTCTTGGATGAAGGAGTTGAAGGCATGCTGATCAAATTTGCAGATGACACCAAATTGGGAGGGGTTGCTAATTCCCCAGAGGACAGGATCAAATTTCAAAATGACCTTTACAGATTGGAGAGCTGGGCCAAACCTAACAAAATGAATTTCAACAGAGACAAATGTAAGGTCCTACACCTAGCCAGAAAAAAAGGAATGCATAAATATAGGATGGGGGATGCGTGACTGGATAGCAGTAAATGTGAAAGGGATCTAGGATCTAGGATTTTGATGGATCACAAGCTGAACATGAGTCAACAGTATGATGTGGCAGCAAAGAAAGCCAACGTGATTCTTGGTTGCATCAATAAGAGTATGGTGTTTAGATCGGGGGAGGTAATAGTAACACTCTATTCTGCATTGGTTAGGCCTCATTTGGAATACTGTGTCCAGTTCTGGCAACCTCAATTCAAGAAGGATATTGACAAGCCGGAACATGTGTAGAGGAGGGCAACCAAAATGGTGAAGGGTCTGGAAGCCATGCCCTATGAGGAATGGCTTAGGGAACTGGGTATGTTTAGTCTGCAGAAGAGAAGGTTAAGAGGGTGTAATCTTGGGTATGGCTCCCCGGGTGGGGGCCCCCAGATATCACTTTGATATCATCTAATTCGGCCTTAGCTGGACCTGCTCTCAGTCACCTCACTCCACATGTTTGTGAGTTCTCCGGACAAGCACGGACATGAGTGCGGCCGCTAATTGCTTTTACATTCCAGACTCTTTTGAGGCCAGCAACCTGAGCTTTGCTCCCAGCTTCAGGGAACTTCCACGTGTACATTTCACAATAGCTGCACAGCTCTCAGCAGAGCCAGCCCGGTAAACAAGTCATTTGCATAGTGGCTATACTATTGTCATCAAGCATTAAGCTCATCATGGTAAATTTGACCTTTCAAAACCCTTTGTCCAGCGCCAAAACTCCTTTTGTTCTCACCTGGCTCGCCATAGCCGAGAGGCACGAACTCCCCTATAAAAACCCCTCACTTTCTTTTTTTTTTTTCTTTTCTTTTTTTTTTTTTATTATATTTTTTTAAAAACATAAAACAAATACTATAAAATCGAACACAAGTATCCATATTATACACGTGAAAAGAAAAACCACTTATATACATTGTCATATCGGTATTGAACATCCTAAATATTTGATAACATACAATAAACAGAAAGGAAATGTATTATTTCCTTTAAGCCTAAGTGTACAAAACCGTAACTTCCTTGCCTCCCTTAAGAGTTCCTAAAACAGCTAATCTCAACTATCTAAAGCTCCCCAATTCTTTGTGATGCATTAACATGTATTTCTGGTCTATAAAGATATATTGAAAATAATTTACATAAATAAATGAACATTTTTTTAAGCTCAATTCCTCACTTTCAAATGGTCTTTGGACTACCTTGGACTGCTATCCTGCCCTGCTGCTGGCCGTCTAAGGAAACTCCCTCAGCCAGGCACGCTGAGCTTTCTTCTTCTGAATCCCATCTCTCCATTTCTCCAGGACAACGAGACCAGATGTTGTATTACCTGCCCTTACGCTCTCCTCTCCCTTTTTCCTAGTTAGCTAGTACGTGTGTGTGTTATTTATTTTCTGTTGTTTTTCAATAAAACTGTTATTTTTGGTTACTTTGAAACTTGTGTGCCTGTTCCCTGACCTGAAGCCGTAGACACTGGGTTTTAAGATCCTTGCAAAGTTACCCTGCCTCTTGCTAGCCAAAAGAGTGGTTCAGCTAATTTTCCCCAATTGGTATTTTATTTGGCAAGCTGGGTGCCCCTCTGGGACCCCCCAAAACACAGGGTAACAAGGGGACATGATAGCCATGTTTAAATATTTGAAGGAATGTCATGTCAAGGAGGGAGCAGGCTTGTCTTCTGCTGTCCCAGAGACCAGGACAAGGAGCAATGGATTCAAGCTGCGGGAAAGGAGATTCCACCTGAACCTCAGGAAGAACTTCCTGATGGTCAGAGCTGTCTGGCAGTGGAATATGCTGCCTTGTAGTGTGGTAGAGTCTTCTTCCTTGGAGGTTTTTAAGCAGAGGCTGGATGGCTATCTGTTGGGAGTGATGTGATGTGTGTTCCTGCATAGCAGGGGGTTGGACTGGATGGTCCCTGTGGTCTCTTCCAACTCTGTGATTCTATGATTCTATGAAATTTTGCCAAGAAAACGCTGAGCTATAAGGCAAAGTTATAAGGCACACAACAACAACAACTATAGGGAAAAGGGATAAACTAAGGCCATTTCTGCACTACACTGTTACAGTGCTATCATTCCACTTTCAATCTCCTATGGAATCCTGGGGTTTGCAGTTCAGGGATGGATAATTAGAATTCTTAGCCAGAGAGCTCTTTGGCCTCAGTAAACTACAAACCCCAGGATGCCACAGAATGTTGAAAAGGGAATAATGGCACTATAACAGTGTAGTGTGGAAATGGCCCTATTCCCATTGGTTCAAAAGGCAGTTTGCAGCAGTTAAAGGCAGACACAAAAATGATTTCAATAGCAAAACATCCATTTATTTTTTTAAAAAAAAACCCTCAAACAAACCAGTTAAACTGAGACAAACTACAAGCAGTTCCAATTAAGCTGTGTCAGATGATTAATAGTGTGTCTCAAAGGAGAGTTTAAACTCTCCTTCGAAATATTGAAGTAAGCTGACCAAGGAGAGCACCTTAAAAAAAAAAAATTCAGAGGAGAAATGCTACAAGAATTGATAGTCTTGCACTAGAACTCACCTGTCACAGGGATTCTTTCAATAACCTCAGCACAGCAGACAGAGGGTCATATAGAGATCTTCCTTTGCATATCACTGTTCACTTCCCTCATTCAATATGATTTCACAGCTCTTCTCGTTCAAACCGTATTTGCATACTCAGCCTAAGTATTCATCCATGCAGCATAATGCCTCCTTCCTTTTTCAAAATCATTCCCACTAAAACACCTATAGCATTTTTGCTCTCACCGTCCTTTGTAGTGACAGCATAACTGTTAACTGAGAGGGGACCATATATGTTCATTGGCATTAAAAAAGCTTAACCAATGAGCTTTAAACAATGCATTCTGATGTGAGTGCCATTTCATGTAGTTGTTGAAAAATACTGCAACATAGCATAAGTTAGACCATTTTTTTTTATTATTTATGTATTTATTAAAAGTATGTATTAATTGATTTTCTGAGAGTCCCAAAGCGTTGGGTCATTTAAAAACACACTGAAGACAATTTAAAGCCAATTCAAAAAACCAAAGACAACACAGAAAAGTGGTTTTCACCATCCACTGAAAGTTTGAGAAGGGTTAGGCAGCCGGCATGACTCTCCTAGAAAAAGCTCCACAGTCAGGGCACTTCTACAGAAAATATCCATCTCATGCATTCCTCAGCGTAGACTCTTACGGTGATGAAGTATGGTTTGCTCATATGGTAGAAGGTGGTCTTTCAGAAAGCCAGGCCTCAAGCTGTTTAGAGCTTTGTGTAAGTGAACACGTGGATACTGCACTGAATTTGAAAATAATCTGGAAGCTAATTCAATGAGCTCTGGACTGGCAGGATCTCTAAAGCACATACCAGACAAGAATCATGGCTACTGTCTTCAGCACCAGTTGTAACTACTGAAAACTCTTAAAGGGCACCCCACATAGAGTGCAGTATATTACTCTAATTACTGCAGATAAAATGCACTTTTCCTAGTGTTACCCTGTCTGTTGGGGGGTCCCAGGAGGGGCGCCCAGATTGCCAAATAAAATACCAATTGGGGGGAAATTAGCTGGAGCACTCTTTTGGCTAATGAGAGGCAAGGTAACTTGATGAGATCTTTAACCCAATGTATACAGCGGCGGGTCAGAAAGCGGCTAGACAAAGTTTTCCAAATAACAGACAATTCTTTATTAAAGACAAAGACACGAAAGACAAAACATAAACTAACTAACTGAGGAAATAAAAACGGAGATTTGTTCAGGAGAGGCAATATGACACCTGGTCTCGTCCTAGAGAAGAGCGGGGTTCCGGGAAAGAAAGCGCAGCATGGGGAGCTGAGGGGAGTTCCCTTAGACAACTGGCGGCAAGGCGGGATGGAAGTCCAAAGTAGTCCGAAGACCGTTTGGAAACAAGGGGTTTTTATAGGGGAGTTTGTGTCTACCGGCTATGGCAAGCCAGGTGAGAACAAAAGGAGTTTTGGCGCTAGACAAAGGATTTTGAAAGGTCAAGTTTAACATGATTGGATTTGCTCTTGATGACAATAGTGTGACTGGGACGTTGATGGCCCAACATAAAGAGTGGCTTGGCTGAGAGCCGTGCGGCTATTGTGCAGTTTGCGGCTGGAAGTTCCCTGAAGCTACGAGCGAGGCTGGAGTTGCTGGCCTCAATAGAGCCTGGAATGTGAAAACCATTAGTGGCCGCACTTTGTCCGTGCTCGTCCGGAGAACCTTGCAAACACGTGGAGTGGGGTAACTGAAAACCAGTCCAGCTAAGGCCGAATTACTTGATATCAAAATGATATCTGGGGGTCCTCACCCAGGGTGCCATAGCGGAAGTAACACTAGAAGAGGATAATGTGCCAGTGTAGAAGAAAGTGAATTAAACCAGATGTATACCTTCACTAGCAATGGGATATAGCCACAATGACAGCACAAAGCCAGGGTGAGAGGGCTAAGTAATTTTCAAGGCTCTATGACTGAGGATCTTACTGCATGAAGTTTTCATATGACCAGAGTAACAGAGTAACCAGAGTAACAGAGTAACCAGTCCAGGATCCATGCTATTGCATAATGTCATTGCTAACCAGTTGCTATCATGTTGCAATCTGCTGGAAATCTGCCCAATGCTGGAAAAAAATCTGGTAATGACCCCCTTTCACACCACAATCCTGTCAGTTGTGTGAGTGTGGTTTCTCATTAGAGCTTCATAGCGCTTTCTTCTGTAGCTGATCCAGGAGTGGGTGTGGTGTCAGCATTCCCAGGTTGTTCTCCCTCAGCTACTCCCATGGTGTGGTAAGTTCAAAATCTATCAACCCTCTGTGTTTATTTTAAATTTCTCCGTTCAGTTTTTTTTATTTTAAATACTTTTTTTTTTTTTAGCATTATAGCTCAAAAACGCAATAGTGTACTAGCGTGTCATGACGTTAAGCTGTGCTAGTACAGCTTAAAAACAAAACCTACCAATCACGAGCTGTGTGGTGGGGAAAAGGCAGGGAAAAGGACTCACCAATGATACTGTAATGCAGTGAGAACACGGGTAGCAATAACACTACTAATTTTCTTAAGTCAAAAAGGTGCAGTAGACCTGAGACCTGAGAAATTCATAACCTGAGAGCATCATGGAAATAGCAATGCTGGACTGAAACAGAACAATGCTCTACTGAGGTAAGGACCTGATAGTGATTTCAGTACTTCCAGTCAGCTTAGTGATAGTTCATCTGCCCCTGGCCATTATGACAGCGCTTTAAATATTAGTGCTTAATAAAGGCTAACCCAGACCTAACGATAAAATACACACACACACACACACACACACACACACACACACAAATATATGTTTAGAAAATAAAAATAAAAATACAATATTTGCATCCTTTACAGGTTGAAAGTCACTTTGTTACTATAGAAATATTGGAATCTCTTGGGTCTTTCCAGTCTGAAGACGAGGCCAGTTCTAAAAAGCAGGGAGAGCAGGGGGAGACAAGAAAGCATCAACATTAGTAAAAGATTATTTTGTCTCCACTAGCTCTCCATAGTGTCAAGCAGGCATAACACGCTCATTTTCATAAAAAGAAAAAGAGAATAGAAAAGTAAGAGCAGGAGATCTAATGATCCAATACTGTACATAGTTTTACCTAAAAAACTTCTTCTCACATAGATTTTAGAAATGATTTCAGGACAGTAAATATGTGAATACCTTGTCTTAAACATTTTATTTATCATTTGAAAAGAAAATATTCCACATTTTTCCTGGAAAAATGTCCTCAGGAAGAAACTGGAAAAAAAAAATGTTTCCCCATCCCCAAATTTTTCCGTTTTTTTTTCCTGGGCCTATTTTCAAAAAACTAGTTTTTTTGCATAAGCCTTCTGACTCTGTTTTCCAACATTTACTTGAATTCCACATTGCTATTAATAATGAAAAGACAATGAGAAAGATGCATTTATAATACTAATTAGCACAGTAGCCCTCTGAATTATGTTCATATGACAAACTAACTGGAAAGGAACTATCAAAGTTTCATATATGAAAGCAACCTCGTACTTATCTTCAAAGAAACTGTAAAAACAAAGCAGTGTAATGAAAGTAAATGTGTATTTTTAAAGCAAGAGAAAAAGAGATGGAACTGAATCACAATGGCTTGGGTTATGAAGCTGTGCCAAAATCAGATATTCTCCATAAGTTTTGCTACATAAAATACATTACTTGTAGGTCTCTAGTATAAGCTTTATTTCTTTTAATAAGTGGCACACAAAGCTGAAGCCAGATGTTCTTTTCACATCTAGTAGATTGATCAAAAGCTCTTACTGAGAAAAATATCTGGACCATTAGCAGCAAAAGGAGGTGGCCCATTACAGCAAAAAAACGTTGCTGAAAAAATGCTTAGCAGAAAACCCCAAACTAGACAGCAGTATTGATCACATATGAAATCTTCTGGAAGGTTTGAGATTTAAAAGATATTTATTGCTAGTTAAACATTGGCTGATTTCCATCATGTTGTAGGCAGTATTAATTTTTCAGAAGAGTGTATAAGCCATCAATATATCAATGCTGTTTCATTTATTGCTGTTAATCACATACTATCCTTTCCCAGGAGAAGGGAAGATCTAGTTAATTTACCTAGCTTCAGGCACACTGTTGAAACAGACCAGCTGTGGTTTCAGGATGTTTCCCTCGATTGAGCCAAACAAGGATGACTCCACAAAGTAAAGACCCTTCCATAACTATTTATCTATCTATTAATAGGGCTAGGGTACATATAGCACTCTGTCCTGAGAATCAGTATAGCTGACAACATTTTATTTTGGAAGGGGGCAGACAAAGAGAGAAGATACTAGAGGTGCACATACCTCCCTTTGATGTGGCTATGCTGGTCAACTCCACCTACCCTTTATTATTTATTTGTAAAAATGAGCTCCTAAGTTTTGATCTCCCCACTAAATGCCTATGCAGGGCTGGCCTAAGACTGTGTAAGACAAAGAGCAAGGTTTAACTGTCCAAGAAAAAGAACTATATGGCATCCCCTCCCTTGCACAGAAGCCAACTGAAAAAAACATAACCCATATATCGTATCGGCATGGGCAATGGAAGAGAAACATCAATCATACATGAAAGCGGAAGGTAAGTCTAGGTAGTGCAGGACAAGTTGCACTGCACACATAATTCTACACTTGATCTTAGCCAAAATACCAATATATATGAAAGGATGACAAATTTCCCATTTGTCTCTGCATCTATATGTCTATTTATATGTTCTCATACAATATATGTTACCGTAGTTTCTAGCCTGGACTTGTGGGATATTAGATATCATTTGATATCAATAATTTGGCCTTCTTTACCTATTCCTCTCCACGTGCTTGCGAGGCCACCGGACAAGCATGCATACAGGCACAGTCACTAATCGCCGAAATATTCCAAACAAATACAGGCAAGCCAGAAATAGCCAGACTGCCGCTTTAGGAGATCTCAAGGCAAGTACCACATTATGTATGCACGCTACTTACAAAGGACTCCCTGCCCCGAGCAGGCAGCTTGATGAGCCAAATACTCAACTGTCAAGCACTCCGCATTTGCATACTGTCTGAGCTATTGACAACTCTGTCATAACTCAATCATGTAAATTACTAACCTTTTGGAGGCTTTGTCTCCAGGCCAAAACTCATTGTTATCCCCAGGAACAGACTAGCCTGCAGGCACATTTTCCCCTATAAGACCCCCTGACTTTGAGTGCCTCCCCAGATCGCTCCTGGCTTCCATCCCGCCTTGCTGTCACGTCATTCAGCAAGCCTTCCCCTCAGCTCCACGTGCTGAGAAACTCCCTTTCCATGAACTTCTTCTTCAGACTACCCGGGCTTCAGGACAGGTGTAGTATTTTCTATACAAAACCTCCTCTTAAAATCCCTCTATCCAACTCCTCTCTTTATTTCTATAGATCTCTGTGTGAGTGTTTGGCATACACGTGTTTGACTGTATATTAATAAAAACAACAATTATTATTTACTTCTGTTTGCTCCTTGACTCGGCCTGACCCTGTAGACATTGGGTAAAAGATCTTGCTACGTTGCTCTGCCTCTTGTAGTGCTAGCTTGTGCTCTTTGCTAATTCCCAACTTCGTAATTTGGAGTGCATTTAGGTGTCCCTCCTGGGACCCCCAGAAATCAGGGCAACATATACCTATTAAAAAAAAATGAGCACTATAACATTCTTGGGTAGCATCAGAAGGCTTTTTGTTAAATATCTTGGCTTTGGAAGAGCTCAGCCAGTGTGTTCTCTTTTCAGTTTCCTTTTGGGAAAAGTATAAAAAATGTCAGCTTATTATTCAATAATTTTACCTAAACAGCTCCAAGAGTTTTTGTTTGTTTGTTTGTTTTATTAATGAGAAACAAACTGGGCCACAAAATATTATCTGAAATTATTCTTGTCATTTGCTTCCTTTTTCATACGTCTAGCTATCTGGGGTAAAGGGAGGAGTTATGGAATTATGGATACAGTTAAGGATGTTTTAGAAATATGATATTGCTTATTCTAGTGTGAACTGACCTGAACACATCCTTTTGGACCAACATAGTAGCCAACATTGTGTAGTGGACTGAGAGACCAGGGTTTGACTCTCCACTCAGCCATGGAAACTCTGGGTGACCTTGGGCATGTCACACACTCCCAGCCCCAGAGAACCTCATGATAGATTCACCTTAGGGGTGCCATAAGTCAGAAATGATTTAAAGGCACACATCAACAACAAATGTGTCAGGAAACTTTGGTCTCCAAAAGTTCTGGATGACAACTCCCATATCTTTAGCTTTGACTAAGTTATCTGAATCTTCTGAAGTTGACATCGTAGGATCTAGAGAGTCAAAGATTCCTCATCCCTAGGATTATGATGTACATCAAAGCTTTACAAGTTATTAATGGACTTTTGGACTTCTTTGAATATTAAAACATAATTCTTGTCCACTCAAAGGGGAATGTATACAACACAGTGCCATCAACACATGTTGTGAGGGTCATTTATGTGTTGTAGAAATACCGTACAGAATGACATGTTATTGTACCCATTGTACATTGCCTTGGGGGCCAGATGGGTTGAGAGGTGATAAGTCAACTTCTTAAATAAATAAATAATGAACTATGAATGAGATATGTACATTTAATTAGTTGGATTGTTTCCACAATAACTAGGGAAGAAGAGGAATAATCCTTTCTTCATTTCTACTCCTGCATTATTCCAGGGGGGAAAAAGCCCATTGAATCATACATTGCTCACAAACTCATATTTATGCTTACAATTGATGGAGGCACCCATGTATTTTTGGCAAAAATCCATACGAAGCTGCCTCAGAGCCAGCAAGTAATTTGTTGCAGTAATTAGCTCTGTGTGTAACAAATTACTGAGGACAAAGTTATAATGTTGGTTTTCAGAAAAATGCAGCTAACTTGTCTGTTTAAGTAATGCTTTTTATACATTAATAATGGTAGGAGAGTGGGAAGAGATTGTTGACACTTTTCCTACATATGAACTGCTGAAAGTGTGCCCCTCCTATAAACTATGAAACAAAGGTCCTCTTGTACAAACCAGCACAAGACCCTGTAGATTCCTCCCAAGTGAATCTCTTAGGTTCTTCTCCAGTGTAAGCTACATTGGATCTCATATTGGACTAAAGGTGGGATAGAAAATAAATAAATAAATAAATAAATAATCAATCAATCAATCAATCCCCGGTCAATCGAATATGTCTCAGTTCTGCAGTGTTAATTAGGTCCTGCTGTGCAAATTACAATGCACATGTAGACCTTCTTTATACTTCTATTGGTTCTCCGGGATCCAGAAGACTTTCTGGGGGCTAACATGAGCCCTCAAGCAACATGGATGATTTAAATGGGGGGGGGAGAAAAAAAAGAAATGTTTTAAGAGGAAAGAAAGGGAAGAGTTATCAACAGGGGGAAATCTGTATGTTATTGTTGTTTAAATGTGGAAGGAAGACTTCTGAGGTGGTATTTTACAGCAGAAAAAAATGCCTCCAAATCCTCAACTCAAAAAAAAAAATCTTTATTTTTTTAAAAAAACCTGCTTAAAATGGGCAGTGTAACAATCTGCAATTGCATTAGTGGCAACCTTAACAGTTCTCATTCATTTCAAAAACAAATAATACAGCTAATTACATCTTCCCACTACAACAGTGCATTGGTCCATAGGAAACTTGTTGGGAAGATGAGTTAATTTGTTATTCAGTCTGAACTATCAATGGGGAAATCTTTCCTTTCCCCAAAAAAAATTTCCTTTCCATTCCGATCATGAACATAAAAAAATCTGACTTTTGCTAAATTTTCCAAAGGCAAGCTGAAACAAGATTGCCTATTTGCACAGTCCCAGCAATTCTCAGGACTGTTTGGCCTGGCCGCCTTGTAGAGGTTAATAAGGAACTTCTTAGGGGGAAAAACAATAGCTGGATAAGCTAATTCAGCGTCATAAACATGTCTGGATACAGAATTCAAACCTATGCTTTCAAGCCCTGAGACTGAATGGATGTATTCAGCACCTTCAGTTTCTCCTATATTCATTTTTTTAAAATTTTTACATTCTTTTATCCTGAATATGAAGAAATCTGTTCAAGCTGGTAAATTGCTGTTCTTAATTGCTGTCAAACTGACTTTGACTTACACCCACCCTATGAATGAGAAACTTTCAAGTCATTCTATTCACAACAGTCCTGTTCAAGTCTTGCAAATTACCACTTTTTTTTCCTTGATAAAAACTGGGGGTGACACTGGCGGAGGATCTCTCTGAGTCAATGACAATGGCATCGTGTTTCATTTTGGATTGACTCACCCTAGGATTTCCTTGGTGAAGGATATTCCAGAATAGTTCACCAGTGTTTCCTTCTCTGCAGCACTAGCAAGTATTAGCTTTGGTGCCACTGTGGTGTCTCTGAGAGATCCTCCGTCAGTGTCACATACACAGCCCCTGCTACAGTTGCTGTTTTTCACATTTAGTCTGGCTGTTCAGCAAAATCCTGTCCACCATGGGAGACCCTACCAGCAGGACTGCTACCATCAACATAGCCTCTTGACTCACAGGAGTGCACAGTTGCACCAAAAGGTAGTGCCATTTATTGCATGTTGGTGAGCACTTATCAAAAATTTTCTTACCAAGCATTCTTTCCCATACAGCCTGGCAATCCTTTGCCAGTTTTGCAAGGTCTTTTCCACCCTTGCTGCCTGTGATTCTTTCAGCAGAAAGCATGTGGGGATACCTTTTGCTGACATTGCATGCAATCCTTTTCACGCATTGGGTACTTGATGTCCAGTCACGAAGTGTGCGAATTGTCTTCAATGCATTGATAAGCTTTATGTGTTCTTACATCTACCTCTTATATTTCTGTTTACACTCCAAAGGAGGCAGCTGATTGTCCATGGCTACTTGTGCTTTGTTCCATTTAAGATGCATTGCTACAGATTCACCTAGCTCATAATGTCATGGAACAGATCGCTTACACAGAGAAAGCAAGGATTTCCTTTGTATGCCAGAAGGTGCCACTGCAGCACTCGCTGACAAAAAGCCTGATTAAATATTGCTAGGAGCAGCAGCTGACTGACTCCTTCTGAGATACTATTGCAGTTTTTTTAAAAACCAAGGAAATACATTTGCTTTTATTATTTTTTAAAACATACACACAGAGTCTCTCACATCGGAATTGTATTCCATTATGGGTTTTTTCCCCCTATTGTACATCATTTTTAGGAGTGAAGGAAAACAATTACTGCTGAACAGAACATTTGTTATTGATCAATGTGATTTAAGGCACGACATAAATAGTCATGATTTTGTTGATTTCATCTTGTCATGGCTTGGGCCCTGAGTGGTCACTACCAAGACTGTAACACAGAAGATGAGGAACTATGGGTGGAAGGGACAGGAGGAGCAGTAATAGGAGCTATCAAGGTAGGGAATCTAGATGCTGAAAGAGAAACAGTTGTCCAGGAACCCTTTGAGTCAAACATATTATAATTAGGACTCACAGTTAATGCCCTCAAATGTTTTTCCTCATGAAACTGGCCGTAGACTCTGAGATAAGACTTACATCCTCTTGCACTTAACAGGTCAGAAAATAAACAATGTTGAATCTAATTGAGAGGTTGTGTAGTGCCAGGCTTGAGGCTAAAAGATTACTCCTATGGCAAAGTAGTGGAGCCTGGCAGGGGTTGTCTGGATCAAGATTTCACTTTAAGAAGCTCTTTGCTTGGACTTGTGTATGGTTTTGAGATTCTAGATCATCCTCGATTCTATCTGCCAAAATACTCCAAGTATAGGTTCACACCATTGCATAGATACTGATGAAACAGTTTGAGATTTTTGTTTAAAGAATAAATGCAGAGAAAACCCAAAACCAAATATGAAAGAGACACATCTCAATGCCATTAGGTGTTGTTTATTATTAAAAAGCTTGATGCATTTTAGCCTGTTAATATTTTACAGCTTTCTTCAGGGAGCTATAAAGCTATAAAGAAAAACAAATAAATGCATGTATACAAAGACCATAAAATATGGACTCATTCAAGTGATTGTATATTATAGTATCTATGCACTAACTCAAGGAAAAGAGATATGAATGGACAGTGATGAAGAACTTCATTCTGCCTGTCAGAAATGTAATGTGCAGGTGTTGCTGGAACACATTGGTTATATTCAACAACAGTCATATCTGGACACAACTGGATTGGAAGAGGGAAGGGCAGTGTTTATTTGAAGGGCTCTGAAGATCTTGAGGTCTTGCAAATACAAATATGAAACTCTTAGATTTTTCACTTCTCTGTAACCCCCTCCCCTTTAGGAAAAAACAAATGGAGGAAGGAACAAAGTTGACTCAGCTGTAGCCATTAGAATTGACTCTGAAAAACTGGACGTTAATCTGGAGCTAGTCCCTCACCACTTCCTTCTTATCTGAGAGAACAGAACTTCAGAGGCTTGGAGGAGCCTCAATGGACACCTTCGCAAGCTGACTGGAGGAAACCTAGTAAGTCAAAGCCATGGTTTCAGATGTTCCCCACCCACACTTTAGAAAAGGAAAGGAAATCATGCAGTCTTCCAGATGCTACCACATTGCAAGTCCCACTAGCTCTAGCCAGTGAGGAAAAAAAGGATGGGAATTGCAGTCCAATAACATTGGGAAACCTGCATGGTTTTTACCCTAAGGTAAACTAAGGTTTCTCTAGAGTACAAATTATGTTGACCCATACATAGGAATCTCTGTTCCAGCCCATGCTTTAACAAATGTTACTTTATAAAGTATATACATGGCATCGGGGGGGGGGGTTCCTAAGGCTTTATATTTGGGAGGATTACCAACACAAAATTTAAACTACCAGGCTGAGCATAAAGAAGATTATGACTCACTGACTTTAGGTTAATCTTTATCTAATGCAGTATGATATCTATGTTCATACTCAAGATGGTTTGGGGGTATGCCTTAGCTGAAAAATGGTCCTAAGTACGCAGTCTTGTTTTGCAGATTGAAAACTCAAAGAGATCTATCCAGTGATGGTCTTGCTTAGTAGAAAATGCATCTAAACTTTCACTCCAGTTTTGATGAGTCTCTCCCCACCCCTCCCTCAAGTTTCCTGTCACTTCCCTCAAGCTGCTTCTGAATAGCATGAGATTCTCTGAAGCAATGGCTACAGAGCTGATTGTCAAAATTCAGGTGGCCCAACATACATGAGGTCTTAAAACTGAACAGCTTCTCAGAAAAGTAGTCACAGCGCAGTTCAACTCTAACATGGTTGAACACATAATGATCTAGAACCAAATTTCTAAGAGTGAAGTGCTCTAAGCCTTGGGACTAGATGGATCTGTCAGTTCCAAGTTTTGTTTTGTTTTTTGTTCACCTCTGGATTTATAGATATAGATACAAAATCTTAAATTCTTTGATCTAAACCATGTAGAAACTCATTAATTTTGGTAAAGTTTTTAGAAAAGGAATTCAAATGAAATTCTGACCCATCTCTATGTAAAGTGTACATACATAGGCACATTGCACATGTGCAAAGACTAACACATTATGGAGGTGGGAGTAAACTTCTCCCATATATTATTTCTACTGAGCAGTGCAATGTGTTAATGAAATATTAATGGATGTAGTGGTTTTCAGCTTGGCATTGAGAGAAATAATATTTTTGTTGAAAGGGGGAGGGGATCTTTTCTGCATTATGAGCAGAAGTGCTGAGAAGACTTTTACCTTAGCAGGAATGTTAATGGTAAACCAGCAGCCAAGAGCTGGTACGCACCAGACTTCTGAGTAATAAGCTGCTTAGTACTTCAAATCTTTGATGGATAGAGATGGTTCTGGGGAAAATTTTTGTATGTTGTCACCTATATTCAGACATGAAAACTAAGTGAACTGCACTTACTGCGCACTCAGAATCTCGAAATACATCTCCACAGCCTGCTTGGCGACACAAACCCTTTAGCGGAGTTATTAAAAGGAGCCCAAGCTACAATCTTTGCCCCTTCCTCTTGCAACACACTTTTTCTTTAGGTTTCAATGGTTTGCTTTCTTGTTTAGGCACCACATTATCTCCTGGGACTAACAATTAATTAATAGAGAGCTTGTTCGAAGGATATGCTTTTAGTGAAGCATCTTCGTCTCATTGTATTTCTTTGTGGATAATCAATTTAGGCCTTTTTGGCTGTCAATATGTCTGTTCAATCACCTTTTTTACTCTTCTCCTCTGTCATTAGTAAGTAGTTTTGCCGCCAAGAGGTAAACTATCTGAAGAGCTTAAAAGCACACACACAGACTCAGAAAGCAGACAAGCAAGTGAGAATGTATGTTGGGGGAGGGAGAGAAAATAGGTGGACAAGAGAGACATAAAACCTCTAATAAAAGCTCTGGGATCACATTTTCATGGCAAATATTTTTCAGCTGCCCTGTCTCTGAAAAGTTTCAAACAGTCAAACATTTAGGTTTTAGCCAGGTAGACATTAAATACTTTTAACAGTAGGGAGACAAACTTCACAATCAGGATCAAATGTTTGCTCTTTGATATGCTAATTACTCAATGATATACTCATCAAATGAAAAGGCGGATCCCAACTGGTATTTAAAAACATCTATTGCTTATTTTTCAAAACATTATAACCACTGCTAAAAGATTCATATTTTCTTTTAATGAAGATATGCATACTACCAACATGCATAATGAGTCTTACATAGGTCCACTTTAACTTTCTGGGGGATTTGGGCTTTTTTTAACATTCTCAGCTCCAGAAATCATTGTTTATTACACTAGTAACTACACATGTGTACCTATACATACCCCCCCTTTGGCCTTTTCCACACTTTGATTTAGCAATGGGCAGAGCATCCTTCAGTGAGGACGTTTGCACTTAGGGGCAGACTGGGTCCAGACTGTTTTATGTCTGTCCAGACTTCAGTCTACTCCAGAATGACCAGAACTGGTGGTTCGCCGTACTATTGAAAGACCGCTTAAAAGAGGTCTTTCAATAGCACAGCGAGCCCCAGTCCGTCACTGCACTAAAGTGTAGATTTGCAGGCTCTCATCAGTGCAAGGCTGCAAATCTTCCGGGGGCAGGCTTTAGGCTGGCGAGCTTCTTCAGTTGGTGGAGAGCCTCCACCAACCGGAAAGCACCATTTTCGTCCTCGGAGAAGTGTGTAGCACGGGTATGCACTGCTCCGGATTAGCCTAGATCAGTGGAGGGAGCGCGCCAGCCCAGTAAGTATCAGAACACCCCGTTTTTCCCCCCAAAGTGTGAAAAAGCCCTTTGAATCAAAAGCTGGCTTTTGTACCATCATCCTGGTCCCTTCAAAAGACTATTTCCTATTATGTCTGCAATGGTCAATTGTGGTTGAATGTTGGCCTGCTAATAAGGAACTTAAAGCTCACACTCTGGTCCCAACAGAAATGAGGAAAAATATGTGTTTTACTTTCTCCTAACTTCACATTCTTTCTATCATGAATATGAAAAAAATGCAAATTTTGTTAAATTCTCCACAAACTGAAATGAAATCAGCCTCCACCCCACAAGCTAACCAAAGTCACACAACTTGGAATAATATCTATCTATCTATCTATCTATCTATCTATCTATCTATCTATCTAATCTCTCTCTCTAACATGCTAGGTAAGAGCCAGTATGGTGTAGTGGTTTGAACAATGGACTATACCCCCAGGTGTAGCACATGGTTTGATTCTTTGCTTGTCCATGGAAACCCACTGGTTGATCTTGGGCACATCATATACTTTCAACCACAGAAAACCCTGTAGTAGGTTTGCCTTAGGGTCACCATAAGTTGGAAACAGTCTGAAGGTGCACAACAACAAGTTAGTTCACGATGAGATAAATACTTAACAGAATGTCAGTCAATGTAGCCAAATATGGTTATGTTGATACACAATGTTCCCAAATATTATGCATCTTATATGTTGTTTAATGAACATCTGCTAAGTATTACTCATTATTTTCAGTGGAACATGTTTGTTACCTATTAGAAACATTTTTATGAACAATATATTTCTATTGAGTTACTAACATTATTTCTTTTTAAAATTTTAAAATAAAAAGGACTCACTTTCCCCTCTGACCCTCAATATTTAAGAATAATAAGTGAAAAATGTTACATTTGTGTGTAACAAACTGACAGAAAATGTTACATTTGTGTGTAACAAACTGACAATGATTTTTTTTTCAAAATAATGTAATGACTGGTACGGTTTTATTTATTTTTTAAGTGTAATGAGTTAGGCGAAACCTATGTAATGTATTTAGAGCCTTGAAAATTCAAATAGTAAAGCCACAGAGAGGACAACATTGTACTTGCTTGCCATCCAGTTGTTAAAGATGAGGAGCTAGTCCTATACAGGCCGAATTTCACTTTCTGTGAAAAAAGTCTCAAATATCTGCAATGGGAAACTTGACCAGATTGAGTTCTTACCATCATGGAGAAGAAGATTTTGTATTTATCTTCCATGCAGTATGACAGGGAGATAGTCTTGACAATCCCAGCTCAGCACTGCAAACATGGTTGAATGAACAAGGCATCAAAGCCCAACTTCCAAGAACTAAGCACTCAAAGCATTTTAACCTTGATATTTCAACCTACTATTTTTTGCTTTCCTACATATTTTCCTCCTATGTTGAAACTACTATTCCCATCACACCTCATCATTAGCCAGCTTGGCTAGAACAGATTGAAATAGGAGCTCAACAGCATCTGGTGAAGGGCCTCAGTATCCCTAGTCCTGGTTTAGATCAAGAGGGGAAACATGAAAATTTCTAGCTTCTGCTAGAGCCCTCAGTCATTTCTAACCAAAGCCACAGAGTTTCCTGACTTAGAATCTCAGTTTTTAGTACGATTCCGTTATTTCTAAAGTGCACATTACTTCCTCCCCCAATAGATGTGATGACCTTAAGAGCTTCTTCTAGCCATGGGAACAAAGTAGATTTGACAGCACTGATTATCAAGAAGGTTATCAACCTGAACTTTCATTTGGCTTTTTAATTTTGATTGACTGAACATTGTCCAGTCCCACTTATTAATATTGCAGTAAATGAGGGGAAATGAATGAGGATGGCTAATCAAGTGAAAAGTTCTTGAATACTCACTGGCTAACTCTCACAATTATTTCCCATGCTATATCTGAAGCACTACAGTTTTAATAAAGCACTCATTTGAAACATTTCTAACGAAATTGGAAAATGACACATTATTAGCATCTCTAGGTATCTCAAGAACAGAACATTAATTTGACATGATCCCATCTTATAGGATATCTTATGTGCTATCCATCTTTTAGTATACAACTTTTACCTATGCACTACATTTTTTTCTTAAATATAATTCCTTTTGGCCACACTTTCTACTTGTATTACCACTAATCTGTGCTGAAAGAAAATTTAATATGTCATATTTCTGTGCGAAGAAACTTAGTTATGTAAACTACTGGAAAGTATGAAAACTAAGCATATTTATAGAACTCTCCTATTACATATTAACTTACTTCTGTCCCTCCAATACCTAATTTATTTTCCTTCAAGTCATAAGGAGGAGCAAGGAACTGAATGCTGAAAGCAGTTTGGCCCCTTTCCCACAAAAATCCATGAGGCATTATCCCAGACCATCAAGTATATCATAGCAATCATAAGGGCTTTGAAGTTTGTTTTGTTTTGTCATTTTTTTAAAGGAAGCTGCCAGTCTTACCTTGCTGGATTCTATATTGAAGGACATATTGTTTGTGTTTTTGACTGCTTTGAGCACCAATCTAGTGCAAACAGTTAGCACCATATAGACAAGTAATGGTCATGAATCACCATTTTTAATATCCAATCGCGCTACAAAGTGACCAAGCTGGCATAGATCCATGACGCTGTGGGACAATTAAAATGTTGTTCTCTAACTGCCTGCCATTTTCATCAGGTTAAATATGAGCTGGAGGAATCGCTGATGTAGAGGTGCATGGGGGTCACTTTGCTGAAGTTCTCTTCAATCCTGATCTAGAGAATTCTGCTTCTGAAGAACATCAGCCATTTCTGCACTAGACTGTTATGTACTATTAAATCCTCTTTCAACATCCTATGGAATCCTAGGGTTCAAAGTGGAATAATAGCACTATAACGGTCTAGTACGGAAATGGCCTTCAGCAAACACATATTCCCATCCACTTTGTCTCAACTTTAATTGTGCTGCATCAGGGAAGAACAAGTGGTTTTTTCCAAGCTCTGGCTCAAAGCTATAAATAAAGCTTTTCTTCCTATTGAAGCCAAAAATATGCTGACTTTCTTATAGTGGTTCATCAGTCCAGTGGATATATAATCCCTTTTGTGAACTGAGCAATTTCTTACTGAATCCTGTTTACTGGACCATTTCAGTCTATCAGCTGTAGCCAGACCTTTTCAGTCCTCTAGAAGCAGAAGAGCTATTACTAAATAATGGTCGACTCAAAAGGGAATTACGACAGAGTCTGGCAAATAACCACGTAGTGATGTGGGAACCCATAGACATTAATCCTGCTGCTAGTTGCCAGGGAAAAAAGAGAACAGCAGAATGTAATGTCATCCAACCCTTCCTTCCTACAACATGGAGTCCTTTGAAAATGAAGATAAATATGGTAAACCGGAGAAGACTCCCGAACATTCACACTGGCTGCATGGTGCCTTGCAGAAGTGTTCATAGAGGCCCCTTTGACCATCCCACACTTCAGTACTGAGAACTGAAAAGGATTTAATTGTTGCCACCACTTGAAGGACATGAGATGTATACAAGGTGAAGATGCAAAATGTTTTTATTGTGGCACAAAACTTGCTTTTAGTTAAGAATTGGTTTTATCTTTTCCCCCACTGGGTGGACGGTGGGACTGGCATGTGGGGATAACATACCTATAAGATTCTGAATGCTCATATAAGGCAGTGACATTCACACCATCCTCTTTCTTGGATCATACTCTTACCGTCTGGATGGTGTGCATCTTTTTTGGGGGAGAGAGTGAAACCCTATGGAATATTCAGTGTGCCTGAATCACTTTGTAAGTCACTGAGTGAAGTGATGCTGGTTTCTAGATCACTTCTGTGGTGAGGTGTGGGCTTTCACATAGGATATGCTCCTTTAGAGATTTCCCTGAGGCACCAGATGGTGAAGGCAGATAGCCCATATTTCTCTCATTGACAACAAGCTGGAGAGGAAGTGTCAGGTCATTCCTTGTTCCTAGTGGTATACTCTTTATGTAGTGCTTCCCAGCACCACTAGGGGATTCATTGGGAACTTTGTGGAGAACATGTGCCAATATACTCCATGATACTGCCAGGTTACAGATTCCAGCTATTAAGAAAGTTGGTTTACACTGTTTTGAATGTCATCATTCTAGAAAGAAGGACAAACAAACTGGCACATGCTGATTGCATAAATGTTCAGCCTTCCTGAATCAACACTTGGTTGAAAGAACTTTGACAGCAATTAGAGCCATGAATTTTCTTAGCCAAATCTCTTTCAGCTTTGTGCTGCTGGATGCTGTAATTTTTGCCCATTCTTTGTGGCAAAATTGTTTCCACTATTTCATGTTGGATGAGAACTTTGGGGAATAGCAGCTTTCAATTCTTGCTGACAGATTCCCAGTCAGACTGAAGTTTTGGCTTTGACATAATTCTGAAACATCCAGTTTTTTCTTATTTCAGTCATTCTCATCTTACTTTGTATTTTCTGGGCCATTGTCCTGTTAGAAGTTGAACTCCATCCCTGTTGTCTTGAAGACCAAAACAGATTTTCCCTGAGAATCCCTTGTATTTGGCTCTATTCATCTTGTCTTCTCTCCTGACCATTTTCCTAGTCCCTTCTTTATAGGCTTTATGCCACCTCTGAACATTTACAGCAAGGCACAAATGCTTTATTTTAGTCTCAAGTGGACCAGAGAACTCTTCCCTACATGTTTTCACTGCTATTTCGTAAATTTCAAATGGGCTTTGATATCAATTTGTTTCAGCACTGCTTTCTTCCGTTAAAAACAGCTTTAGGGAATGTCTTAGTTGTCCAATGAAAAGTTTCTCCCATCTCAAGTACAGAATATTCCAGCTCCTTCAGAGTTATTGTTGCTTCTCTGATATGACCATGATAAATCTTTTCACTGAATTTTGGTGGAAAACCTTCCCTATGAAGAGCCATGACTGAACCATGTTCATAGAATCATGGATTTAGTGGTGATCCAGAGAATGATCATAATTTGATATATTTTCAATAAGCCATCCCTGACTGGCATTATAATAATACTGCTGTAAAGTACTCCTTCCACATTCACAAGTTTGACATTCAGAAATTTAATTATTTTTGAGTGTGCATGCTTGTCCCCTCCGCTGATTCTCTTTCTTCCATTCCTAAGTATTCTGCCCTGGGCAAGCTCTCCAAGGCAAAATGAAAGGAAATGGGTGGGAGAGAAGGCTCCCATGAGCCTTCTTTCCTCCCCCAGAGTTTCCCCCTCCTGATCCCATGTATTTTGCCTCAGCATGGAGAACCCATGCCAGGCAAAATGGAACAAAATGGGTGAGGAGGAAGGCTTTTTTGCATCAGTACAGAGAACTCCTGCTGAGGCAAAATGGAAGGAAATGGCATTGGGGAGGTCCCAAGAGGCTTCCTTTCTTCCTCTGGAATTTTTCTCCTTCCCATCAATTTTGTCCACTCTGGGGGAAAGAGAGAGGGAGCAGATGGGGGAGTTATTTGTGATTTTTCCACTTTCACGAGGGTTCTAACCCTGCAAATGTGGAGAGATGGCTGTAACTGGGCAGTGTGAAAGGGCCTAGGTTGCAGTCCTGCACAATAATTGGTATCAAGATATATATGTTTGTTCAAAACTCAAAATGGACTTTTGACAACTTCCAGGTTTGTTCCCCCCCTTTTTCCCCCTCCATTTTGGAGGCATTTTGGCTGTCAGTGTGGCCCAGAAAAGGTCCCAGGAGCAGAAAGTTTGTTCTGCTTGAGTAGTCCACCCATGCCTTTTGTTTCCTAAATATGTTCGTACTGCAAAACTTGGTGTTCTCCTAAGCTTGCTCATACTTCCATCTTGTGTATGCATGATATATCTGGATTAGATTTTTTTAAAAAATCCACACTTGAAGACCGTGTTTCTCTCAGTATATAGGGTAAACTATTGCATTTGTGTCTCACTTCCATAAAATCTTTCTGACAGATTGTTCATAGTTAGAGGAGGAATGTGGAATGATCATTATACCCTTGACCAAAGAACAGTACACTCCTTCTATCTGGGATGGTCGTCCTCTTCCACCGAGCACGCAGCTTCGGGAGGGATGCACATGGAGCGGTGAGGGAGGAAGGGAACACCCACCTAAACAGCCAGATCAGCCGAATCAACCCTGGCGATCAATGGGGTGACAGATGTCGCAGCCAGATCGCCCTCACATCCATGGTATGATCTATCTGCACACTAGGAATAGCTAAAAGTGAAGGGAGGAGGAACAGCACTGAGTTAGAAGCATTTCTTACTTTAAATTTAGGTATTTATAAAGCCCTCAAGTTCTTCAACTGTTAAAGTTACCACTTGGAAAAACAGAGTGCACATCAGCAGTTGCCTCATCTAGACACCATGATATGCAACATTAATGTGTCTGAAATCAAGTAAGGGAGGGGAAGGTTGCAACTTTCTGCTCTAAACAAATTATAGCCATTATCTCATGGGAATATTGCCCCTCACTTGATGTGGTGGAACAGAAAAGCAAGTAAATTGAAATTCCTGTTTTGGTATTAGACTTTCATAATTTCTTTAAAAAAACTGTGCAAGAGTTTTCATGTCTTCTGTACACTCAACAAGTAAGCCTGTTCCTTTTCAACCATTATTATCAGTTGCTCAAGATCACATAGCATAACTAATACTGCCGCACTGCCTGAGTCTGGATAATATGTGAAGCTTCTCTTGTGGAAAGAGTAATAGAGGCACAGGGAATAATGAGGATGCATCCATTAGTCTGCTCAGATGTTAATAGATGTTCCACTCAGACAGACATTATGAACAAGTTTTCCATGGATGGTTGCCAATTCTCTACTTGGTACAATTTTACAAGAAGTTCCATTTGCTGCAAAATGTGAAAATTTTCAGAGAAAAAATGCAATAATTGTATGTGGACAATTATGGCACCCTGCACAATACAACTGAGTTTCTGAAGGAAAAAATCCAAATATATGCTCCACAATGGGAAAAATGCAATAAATGAAAAAACGAAAAAACAAAACAAAACTGGATAATGTTTCACCTTGTCATGATATCTTCTAATCTACCACTTAGAACCACAAGGGAATCTTTAAACAGAAGTCTGATGCTTTAATACAGACAGCTGTTGAAAGACAAAGCAGCAGAAGTGTTATGGGCAAGCTATTTAAGTACACCCATAATAGATTCCGTAAAAGATTTTAACACATGTGAGCAGTGAGATAGTGAACCCATGGTTCATTGGATCAGAGCAGTGAAATTATTTGATTAGCAGGGATGGTAACATTATCTGCCACACCTCTCTGGCCTTATGGTACCTGGGAGCTGGGAGATAGGTTGTTTCTCACAACAATATATTGTTGTAAGCTATCCCTGGTGTAACTCAAAGTCTTTTTCAGTGACCTGGTCCTGAACAGGCAATTAAAGTTGTTTTTAAAAAAAATAGTTGACATGGCAAACTGTCTGCATCTTTTGATTTCTCCTTGGGGATCGGGCTATAGCATGGAGGCTAATATGTTGAGTGCCTATACTTCAAAATGTATCACTACACCTCTGGAAGTAAGCTAAGTACAGTTGTGTATTTTAATGTGAGGTGCTGTGTTCAAAAGACAACCAATGGTAGCCTGCATGAGCATGCTACAAGGAGAGGAAGCATTGACGATGCCACACCATCTGGCATTGTGACAGTACAGAAAAACAGAAAGGTTTGCTCCAGGTATTACTTTGATGAATATCCTCCAGGGTATGTATCTGACAAAACCTGTTGTTCCAAAGCGACACTTCATATTCGTTAAGAAATTCATTGTCCTCCACAGTGCAGAGAAATTTAAGTGAGTATCTATCTCCTTACAAAAGTGACTTGCCACCTAGAGCTACCTTCCTGTGTCAGGTGACAAATCAAACAGGGCAGCTCTGTGACAGCCTTCACAGCAGAAGTCCTCTGAGGAGCACCTAGTTAGTGTGGTTGATAAGTTGGCTGATTATGCTTGAATCCTAGTTGATCCTAGACAAATTCCTTGAGGTGGTGTCAAGTACAATTATGCCCAAGAAACATAAATCTTTTTCTATAGCAGTTGGAAAGAGTACATCCACAAGGTAAGAGCTCAAAGCTAGCCCATAGTAAAATAAATGAAAACTGTTGGCAAAGTTACTGCTATATTAAGGACAGATCAGGCTTCCCTAAGATGGGAAGGTGTCAGGTTGTTAATTTACTTGATGAAGTATTCATCAGCAAATAGATGGGTTGATACAGATTAATAAAATACTGCATGAAAATTGGTTAAGACCATGTTGAATCACAACAAAGGCTGATACAGCCCAGCAATTTGGTTTTTGATAATGATTGCAGAGTTGGATTAAGTGACTAGGTTTCCACCAACCACTATATTTTCCCCCATCTTTGTATTGAATGCCTTTAGACATTGTAGCCATGCCCATGTGAAGCCATGCCTATAGTAGTTGCCTACAGTTGTATCATCTCCTAGGGATTTTGGAGGGAGGAGTATGTGAACTCTATGGTTTTGAAATCACCATTATATTTTAAAATTACCCTTACACAGACATTACAGCTGATATCCTGTTCACAGGGTGCTTACACAGAAGCAACATTCCAGTGGGCATTATGGGCCATTCCAGTGGCTGTTCCACGTCGTGCAGGCTGTGAGAGAGGAAAATGTGTCTGGAGATTGACCTGGCCTTCAAGCCAGCCCACTGTGCAGTAAATGAATGGGAAGCTGCTTTTATACTACCTCTGTACACAAGATGTAAAAAAAATATATATAACCAGAATTATGCCTATGTAATGCTAACACAGGATTCCAGCCTTTATCTTTTCATTATGGCACTATTACTCCTAGTGATCTAATTCCTCCTGCTTGCCTATTCTTAGACTGCCACAGATGAAACATGTATCCTACAGGCTAATTATGGTATCTACTATAAATGCCACATCATCCTGCCATTACTCTACCTTACTTGACTTTCTTAAACAAAGGAAATAATAGCTTAATGTGTATTTCTATCTTATTTGTGCCTTATACACTTATATACTGCTTTGGCTTCACAAAGAAATCAAACCCTCAAAAATGATAAAAATAAAAATTAAAGAAGTCTGAATATCAAAACTAAAACATAAAAGAGTAACAAAACAGTTCAATACCAACTAATAAAGTAACAGCTTGAAGGCACAATCCCATCAGAAGAATAAAAATAGCACAGCAGGAAATAAAAGACAATAGCTATATTTGCAGCAGCAGGAAGACACAGCAGGAAAAGAAGCCAGTTCCAATGATCTGTTGGAACATGACCATGTATGCCAGGCTTATAAAGAACATGCAGAGTGTGTGTGTGTGTGTGTGTGTGTGTTGGATGGTTGTCTCTGAGAAGATATTCCATAAAGCTGGCAGAATAAATGAGAGTGCTTTTCTTTGTAGTCACCTGACCAAGCTTGGTTAGCTTGGGACCTCAGATGCTGAATGAAGTGCACAAAGAATTATTACACATACAGAGAGGAGGTGGTCCCTCCAGAGCTCTGTGGACTTTGTATTCTCATGTATGGATGTGAGCCTGATTTCCTTCTCAGCATGCTGTTAGTGTAGTTGTGTGCCTTCAAATTGTTTCCGACTTATGGTGACCCTAAGGCAAACCTATCACAGGGTTTTCAGGGGTTGAGAATGTGTGACACACCCCAGGTCACCCAGTGGGCTTCCATGACAGATTGCAGAATTGCACCCTGATCTCCAGAGTTGTAGTCCAATGCTTAGACCACTGCATCACGCTGGCTGTTCATCTCAGCATACCAGAAATTACTCTGTCTCACTCTAAACATGGGGTATTGGCAGAATGGATTAAATGTAACAGAGAAGACTGCTGACTGTGCATATGTAGGGAGGAAGTAAAATGAACTATATAGCATATACAGTGCTTAAATACTCTAAAGGTGACAAATCCCATCTGTTCTTGAAAGCTAAGCAGGGTCAGCCCTGGTTAGTACCTGGATGGAAGACTGCCAACAAATACTAGATGCTTTAGGCTATATTCCAGAGGAAGGAACTGGCAAAACCAGCTAAGAAAACCCTGTGAATTTCATGGGGCTGTGAGAATTTGACAGGTGAATTGAAGGCACATACACACACATAACATATACAGTAAAGGCCATAGCAAATCTCACTGTTATTTTCTCAAGGTTTTTTTTTTCTCCTAAGAGAAAAGGAAAAACACCACCACCATACATTTCTATTATGACTTCCTGCTGGGGAGTAGAGAAGTGTTTCAGTTATGATTTCAGTTGGAACGATAAAGACTGACTGACAGATTGACGTTAAAAAGTGGCATATAAATGACTCAAAGCTAGGGATTTCTCTCTCTACTGAGAAACTTTTTCTTTCTACAAAAGGATCCTCCAACAGTCTTTTTTTTTTAAAGTCGATGAATGCATTCAGTCTCTTCTGAGTTTCGTTACATTCCTGCCCTGTGGATTACCTGCAGGTTATTTACTGTATAAAGCACTTTTTCAAAGGAAACAGCTGCTTCACATTTTAAACTTCCTTTGCCCAAGGGACAAATTAATAGAATCTTAATTCCTATGATTAACATACATTTACTAAACTGTAAGTGGAAAGGAAAGAGAATAATCACATCTTGTGTCTTTCCTTGCTATTTTAATATTAGTATTTAGGGTAATTTAAGTTTTCTCCCTTCTCGTACTGTTTGGAAGTTCTTCCACATTCCTAGAATGTTTGAAATGCTTCCCTGTTAATTATCTGTGACTTGTGAAACAGTGTGCATTTGGTATTTCTCTTTGGAATTTTCTTTGATTGCTACTTGTGCACGTGAAAGTAGAATTAAAGTAGAATTACTGGGAAGAGTCCTTTCTATCTGGTGAATAGGGATGGCGGAGGGGAGACTGAATAAGAATGCTATAGCTCACTTGCCTTTGAGGCCATGTTTTGTAATCGAAGCCTTTTACCTCTTTCTAGGGGAGGAATGAGAGGGCTTTCCTCTAACTAGTTTTTCAAAGCTATTTGGCATTAGTTCTTCTGCGTATAGGATGTCCTTGGAATACTCTTTTCTTAGAAAATTGCTCCAAGGGATCACTTTTCTGTCCCTTACTTCTCTACACTCTTCAAAGGATGTAATTTTCCCCTCAGGACTACTGAAGTCAAAGCTCATGCTCAGTGGGAGAAAAAGTATCTCAGTTAGAACTAGAACCCAAAGACTAAGCAACCCAACCTGAGCAAAAGAGAAGCTGGGGGGTTGGGGGGTGTCTGTTTCTGTTTTGTTTTTTCCTTGTGGTAATTGCTGAACAGATTGCTCAGAACGCTGGATATAAAAAGGATAAAAGCTTGTTGCACTCTGGCTTTATGGCAGATGAACTTCACAAACCCACAATAGTTGGAGGTTTATAAAAGCAAAGGAGTCTGGCAATCACTCAAGGACTTAGAGAAGCATTATGCTGAGGCTGAAGTGAAGTGTTACTGATCTATTAAGAATGGATACAAGATTATTAGTCATTTTGGCAGGATTATTTAGTTGGAAATGTATTGTTAGCATAATTTTTTTTTACTTCTTTACTTTTCTTTATAGTCAGGACTAGCTCTACTCTGTATGTCTTTTTTTTCTTTTCTTTTTCTTCATCTCCCCACCTCCTTTTAAACTCTTTTTCTTCTTTCTGGTTCTTTATTTTTTTTTTGAATGCATATTACTTTCATCATAAATTAGATTGTTCATGATAAAATTCATTTAAAATAAAAAGAATGACTATGCAACTGTGAACTCTTTTGGCCCAGCAATTCTTTCTCATGATCCCCATCACCCAAGAATTTTCTTTCCCTTTCCCTTTTTGAAATTAACCAGGGTGCAGTGTTACATCTGCACCCATGCTAATGATAACTATGGGCAGGCCAATCTAATGTTTGCATATTTGACTCTTATCAGTGTAAGAGATACTAATAGTGCAAAATGGCATGTTGGTACAAAATTTCTTCTTGTGGGAATTCATACAAGGAACTGTCGGTACACATAATTCATAGAAGGTATGATATCCCTACAAAGGGCATGGGAATCCTCACCAAAGAAGGGGGAGGGATACAGCTGAAAGAAGAATGTTTTAGGATTCTCCTAATTTTGGAAAAGTTAAGAGACAATACAATCATGTCCTAGGCAGAGATGGATTGACCTGGCACTTTTGGTTTCTGTCTCTTATTTTTTAAAAATATTTTCAATTTAGTTCATTCCAAACATTGTTCATGTTTTCATTCTGATGTTTGTTTCATTCTGAGCACTGAGATTTTTTTTTCCTTTTTAAAGAAAGTGTTTCATTAATATTTATACATATTTTTGCATGCCTTTCTCCAAATATATGCAATTTTGTACACAATTTTTCTTAAAACAGATTTTTGCAAAAAAAAATAATCAACACTATTTTCATTAATTTGCTCTTGTTAAAGGACAGTTGAGTTTCCGATAACCTGTCAAGAATCTTCAATCTGAGGGGAAGGCTTTCTCCTGGCCACACCACCATTACAGGCTTTCTTGATGACGACATGAGAAATGGCCTTCCCAGTGGCTGTTCCCACCCTCTGGAACTTTGTTTATGTGAGAGGCTAGGCTAGACCCCTTCCTGCTCTCCTTTTTTCCAGAAGACAAACAGCTTTTTGTTTAAACAGGCTTTTAATGTCTAAGCAGGGAGGCTTTTTATTGGGGTTTGCAATTTATTTATTTATTTATTTACTTGTGTATGCTTTTTAATTATTTTATGCTGTTTTAACGTGATCATTTTAAATTGATATTAAAATTTGATTGTTAAGTTTTTAGTTGATTCTTTCTGTAAGCCACCTTGGCCCTCACTCTAGGAGAAATGTGGCATAGAAATGAAATAAACAAACAAATAAATAAAAATCATATGTTAGTTCAAAGGTGCAAAATTTAACATGTTAACAGTAAAAAGTATATAGAACAAATGTCTTCCCCCATCTCTCATCCTGGGTCTCTTAGGCAGTTATCCATAGCCTTTGAACAAACTTAGAGCAAGCTGGAAAATCATAGCAAGCTCTGTTGGAAGCCACTGACACTTGACTTTCGAGAGATGGAAAATAATTTCCTTGGATTCAATAGTTTCAATGAAAGTAGGCTTTTAATACCTCCTGAGAGTTATTGGGAAGAAACACAAGAGCCCTTACCTTGAGGATTCACACATTTGCCAAGTTCATGGTTCCATTTTGGAGAAATGAAAGGCATGCACACTCAAAAATAAAGATATTTTAAAATGTGAAAGGCAACAAATTTTGCAGAATCAAATAACAATCCACAGAGACATTTTAATTAGTGGGGAGAAATATGGCCATTAGGTTAAATATGTCAAAATCAATAAAATGGACGTTAGGAAAAATGCATTAAAATACATCGATAATTCAAATCTTACAAGCTGAGGTGTATGGGTGGGATTCAGAGAAATAAAAATGAGGTAGATAGCTAAATTTTCATATTCACTCACTGGTATACTGAGCTGTTCTTTACTATTTAGGCACTTTGTGGATCTCTTTTAACATCAGCTAATATGACTGGAGATAAGGAGATCCATTCATTCAATTCAGGTGGTGTCTTTCTCTTCTGCATCCTACCTGCTGCCTCTCTGCATCAGGATCAAAGGTCACTTCGGTATGCAAATAATGTTAGCATGACTGGATCTCACCTGTGATGGTGCAGCACTATTGTCAGCTTTCTTCTATGAAAATTCTTTATGTCCTGTTTGTCTGGCTTTTAAGCTAGACAGGCAGCTGTCTTTTGTGAACTTGTTAGCAATCTGCCTGTATAAAGTTTATTGTGACAGAGTATGGGGAGATTGGTACTCCTGCTAGTAGAAAAGCAGTCCAGCAACAGATTGCTAGGCAACTAGAACGGCCACTCCAGAGGAAAACCCAGCACCTTTAGTGGGAAGGAAGGGTGGAGGCTTGAGTGTGAATGTATTTATAGCAGGCTCATTGGTTTTGAGAGAGAGATTTTTTTCCAGAAGAGTCAGACTTTCAGAGACCGAGGGCGAAGGGTGAATCCTTCAGCCAGAGGAATTCTCATTCAATCAAAGGAGGAGGGAGTTGAATGAGATGGTGTTTTCTCAGGGAAAGCCTATAAAAGAGGCAAAAGAAGAAATCAACCCACTGTTAAATCTGGCCAGAGAAAAAAGTCAGAAGGAGCAAAGACAGAAGTCAGAGGGCTGTGTGTGTATGAGAAAAAGACCTGTGTCTCTGTACTGTTAAAGATTTAAGAAACTCTTTAAACACACTTTGAAGATCTGTTTGAACTTAGACATACATACAAAACCAATACATTATTCTGTTTGCTGTCTTACTAAAAATTACACTGTATTCTTTCATAAAGTTGGAATCAACTGAATCATTCTTGGTGGTTATAACCATCCAGATCCATGGTACTGTACATCATTAAAGGACTTTTAATTAAAAACCAAAAAACTGTTCCCTGGTTAAACAAGGTGGGTGTTTGGGGGAAAAGCCAGAGCTGTGTGTGAGGTGGCCAGGCACTTTGACAGACTGGGAGGGGGGGGAAGTTGCCATTCAAGTCTGAGAGATGTTAAAAACAAGGCCTTGTCTATTGCCGTCTCCACATTTATGTAGCAATATAATGGATAAGTAGGGCACAGCAGAGATGTAGCATTTCTCTTGAACGAACCCTTTTAAAAAGAGCTCAGACTTCAAATGGTTACGAAATAAATCAGAAACAAGAAGTAAAGAGTTGTGTCACATGACTAATGATAGAACAGAGACTATCCAATTAGTGTGCATGCAGAACAGTAGTTACAGTGCAAAATTTTCAGATGGTATTAACACAGGGAAAAAATACCATGGTCTGAATGCTGGAATAATAAAACTCAGTAGTTTTGGCATGGCATGAGACACAGATTCAGGTACTGGATAACCTGTATGTCATACAATGAGCTCAGTCTACCCAGCTCAACTGCTGAAAAGGGCATCATTTGGACTAGGGAGCTGAGGAAATCATGTAGGTATACCACTACTGTGAGTTTCTTCCTACCACCTGGGAATGAGGTCACTCCTTGGCTCCTGAGCTGGGACCCCACTGGTCTGCACCCCCAAGGTCCCTTAAGGAGACCCCCACAAAGAGGAATGAAGGGGGACTGCTGTAAGCATCATTCCCACCAAAATGGGATATACTGTATTTTCCGGCGTATAAGATGACTGGGCGTATAAGACGACCCCCAACTTTTCCAGTTAAAATATAGAGTTTGGGATATACTCACCGTATAAGACTACCCCTCTTCCAATGCACACCAAATAAAAATTTAAAAAAATCAGATTTGATTTCAATATGGTAATTTTAATTCAAATGCTTATGACATGAGGGTACTGAGAGTGAGTACAATGGAAGAGCAAGATGGCTTTTGATAGTTATGATTTTTTTTCTTTCTCATTGCAAGAATTCCCTCCTAACTGCCTCCTTCTGCAAACACATCCCCTGTAAGTTACATTTTGTTAAAATATGTGGGTTCTTGCAAACAGTGGTGACCAGAAACAAATGAATTGACTTAGGCCATTTCCACCTGGCCCCTCCCGAAACTGCAAACCCCAGGATTCCATAGGATGTTGAAAGTGGAATCATAGCACTATAACAGTCTCATGCGGAAATGGCCTTAGTTGCAAGGTTAGCAATTTAGATTTTTTTGTGAGGAAGGGGAGAAAAAGAATCAATAAGGGATCTCATTCAGTGTAGAGTCAATGGGCAAGCCAGTGAAACTCATAACAAAGTGTTTGCTCTTTTCAACAGACCTCATATTTGTATTTGGACAAGCAGGGAGGAGTGTTCTTACTCAGTGGGAAACCCTCAAGTTTAGCATTCATATTACCTTTTGCTCTAATAGAATCTCATACAACTACCACCTTCTGAGGTCATAATCATCTACTAATCTATCTAGCAGCAAAGTCCATGTGAAAGCATCCTTAACTCAAAACACAAGCCCTGGTGGCGCAGTGGTTAAATGCCAGTACTGCAAGCCACAAACCACAAGGTTGTGAGTTCGATCCTGCCGGGCTCCAAGGTTGACTCAGCCTTCCATCCTTTCGCAGGTCGGTAAAATGAGTACCCAGCTTGTTGGGGGCATGTATAGAAAAATGTTTTGAAATACATGCTAAATTGTTCACCGCCTCAATCTATATGGAGAGGCGGGATACAAATAAATAAATAAATAAAAATATACACTCTCTCTGATGTCCCCTGAGTTAGAAGAGAAATGCAGTGGTTGAAAAAAGGGGCAAGGCAAAGAGTGTGTTAGCTCCAGTCATTTCCTTTTTATATCACATCCTCTCATCCACACACAGTTGGACTGCAAGTCCAATCATCCATAGGCAGCATAATCAGTGAGGAGGGAATCTGGGGATTTCTATCTGGCAACACTCAGTGGATAACAAGTTGCCCACACCTGTTTGCTACTGCTCTAAGTGGTTGTTGCCACCCAGTTTGCTCTCACAACCAAGAGAAAACTCTAAGTGAAATTAAATTAGCAGGTCGGCGAAGTTGAGCCCGCAGACCCGGACCTGCATGCTGACTTGGCCCGAGCCCGGGGTGGACTCGGCTTGAGGCAGCTGCTGCATCTGCAACTTCACTTTCTCGCAGCCCCCGAAGCCAGTCAGGACCAGCGCGCGGTATTGGTGCCCGGCGGTTGGGCTGATATTGCCGGCGGCTGCCTCCTCCTCCTTCTCCCTCTCACGCAGTGGAGGCACCTGTCAACACCAAGGCGTGGCAGGCAGCCAAGAGCCGGCTAATAGGTCTTTTTCCAGATAAGGCAGACAGGCATAAATCAAAGGGCTTTACTTCAGCAGTGGGGAGATAAGGCAGCAGTAAACTAAAGAGACTTCTGCAGCAAAGATACTCCCTGGCTGTTACGTCACAGCCAGGCAAAACAGCAGACAGAGTCCACGTACCACAGAGTTTGTTCCTCAGCCAGTCAGGCAGCATTTCAGGAAGCAAGGCAAAGGTCTCCAATAGCCCAGCAGGCACACCCAAAATGGACAGTTGTGAGCCGACAAAAACCCAAGGCTGAGTGAGTGCTTTTATTAAGCCGGCCCTCACCCAGGTGCTACCTCAGCTGGAGCTTGATTGCTTGGTGTTTCCTATTTAAACTCTCTGACCTTCTGAGAGCACTCTTTTGCTCCCGATGCTGCTGGTAAGCAGGCACCTGCTCTTGAATCTCTGGGTCTAAGGCAACCCCTGGCTCCATTGCTGGGGCTACTGGGGCCAAGGGCTCTGTGTCCAGGGCAGCCTCTGAGGTGGGCTGTTCAGCAGGCTCCATGGCAGCCTCTGGGGTGGGGTCTGCTGGTGCAGCAGGCTCCATGGCTTTGAAGTCCTCTGGCTCAGACTCAGAGCTTGAGTCCTGGAGTGCCAGGGTCCTGACAGCACCGGGGATTTATCAGCTGCACCGCGACTACCGACCCATCACCCATGTCCAGGGAAGAAGCAGCTGGGGGCGATGCAGGCGCCCCCGCAACCAGTGCCACGGCTCCACCAGCGGCAGAACAGCAGCCCCAGCAACAGCAGAAGGAAGCAGCCTCGGAGGTAGCGGCATCTGGGGAGGAGGGCAAGGCTGCTGGGGGCACGTCGCGTTCACCTGAGGGAGCCACAGCGATGTGGCTGACAGGCCCTCATTTCACTCTGAGACACCAGGCTGGGTCCAGTCTAATGGCAGCAGCTGCGCTCCTGTTCCGGCAGTGGCACTTGCTAGTGCCAGGCGGAGCGGGACCCGAGGAGGGAGAGGCGGAGGACACCGCGTTGTCACGGCCGCCCGGTCATGGCGGTGGCGGAGGTGGCGGTTGCTGGATCCGGCTGCAGCGACACATTCGGGGCAGGAGGCGGAGCGCGTCCCGAAGGGCCGCAGTCCGGCTGCGGGTTGGGCGCTGAGGCTCCCGTGGCTGAGAATCTTCCCCTCCTCCCCCCCTCGGCACAAACAATGCGGCGGGTTCAGCACAGCGCTAGCGCCGGCGGGGGAGGGGAGGAAGGGAATGCGCAGGAGGAGGGGGAAGGAGGAAGAGGAACAGGACGTTAGAGCAGCAGGCTCCTCCCAGCCCCGTGGACGGCGGCAGCGGCGGCGCCTCTACCTGGGCAGCGGGGGGTGGAAAGCTCTGCGGGCCTGGGGAATGGCGGCGGTGCCTCTGCCTGGGTGTCCAGGGGGGTGGAAAGCTCTGCGGGCCCGGGGAACGATGGCAGTGGCGGCGGCGGCAACCCGGCGTATAAGATGAACCCCCCCACTTTTGAAAAGTTTTTCTGGAGTTAAAAAGTCATCTTATATGCCGGAAAATACGGTAGCCCCATGTCATACCAATCCAGGTTGTGACAAAATACAGAATCTTCAAGGATACCATAAGCACAGGAAGGATTCAACATAAAGTAGAAAGACTGGAAGGCTTCTCAAATCTCAGTGTCAGATTGCTGCTGGGGAGTTGCTTATATCCCTCTGCCAGACCTGACTGAAGCCTTCAGCTTCAATGATTGGCAGACCAAAGCCCCTTCCCACTCAGCTTGCCATTGGCTGTCCTCCCCAGAAGCCTGCAAAAAGACATACAGACTTCCGGAAAGTAGAGAGAATTTACCAGAAGAAATGGTCCTCCTCCACCACGACCACCCCAAAGCTGTGTCACACCCTACTAGGTTTGCCAGTGAGTCTGGGTCCCTGCTTGTTTTATTGTGGTTTGTTTTTTTGTTTTTTGTTTTGCTTGTGCACTAAAATCTTTGAATCTGGAAAGCTGCCAATTAATTGGTTTTATCAAATTGGTTTTTATGTCAGCATTGTGAACCTTTTTAAAGACAACAAGCTAAAGAAACTTGTTTTGTTCCTTTCAAAACAAATATTGGCCACAACGTAGTCCACTGTTATAACTTGGAGAAATATCTTTTCTTTTTAGTGGATCTGTGTGAAGATGATCACCCATCTTAACCATCTTGTCTCAGATGCAACTTCTGAACTTGGGATTTTCCTGGTGTCCCAGGACCTAGACAGGACCTTCCCCAACAGCCATACCTTAGAGACATGAGAGGAACAGTACTTAGTGCAGCCAACATAGGTGGAAAAGGGAGAGCCCAGGATTCTGACAGTGTTTATGTAAGAAGGAATCATTAATTAGGCCACAGTTATCAGCATCAATATGACATTGGGTTGAACAGTATTGTGTCCTCTCCTGTGCTGCCCATGTCTCACCCATGACTTTGCCCCGTTTCAGAGTTTCCATGAGTGTATCTTCATTACTGAAATGGCCCCATGAGCAGTAGCTTGTCTAAGTGTATCTGGGGTCTTCAGATAGCATTGTGTTTTTTGTTTTGTTTTTGACTGTTTTGTTTTGACTATGACATATCTGGCATGGTAGTATGAAAAATCATTTCTTCCCATCTCTTGCACTCAGCCAGTGGATCCTGAGTGCCAAATTACACAGTGCATCTTTTAAAATGTGTTCTTGTTCAAATTAATAGATATTTCATCTAATTCTTAAAACAGAAGCTCTAATCTCCTTCCACGCTCTGAGGGTAGCCCAGTGGACCTGGACCATAAGTATTTAGGAATTAAATCCATGCATTGCTGGCTGGTTTTTGGCCAAGCATCTCTCACCATAATCAATCCATGAGGGGAATCAGGATGATACTATGTATGCCTTGGAATGTTATCATTATTGCTGTTAACTATCTATAAGTGTATCTGAACATGTTCTCTTATTTTCCACATCCTAGAATATGCTTCTAACAACTGGTCATTGTTTTGTGGTCACCTAGATGGGTTATCTCTTGTAACAAAAATCAAGCTTATGGATTACGACTCAGGGATACAAATCTTGCTTAGCTCATCCTCACATGCAAGAATGAAAAATCACACAAATGCCCCCCTCACCTGAGAGATGGTGAGATATTTTCTGCTCTTTTTGGTGAAAAGTCTTGAGGTTGTGAAAATGAATTTTTGAACAAAGTGGTAGGAGCTGCTGTCTTGTTATATGGTGTTATAAAGACATACTGAATGGGTCTGTTTCATCATCCAGCCAATATTTCTATGCTTGCTTTGTGTACATGTGTATAATTTTCTTCACAATGGGGGGAAAATTCACAAACTAATTTTGTGCAGAGACTTCTGTGCAAATTACACAGACCTTGGCAGGGAGAAAAAGCACTCATCTTTTCACAGTGGAGGCTAGAATTGTCTCAAAGGATGGCAGTTTCTTGGCAGGCTGTCTCAATGATCCAAGTTTTTTACTTTTATCATTATAAAGTGCAGACTCACTACATGGTAGGGGAGGAATATTACATGTTTTAGTTGCTGGCCTGTGCTGTACAGAGGTTGAGGTGACAATATTGGAAGTAGGGAGGAGAGCAAGCTCCATTTACTTCTGATAAACAGGAAAGAAAAAGTTACTTAATTGTAAGTGTAATGGCAACTACTTGTTTAGGACACCTGACAATTGGTTACTTCTAGAAAATAAACTTCCAAGCTCTGTTCTAGAAATATCAATAGAAGTTGTGATTATTATTTAACTTAGTGGGATTGTGCCTTTGGTGTGCATTAATAATTGCTCTCTGAGGTCCCTACCACACTACACTGTTACAGTGCTATTATTCCACTAACTGCCCAGCTGCACCCTGTGGAATTCTGGGCTTTGTAGTTTTGGTGAGGCACCAGATCTCTCTGGCTAATAATTCTAAATGCCTCTCCCTAAACTGCATATCCTATGATTCCATGCGACATTGCCATGGTAATTAAAGTGGAATAATAGCACTATAATAGTATAGTGTGATAAGGTCCTGATTTCAATTTAACTGCCTTGGCTACCTCTTATGGAATCTTGGGCTTTATAGTTTGGTGAGGCACTAGAATTCTCTGGATGAGAATTCTAAATGCTCCCCTCCAAATTGCAAACCAAAGATGGCATAGGATGGAACTATGGCAGATAAAGTGGAATGTAGCACTACACTTATATAGTATAAAAAGGCTTTTAGTGTACCCACATATCCCTTATGATGTTCTTAATGCTCATTCTTCTGTAATTTGGATTTCCACATGAGGTTGTTATAGTGCTATGATTCCATTTTCAACATCCTATGGAATTCTGGGGTTTGTAGTTTCAGGAGAGGCCAGCTGGCCCCTCCCAAAACTGCAAACCCCAGGATTCCATAGGATGTTGAAAGTGGAGTCATAGTGCTACAACAGCCTCATGCAGAAATGCCCAATGTTATTAAGCAGTGAATGCTAGTTGCAGTTTATTATGACTTTCCCCTTAGTACTGGTCTATATCCCATTATAATGCCAGCGAAGTGAAAAGATTGTTGTTAGAACAGGTATTATTCTATAAATACTTGTTAGAAAGAGTTTTATAGGTGGAGAAAGGAGAACTGCCTTTCTGTTGCCCCACTCTTGCACTAATAAGACTCCTTTCATCCCCCAAAGATCATAAGGGTTTGTTTTTTTTAAGTATGGATGCTGACACAACTTTTATAATAGATGCCTACAAAGATCTTTCACATCACTGTTTCCATAACAGCAATGTGTTTTGGAAATTCATTTTGTTTTATGGGTCCCAAATGTCACATTTTCTGCACAAGGGGTAAAATTACTTCATTTTCATAAGATGGAAATGTTACTGTTTAGGCTAACCATTGTAACAAAGGTTTATGGTTTGTTATGGTTTGCTTGATTGGCTTGATATCTTGATAGCTCCATATAATGTATCTATAAAACAGAGTTGATGGCAAAGTGTACCTTCTGAAACTTAGCAATGGAAAAAAAAATGTTTAGGTCATTTGGATAAAGTTATACAGCAGTTCAGGAACATGCTTCTTCCTCCAAACTTTTAGACTTTAATTTTTAAAGTGGGCAAGCCATGTATCTGGAATCTTATCATTCACATGTATGGAGATGTACAGATATGTTAATAAAACTACATGGGGTAAATATTTTTCCTTGTATTCCTTGTATGGTTTGCATATTTTAGTGAGTCACTTCTGGTCCTGAAGGTGATGTTGAATCTCTGCAGTTTTCATCATCCCTAGACAACATACCTAATGGTAATGGACAATAGGAGCTGTAGTCCAACAGCTGCGGTGTTACAACTTATTCACCCTTGTTCTAAGCCCAGAATCATGTTGCTCTGTTGGTATTAAAGCTTATATTTGAAACTAGTTTCCTTTCTTTTTTTGTCATAGCCAGTATTAAGTTATTAGCCAATGTTAAGGTTCTGGGATAAAAAAAGCACTGAGATTTTAAAAAACCATGCAGAAAAAATAAGTCAATTTAAGTTTCTTCTTTGGTGAACATATGGCTTTGGGGACATGTTACTATCTCAAGATACATTGAAATGTGGTTTAGGGTGGTAAAAGGCGCTAGTACCTTCTAAGCCTGTTTCTTCTGTTTCATTCCATGCAGATTAGTGTGCTATTTTGTTAGATAATAGGCTTACTCTAGAATGAAGCCATTTTGGTTAGATTCTTCCTCAGATTTTTAGGATCTGCTTTGCGGGATATGTTTACTGTTCACCCATATCAGCTTATTTGCCAGAAAAGGCTAAGTTTTAGACTTTTTATGAAAAGGGTCATTTTTCTTCAAAGGTGCAAGAACCTTTACCAGGTGCAGCAGCTAATTGCCAGAAATAATGAGATGTTGAAGAATGGCTCCAATTAACACAATCTCTATCTAGAAAATAAATGGAAGTGTTTCAGCTACTTCAGAAAGCTTCAAGAATTCCAGTTAACATACTATTTGCAAACCAGTCCTACATAGAATCCCCCCCCCGCAAATAAACAGCTTAATTGCTGTCGCTAAGAGGCCTCAATAGCTCACAGCAGTAAGAGATACACTTCACATAGATTAATAATACAGATATAAATTAACAGAAGCTAGCATTCATCAACCTGACACCCTGAACATATTGCTAAAACTAAGATAGTTACACTTTTGGACCTAAATCTAGTTGCTAATCTCAAGCAGAGAAGACCCACTGAATCAATGGAATTTACATAACTGTTGAGTTATTGTCAACAATCAATTAAATGGATTTACTCTCTTTCGGATTAGCAACTGGATTTTAAGCCTTGATGGTCTGAATGCCTCAGTCTTGATGATTTAGGATAATTCAGAAATTTATCTTAATTCAACAATGCAGAACTGTATTCACATGGGTTAAATATTTGAAATAGTTGCTGCTGCTTCTTCTTCTTCTTCTTCTTCTTCTTCTTCTTCTTCTTCTTCTTCTTCTTCTTCTTCTTCTTCTTCTTCTTCTTCTTCTTTTAAAAAAGACATCCCTAATCCTTTCCACCCTTCCTGAATATGTTTAATGAGTGGACATTTTCTTTTTTTAAAAAAATACTAATAACGTAAACACACATGATTTGACATCCCGTAATTCTAACTGGGAATCAAATAAAGCCAATCCTAAAGGATACTGTAATGTCAGAACTGTCATAGCGTGAATGGACAGAATCAATTTATCCATATTTTACAGTGTGCTGCTTCTCCTGCTGCAACTGGTAAGATTTAATTTGAATAAATACATATGACATAAAGCTGGGTCCTGCCTCTTGAGCCAGCCTTGCTTGGGCATGTTATAGAGGACTTGATTGAAAAGAAACTGGCCTAAAAGAATAGAGATGAGCAATTGCTCAGAAATTTCTATAAAAGGGTTGGATTTCATTGTCCTAGACGAAGTGGCCATGAAATGGATCCCCTCCCTCTCAATTTTTCACTTTTCAAAATGCTTTGTCATCACTAGAAAGGGTAGCAAGGACCTCTACAGCCAATTTTCAACATTTCATGGCTTAGAATGCCCAGAAGAATGAAGCTATATTATTATTCCCAGAGGCAGTTCTTGGATAAAAGAGAGAGCTTCTCTCTTTTTTCCATGGAAACAGCCATTTGCACTGAAGTAGTGGCAAGCCTTTTTTAAATGTTAAAAAAAATGTTCAGACATGTCATCTAAACCAAGGCAAACCATACCAAGCACTCACTTTTGTGAAAATGCTCTCCCTCCCAGAAGGAACCAAATATTTCCCATTACATGCTCAGAGGATGTAGGGGATATTAGGCACATCATACTACCTCAACATCATACAGAAAAAAACCCCACCCTTCTTTCTAATATATTTTATTTTGGGGAGGTTGCTTTTTAAAATAAGCAGACGCAGGTTGTGGATATATTAATTTTTTGATGTTTGAATCCAAAATGGCAGGTCACCATTTCTCCATTACCCCCTGAATCCCATCTATGTAGTAAACATTGCTGGATGTGCTTGAGGTATTGCTGATGTACAGTAAGCAGAAACAGCTCCACTGTGGGATTACACTGGCCCTCAGTCCTTTCAAAGACTTATAATTGGTTACTTGTCATGGTAGCTATGCATTTGCTGTAGTAGGACTGGGCCTCCCTGTGTGTTACTTCCATTATCAGTGAGTTTCAAGATACCATTTACTTGGGAACATAAATGGGCATGTTGTATTACATCCGTAACATGTTTTTAGGCTTCCCATGGATATCTGGGGAAACAAGAATCTGGACAAGATAGGCCTTGTCCAGCTTTTTGATCCAACACAACTCTGCTTACATTCCTATCTTCTGAAATAAAGGAAACTAATTACAAAACAACAACAAAATTAATTGCTTCACATATAAGTTATGCAAGAAAATCATGATTACTCCTTGTATTTCTGTGTTTGCCTTATCATCTTCATGTAATTGAGGAATAAAGGAGGACATTGATATTGGGCCCTTTTATAAAAGCTGATTTTTTTTAACCTTTAGCCACAGACTGGGTGCCTTTGGGAAAACCACGGAAGTTAAATATTAATTAGTTGTTTAAAGTGTCATCCTGCCACACTTCATAGAAAATACATTTTTGGGATATACTGTCGAAACATCTCTTGCATCAGTACTTCCTGTCAAACATCATTTTGCTAACACAAGATTCAGCCAGCTGCTGAAGCTTTGTAGTGGCAAGCAGTTTGAAAGCCTACATTTTCTTGACGTATATACAAATGAATGCATGCAGAAATAATTCCATAGAATAGCTGTGCCTGCAAAGATGTACACTTAACCATCATTTCCAATGCAAATTTGATTTCAAGTACTTAGAAAAGAAAACTTCAGAACTTATCTTGAAAATAAAGTTCTTGATAACTTCTCTCGCCTCTCCTGTTCTTCTCAGACCCTGTTCCCCCACCTAATGCAAGCAACAGGATATGGCTCCCAATTTCTTAACCAAAAAGTCTGCAGCTGTAAGGATAAACAGATCGCTTTTCTATTTTCTTGCTACAGCTGGCAAAATTGATTAAGTTATTTATCAGGGAGAAGATTCTATTAAGAATAGGATGGGCTGGATTCCATTTAATTAGTTTTGGCAGTGGGTCTGGGCCTACTTCTTTCTAAGACAAGAAGACTGAGACCAGAGATGGGGACATTGTGTCCACAGGCTACATGCAGACTTTAGGGGACCCTAGGGCTCATTTTTATTATTCCCCCTCCCCCCCCAAAAAAAAGGTTGCCTTAAAGTACTCCCAAATATGAGCTAGGGGATGTGAAAGATGTGTTTGGCATGTTCCATCTTCCTGTACCATTTTTCGGCCCAGGAAAAGCTTTTTCTCAAAGGAACTGACCTTGAAGTTGGGTTCACTTCTTGTTGGAAAGAGGAGCTTGGCATATAGCACATAGAGGATACTAAACATAGAGAACATGTTCTTCATACTTCCCAGGGGATACTGTAGGCATCTGGAGAAAAAAAGGTGCAGTGGTTGTGCAGCCCTCTAAAGTCTGAGGGACCACTGCAGTTCCATAACCCCTGCCCATTGACCAGCCCCGTCTTAACATTCTCAAAGAGATTAACCCAGCATAGGGAGCTAGAATCAGAGAAGAAGATACAATGAAGACAGATATAAATACATGGATAAACCACAAATGTATACATACATGCACACGTACATATACACATACATACTCTATGTACACAAACACACACATATAGGCCATTTCCGCACTGGGAATTTAAAATTGTGCAGAGCGACCTCCAACGGAGGTCTTCTGCACCATAGAGTGGACCGGGATGGACTACTTTCTGTAGATCCACACCTCAGTCCAGTTCTGTGTGACCAGAACTGGTCGCACAGCATGGTTTTTAAAAACCTATTTTTTAAGGTTTTTAAAAAGCACGGAGCGAGCAAAGCCATATAGCTCCGTCGCCCGGCTCCAGTGCAGATTTGCAGGTGCGTGTAAGTGCGTGCCTGCAGATCTTCCGGGAGCAGGCTTTTGGCTGGTGAGCTTCTCCGGTTGGTGAAGAGCCTCCATCAACCAGAAGCTGCCATTTGGGATGCTGGGGGACTGTGGAGCAGCGAACTCGCGCTGCTTCTCGTGGCGACGGACTCGGCCAGCCGGAAAAGAAAGCTGGTAAGCTCCGTTTTCGGGCATTTCCCCCCCACATGCGGAAAGGGCCATACACACAGTTTTTACAGAGGAGACTCAGAAAATTTTGCAGTTTCTGAGCCAATATGCTGTATTGGTCTGAGTGTTTGACAAGGCCTTCAGGAGCCCGTGTTTGAATCCCTTCTCAGACATAGAAACCTACTGGGTAACTTTGGGCACATCACATGGACTTTCAGCCTTGGAAGAAGGCAATTGCAAATCTCCTCTGAATAAATGTTGCCAAAAAAATGCTGCAATAGGGTCACTGTAAGTCAGAATTGACTTAAAGGCATGTAACAATAACAAATTTCTGACCAAGTTTTAAGTTCTTTGGCTACTCACAACACCAACTCAGAAGAAAGAGCAAAAACAGAAAATTCAAGTAATGAACTAAAATACCGCAAAAAAAGGGGGGGGCATACAAGTTTCAATAAGCTTCATACACATTCTTACGAAGGTCTACACATTTGGAAGCTGTCCATAAACAGTCATACGAACATTCAGAATCCATTAGAAGAAGCTCCACTGAGACTCCTGGCTGCACAAAGTATGAACCAGGGCTGCATTTGACCCCTATAGCTGGTTTGACCACCACTAATTCCTCCATACCCCCAGATTTTCCATTTTCTGCCCTCCCCTCCATGGTCAGTTGTTTTTCCTCGAAGTCTCCAGGAATGGTGACTTAATTTTTAAATAGGTTGCAGCCCCCCTGCCATTATTTAACATTCTAAACCAAATATTCTCTTCCCCTGAAAGGGCGGAAAAAAACCTGAAGTTGACTTCTGATTTTTCCCCCCTCTCCACATCGTTTGGTATAAAACTGATCTCTGGATCCATAACAGCTGCTAAAGCATCACTTGGAAAAAGTTTACTGAAATAAGCATTATTCCTTGGGAAAGTTTCTTGAAGGACATTTCTAACAGAATCTATGGACTGCAGTCAAATTGCCAAGAGAAATGCCACCAGTCCTCAAACTGTAGGAGTGTCCTTGTCTAGGTCACCTGAGATCAGACTTCTCAATTCACTTCCCATTCTGCCTAGAGAGAGAATTCTTTGACCAGTAGCAGCTGGTGTTTTCCTTTTCAGTAAGGCAGGAAATCTGTTCCAAATTTTAGTCTGAACTTTTAAGGAGACATGCAGGCTGCTGAAGTGAACACCTTGAATCCTTTAAAGTTTGTACTGAAAACAGATTCATTGCCCCACGGATGTGGAAGCCACCAGCCGCCACTGTCTCCGACAGATCAAGTCATCAGATATTGATTCTCTCTCTGTGGCTTAAAGACCATGGATCCAATTTATGCATATTATGCACATATGCTGATATTTTATCCACTAATATTGCAAACGCCTTGTCCTTTTCCTTCCAGACACCCATGCCATATGCACTGCCAACTGTTCTTTCTTTTTGAGTTGTCCTTCAGGCAGAACAGACTTCACACATTTCATTTTTACAAAGTATTTAAAATTTGGTATTTCTACTTTTGATGGATGCAGTCAAGGCAGATTGGATGTCTTCTGTAACAAAATTCCCTTAGCATATGCAAGGAATTGCATGAGCAATCAAAAATGACACAGTGAAATGCAATGATTTTTTTTTTTCAGATTTCTCCTCCTACACCTATCCTCCTTGCCAAATAAAATATTTGCATTTGTTATCTGTGGCTGTTTCATTGTGCATGTTTAGGATTATCTTTTTGTTTGTCAAGGGAGACAAGAGAATCTGGGAAGTAGTTAATTGGGTCTATCATTTAGAATATGTCCATATTGACAATAAAAATAATAAAAAATATCTTATGGTTCCTTATAGTGAATGTTGAAGACAAGGAAGCCAAATATGTTCATTCCCTGTGACAGATACATTGGGCTGAGGTTGGGGAGGTTTTATCACAAAAAAAAGATGCTGCTGCTGCTGAGGATGATGATGATGATGATGACAATGATGATGACTCTGAGTTGCATTATTGTCTATTGTAAAGTATGTGGTTTCTAATGTGAAGATGGGCCACTGACACAGTGGGCCAGTGAAGTTAACCTTTTATCTTCTGAATTGTATCTCTGACCATTTGGTATGTTTGTATGCTAACCCTATACATGAATTTCATTTCCAGTTTTTTAGTATATGATGAATGAACTGGAGGAAGTATGTCAGCTGGAGAATTATGGGAGCTGTAGTCTAAAGAAAGCATCCTTTTCAAAATGCAGTAAAATGAAGGGGGTTAAGCCTTCCATTCCAGTAACACTTCTGTGGTGCAACCCAGCAACAATATCTCTGAATCCATTATCAGGGAGACACTAAAGAAAAACGGACTTTTCTAAAGAAAAGTGTGAGCTTCCTCAGTCATATTCTTACGCTCAAATCTAATGTTTGCCTGCAACTGAACATTTTCCCTCTTTTGTCTCCCTTTTGCAGCATTTTTTGCCTTCCCAAAATGACTTTTTTTCAGCTCTCAGGAACAGGGCCTGGGGGAGTATTTGGAGGGGATACAGTAGGGGTTATTTCTCCCCTCTTGTTTTCACTGGAACTTCTGATTCTGTCAGCAGAAGTACCTTATCAGATTGCTACAAGGGCTCTCTTATACATGGTTTTCACATTATACTATAAAGAAATGGTCTATCTACCATGGAACACTCCTGATTTAATGTGGCTATTTCTTCTTGGAAATAAAGCCACATAAAGCATGACATCACATTTCCAAGAAAATTTAATGCACGCGTGGGTAGTCAAAGAGAACATGCACTGCAATGATAACACACCCATTAACAAAGAAGAGTTGTTTCAGGTTCTCACATCTGAAGATTATTAGTTGTGCTGCAGGATAGTAGAGAAACATTATGTCTTCATGGTGTCCAACAGATGTTATTAGTCTTGTACGCATTAAGGGGGGAAGCTTTTCTGTTAGATTCTCTCCTTACAATGAACAAAATGGCTCAGATAAAGTAGGAACTCAAGAATCTTGTGCTTACAAACCATTTTTATAAGCAAGATTTTTAGAAATACCTATCTGCCAGATGGCCCACCAAGTTAGGCTCCTCTGCTATGCTAGTTAGATTGCTTAGATACTTAACTGTCCTGTTGACATATTGCTTTGCTGTTTGGGTATTGGGAGTGGCAGGCCTTCCAGAGCCCGGAAACCAAAGTCATTTGGGAGACCCTGTACAGCCTGGTGTTGTGTGGGAAAGAATCTGATCATGAAACCTCTGAGAGGGGGAAGCTGGAAATTCTTAAAAGTGAAACTCGTGCTGTATCTTCAGTTCTAGCAAAATCATTGTCTCTGTGCTATATCTAATCTTTAATAAAAAATCTTTCTGGATTCATCCATGAAGCTTGGTTATTGAGTTAGGCTGAGATAGAACATTACACTATCCTTCTTTGTAAAATGGGAAGGGCTTAAAAATTATTCAAACCTACGTGTTTATATCTATATCTATTAAAAAAAGGAATCTGCAACAAAATGTTATAGTACAGAGGGTTTCTTATTAGAAAACTCTATTCTGTTCACACCTTGCTTTCTGGTCAACAACCCATCAATCAGTATTCCATGCCAACAAGGCATTCTCATTTCTCATGTGGGGGAGGGAAGAGATCGGAAGGTACTCCAAATAGTTTTTAAAGGAAACTTGCAGGACAGCTGTTTCCACAAGTCTTGGGATTCCTTCCGGCCTGTTGATAGATCTCTTTTCTGTATGCGTGGTGCCAGTTTGACAAGAAAAGGGCCTGCACTCAGTGAACTCAGTATATATTATACAATTCTATGCAGGGCTCTACAATATAAGACAGAATGCCTAACTCATTGCTTTAGCTGTACAAAACACTACATAAGAGAAGGCTGTTTTGAAGAAATTCCTGAAAATAAGGTTTCCTTCTCCCGACATAGTCACAAATGACTAGATACATTTAATTTGGGTTCATCCCAGTTTCTATGTCAAACACATCCAGCTGCAATAAGCTAACATGGCCACCTCCCCCCACTGTCATTTTTTTCCTGTTTTGCCATATTTTAATGATATTTCATCCTTTTCCATCTCAACAAAAATCTCTTCCTTCCTTCTTTGTTCACTTGGAGTTCACAGGTCAGTAGCCCAGAAACCTAAACTCATCATTGCTTTGTGTTTCAGCATGTCATGCAAGACCACAATCCACAGAAGCACCGCACTCCCAGGAGAGAACCTATTCTTGTTTCTCATAGTGTGAGTGGAAAGTGCTGTGTAACTGACAAGGTGATTTGTTCTCCTGAGGTTTCCTACCCAATTTTTACAGAAGCAAACCAAAAAGATAGAAAAGTTGCACAGAACTTAGTCTGAAAACATGACATTCCAGATGCAATGAAGGTGTTTTGGACAGCTGAAACAAAGTGGTGAGAACAGGGATTCTGTTCTGTAGCTCTGTGAACTATAGGTTGGCCTTATAAGGTTGGCCTTATAATTCTCTGGCATGTAGTTCATGGTGAAGCAGTGCCATGGGATGAAATATGATCAAAGGTCATAATACTGCACAGAGAGTAACTGGAATTGATAAACATCATTAACTGACTTGAAATTGAATGGTTTCATGGGATTAAAAAAATATCCAGAGATATTTTACTAGTTGATTTAATTTTTTAAAAAAAAATTGAGATATGTGTGCATTTCAAAGAATCTAAAGCAGTGATGAGGAAGATTTTTCAACTGGGAGAAAGTCTTATTTGGGAAGGATCTTGGCTTCACAGTCAACTTCATTTCACACAATGTCCCAGGGATTATATTACTCTGGGCCATTGTGACCCATACAGTGGAGACTAGACCAATTTTCATGGTTTGGCTGGTTTGGCATGGAATACAAGCATAGAGTTGTTTTTGTTTGTTTGTTTTGTGTTAAAGTGAGCTCAATTAGGCAACAGAGGTGAGCCTTGACAGCATGCTAGAGAAGCAGCAACTGTCTAAGTAGGGCAGGTGCTGAGGATGGGGACAAATATGAAGGGGCATACCATTATTGTTGTTGTTGTTGTTGTTGTTGCATTATTATCAGAGCTTAAAAGGCACTAGTTACTCACATCGGCTTAGAATGAACTAGTTACAAATAATGTGCTGCTTGTAATTAATTTCATTTTGCAATACCTAAGGCATAAATAGGTAATGTTATAATTGTAATGGAGTAAGGGATAAATGTCACTCCTTTTGGATTGTAGCTGTAACTTTTAATTAGGTTTGAAGTTACAGAATGCATGTCGCCTCACTATTTAGGGGCCTTTCCTCACTACACTGTTATAATGCTATTATTCCACTTTCAACATCCTATGGAAATCTGGAGTTTGCAGTTAGGGGGAGGGGCTTTCAGAATTCTTGATCAGAGAGCTCTTTGGCCTCAGTAAACTACAAATTCCAGAATTACACAGGATGTTGAAAGTGGAATAATAACACTATAATAGTGTAGGGTGGAATTTGTCTCAGATTCACAGCTTGTTCTCCTGGACTGAACTCTGAGCCCAGATGCCCAGGTTTCAGCAGTGGTCAGGAGTGCATTTGCACAGCTACAATTAACGTACCAGCTGTGCTCATTCCTTAAGATGTCAGATATGGCTATGGTGAGACACATCTTTATTACATGCCATGTGGACTACTGTAACACACTCTACATGGGGCCAACGTTGGAATCTGTTCAGAAACTTCAATGAGTCCAAACTGCTGCTGCCAGAATGCTGACTGAGGACAGTTATAGGGAGCATATAACTCCCTTGTTAAAACAGGTTCAATGGCTACCAGTTCCTTTCTGGGCACAATTCAGATTATTGGTCATAACATATAAAGCCCTGTTTGGCTTAAGTCTAGACTATCAGAAAGATTACATTTGCCTATATGAACCTTCCAAAGTTCTGAGATCTATAAGGGGAAGGCTTCCTTTCAGTCCTGCCAGCATCCCATGCTCACTCGTAAGGATGTGGTCACTTCCATCCTCTGGAACTCCTTCTGTGGGAGGCTAGGCTGGCCCCCTTCCTACTTTCCTTTTGCCAGGAGGCAAAGACCCTTTTCTGTTTAAGCAGGCTTTTAATGGGTAAGCAGGGGAGCTTCTTATTAGGATGTTTTATTTATCTTTTCTTTTATTATTTTTTGCATGTGTCTTAAATGATTTTGTACTCTGGTATGTGATGATTGTAACTGTTTTGAATTTTACGTCTTTTAATTGACTGTCTCTGGGAGCTGCCTTGGGTCCCACTCCAGGAGAAAAGAAAAGTAGCATACCAATGAAATAAATAAGTAAACAAACAAACAAACAAATATAATTATTTTAGATCACTTTCCCTTCAGTGCCTGCAACATCTATTCAGAGGAAAATTTTGGAAGGCATGAGCCCACTGAAGGATGAGTGTTCACTGACAACAAACCTGCATGATAGAACTTCCACCACACTTTCTGCCTAACTCAGCCTGAGCCAAGAGAAAGGCGAGGAATCTTGCATCTTCTCTTCCTAGGAAACCTGAGCCAAAACTACATCAGAATTCAACAGACACAACAAAATGGCTAGGTAGGTGCTACATTTAGAACTGGGTTCTTCCTAATATGTGCACATACATAAAAGTATGCAGATATATATTTATTTACAAAACAGAGAAGTAAAGAGAAAAATACAACAGAGGAAACAGAACATTCCAGGAATATATATACTAGGGGAAAACACAAAGCTGAATAAGCAGGCTCTTTTCAATGCCTTTAACATTAAAATATTTTAAAAGTCTTTCCCCTGAACAAAAGGAGGTTCTGAAGTGATTAGCCACTAGTTTTCCACACAGAGTGCAACATTTATCCCATGCAGCTTAATTCTGATGACGCAGTCTATACAAAAGCCTTCATGGAAGAATAAACAAAATTCCTGAAGAAGAGAAACGAGTAAATGTCTAATGCATGTCAGTTAACTCTCAAAAAGGTTAAAAACATCAAATTCAGAAATATCACGACCTGACTTTAATGACCCAGTAATAGGCTGACATTTGCAGTACCTATTTTGTGTGCGTGCGTCAGCGTCACGTATGCAAAGATCAGCTCACACAATGTAACTGCTTATCTCAAAGGAGAAAGTGTGGGCAATAACAGTACGAGAGAGGTTAATAACAGGCCCAACCTAGCTTTTTTTTATCAGTCTTGGTAGAAAATAAACTGAAAGTGCTGTCAACTTGATTAGAAAAGGGAACAGAGAGACAGATCTATATGGGAGGTCTCAGGCAGAAGAGAGCTAGGCTGTGCCTGTGTATCCGAGTGTATGCAAAGGTTGTTTGCAAGGTTACCTGCACTGATGCAATGTAGGGTTGGAATTTGCATGTCAAAGCTTTGTTCCCTTTTTAACCAAAGTGTCACATAAATTGTTGGCCGTGGGGGTTTAAGTTTCACAGATGTCTAAGCTTATTTAAAAATTAAAGTTCAATAATCTGTGCTCTGCAGTCGCCCTACTCATTCTGAATTTTCACAGCATGTCTTCTGTGGCAATTGTTATGGTTAGGCAACAGAATTTACTCATATCATCCCCCTCACAGCAAACTTTTTTATATCTTTGATGGTTTTATCTCATAGTTAAGATTGTTCACGTTTACCATATGAATATTTCAAGGTTGTATCTTCATAAGAAAGGGGGTTAAATATATATGTATGTATGTGTATATGTATGTATGTGTGTGTATGTGTGTGTGTGTGTATATATATATATATATATATATATATATATATATTGCCAGTAATAATTCTCAGTTTCAATATTCATGATGTAGCAACTGTTGTTGAAAAAGCCACATAATGATCCAGATCCAGTTGCTAGGCATAATTAGAGTAGACTCTTTTGATGAATGGATTTTGTTAATTCATCACTTAATACATCTCCAGTTGATTCAATGGGTCTAGCTGGTGTAATATGGTGTAATAACAAGTGTAATATGCCCTATGTTTTAAAGGTATCCTAGGAACTACCCTAAATATTATTTCTTCAAATGTCTGTATCATAGCAGAGACCTGTGTATCCAACACAAGCAGTCTTTAAATCTAACCTGAAAGAGATTGCTGCCTGTACCTCGAGTAAATATAAGATGGCACCTCCATTCCCAGTTCCATGTGCTGGCCGCTGAATTTGGCTATGGAATTGGTGATGGAGTATCACCAACCCACAGCATTGGAAACTTGTAAGAGTCAGGACAGGTCGTATGATACAGACATAACATATTCCCCCAACAGGTCATGGGTTGCAGGAGGAATGGTTGGAGGCACTCTGTTGACCTCCCAGGCAAAGTTTCCTCATTCTGCCAAAAGATAATGCTGGTTGTTGTGATCTGAAACACATTGGCCCCAATCCAGTTAGCAATTAACTTCCCCTACTGTGCTGTCTGGCAGCCATGGATCATTTCAAGGAGTAATCAGATGAAATCTTCAACCATATGGAAGAAATTGAAGCCTGTAGAATTGCTGTCTGGGAGATTTTGTGAGCTCCAGTTAAGTCTAATTACATTTCTAGGCTCCAGTAAGAGGGGGCCTGCTTGCATAAAGTAGCTGGGACTTCAAACAACAAATCTTCTTTTGAAAGTGATCATGCTGATTAGCCATGCACTGGAAAGGGAGATTGATTCTAGCCCCAATATACCCTTCTCAATAGCTGATGGGGCTAGAATCAATATACCCTTCTCAATAGCTTTATCCTACCAAATATCACTGGGAATGTTTAAAGTCCCTTCCCCCTTCCATTTTCAAGATAGGTATAGCATACATTTTTAAGATAAAGACACTTGTTTTCTCCGGAACTCACTGACATTCTCTGCACCTCCACCTCCAACATATCTCTTGTGTCAAGCAAGGCAGACAAAATTCTTTCATGCTTTGAAAGGAAAACTGTCCTCTATCCCATTTAATGTAATTCTTTAGATCTAGAGATATGCAGTTATTTCCCTGCCCTACGAGTGCACGTCTTTGTTCTCAGCCCAACCATCAGACATTTAAATTGAGTTCATCAATATTTATCACAAAGCCATGATGTGTAAATGTGCAGCCAGAGCAGATTTACTTATTGACCAGTGACTAAATGGAAATAAATAAATTAATATCTGCATTTTAAAGAAATAAAAGTAAAACCCAAACTATTTGCTTTGGCTTCTTTGAAAAAAATGTTATGTAGCATAGAAATTATGTCTTTTAACTTTATTTATAATAGATTGGATTCAGTATATAAGCCGCTTAAATCTAAACATTTCAAAGCACTGTAGACCAACAGCACCTAAAATAAGAGTACACAAACAAACAATACAAAAATTGACATGTATTTTTTATGGGGTTTATGAAACAGATTCTTGTTTGAACTAAACAGAGAAAACTTGCATACAGAAGCATGTACCATTTCCACACTACACTGTTATAATGTTATTATTCCACTTTCAACATCCTGTGGAATTCTGGGATTTGTAGTTTCCTGAGGCCAAAGAGCTCTCTGGCTGAGAATTCTGCCCCTCCCTAAACTGCAAACCCCAGGATTTCATAGGATGTTGAAAGTAGAATAAGAGCACTATAACAGTGTAGTGCAGAAATGACCACAGTCCTAGCATACCCCTAAAACTAAGAATAGTTGGAGAGGTTAAAATCCTAAGAAAAGAGCATTATAGATAGTGGGTTCCACCACACCAGCCTCCCTGCTCTGAATAACTGCACAGCAAACTACAGAAGCATGTGGCAGTACTAAGAGGGCTTCTCCAAATGGAATCCTATACCCCTTATCTCTTACCCAAAATGCTTGGGACTAGAGGTATTTTGGATTTTAGAATTTTTCAGAATTTGGAATATTTGCATATACATAATAAGCATATGGCCATTTCCACACTAGAAGCCATTAGTGCGTTATACCATTATAATGGCGGCATCACCATTCCCGTGATGCCATCGAGTTAGGGAGGCTCTTTTCCACACCCTAATCCCTTAAGCCGATAGGTAGCAGTATGACCACCAAAGCTCCTTCTGCATTACAGCATCCTTGGTCACTCCAGTGCCCTGCCTTCACCCTGCCCCACTACCCAGATTGGGAGGTGACTTTTTATTTTATTTTTGGAAGCTGTGTTAACACAGCAATGTTCTAACAGTATGACATGCCAGTACACTATTGCACTTTTGCCCTATACTGTTTAAAAATATATCAAAAAATAAAAAGTTTTGACTCAAGGGAGAAATTTAAAATAAACAGAGAGAGGTGATAGGAAGTTACCATGCCATGGAAGTCACTGAAGGAGGGACAAACTGGGCATGCCCACAGCCTGTCCACTGCTGGATCTGCCACAGCAGGAAGTGCTATCAAGCGTGATAACACTACCACACTATGACAGCTGACCGGATTGAAGAGTATAGGAGGCTTTTAATGGATTTTTTCTGGAATTAGAATATGGTGATTTGTTGATGCTTGGTGATGGGATGGCAGATGGATAGTGAATGGCTCCTGGATTGGTAACAACCCATTGCTATAATGTTATAGTGACGTCATGCAGAAATGGCCTAAATACTGTTCTTTGCAAAGTGAGGTACACTCTTTTGTCAGTTCTTCTTCTCTTGCCTTCTTCCTGTGAAGGAATTATGGAAGCTTCCTTGGGACTCTATGCATATGCACACACTGCTTGCAAAGTCTGCCTTTTGGCTTGCTGCCTTTTTTCCTCTCTCAGCTTACTTTGGACCACACGCTTGCAAAGTGAGCTGAGAAGTTGGGGGGGGGAGGCACCAAGCCAACTGAGAGACTTTACAAGGAGTATGCACACAATACATGTATGCATGATCCCAAGGAAGTCTTCATAATTCCCTCATGTTCCCTGCCTTTCAAATGTTTCAGATTTTGGACCATTTTGGATTTTCGATAGGGATACTTCTGTTTAGGGGAGAAAGCAATCTTTCTGGCAACCAGGTCCAAAGTTGTTTAGGGCCTTTTTGCTAACAATAAGGCCTTAAACCACATCCTTTAGCAAATAAACAGTCAGTGTAATTTTTTCATCAGAGTTGTTATATGCTGTGCCAATCAGAAACTTAGCTGCAGCATCCTGCACCAACAGAAGGACTTTGCAAGAGATCAGGCTTATATGTAATGCTAACCTTGATAATACATAAATAAATTCATCTGATTTCAACTGTTTTCTATTTAAGTTTAAGTAAATTTGTTGTGGGGGGGGGTAGTGTGATAGTGAAAGTGATAGCAAATAGTGTGTGAAAGTGATAGCAGATAGAATGTGTCTCATGTATTTCTTTCTTTATGCTTATGCACAGATTTTTTTTTTAAAAAGGACTTGAATTGTGTGAATTGTGAATTGTATAGGATTTTCTGGCCCCAGTGAGAATTCCAGAGTATTGGGAGTTAGCAGTAGGATTAATATTTTCGGCTTGGAATCGAGTTAGCAGTAGGGTTTAATGTAAACTACTTGTATTTCCCGAACCCACTGAGAATTCGGTGTCTCTGCTCCTTCAAAGAGGACCAACTGACTGACAATCTGCTTCTTGGCACCAAGACTCACAAAGTATTGGAATGGGGCTTATTTAGTTCCAAATTTTACATTGGCTGGACCTCCCCTCCCCCCCCAAAAAAGAATAATAAAGCCCTAGTTGATTTATTCAGACTTTTTCCCCCCACCATTTTTCTTCAACAGATAAACTTGCAAATGGCAACCGGTTAAACTTAGGTGCATTGTTTCCATCTCTTTACGTGACAGTGTCACAGAATGCCAGCACTCTAGGTCTAGTGCTGTTCAGATTTTGCAACAAAACATCAGTCTGGGGGAATAAAATGCCCCATCCTGGGACAGGGCATTTAAACTAAACAGGGCTTTTGTCAATGGGTATAATTTGTATATGTTAAGTAAATACAACAAAGCTGGCTGGCACTTTTCCAGTTACATGGTCCTGGCCTCCTTGAGAATTGAGTGACAAATGACTGTTCACTGCCTATGAAGATGTGAAAAAGAAATATACGCAGCAGGGATAAAAACTTTGGACAAAGTATATTTTGAGGAGGAGGAAGTGGTAGTCTTTGCTCCCTCTTTTTGTTTTTCACAGTTAATAATTGTGATCTCTACAGTGATGTGGTTAAAAGACACATCTCCTCCGCACTTCAAAGCAAATTTTAGCATTGCAAGCCTTGTGGGTAGTTTAATCAACATTTGAAGTAAATGAAAATCTCTTGACGGAAGCTGCTGAGTTAAAAAACAGGCGTCTGGTGTTTTATTACAAATTCAAAGAAAGGTGAAGTGGCAGGGGAAAATTCTCTAAACCCTCAAAATGGATTTGACTTTGAGTCACAATTAGTATTCGCCATTATGTAAGTCTGGTTTTAGATGGATACTCAATTAGACTATTAGGTTGATTTTTTTTTTTTTAAGATGAAAAAGTGGTTCTCACTTTTGCTGAAATTCTATTCCTTTCCATAAAACAAACAAGCAAGCAAGTAAACAAAGGACAAAACAGGAATACACTCTTCTTCAAAAGAAACTCCTTTTTTAATTATTTCTAAATGGGCATAGAAGAAGGGCTTTCTCATCTTTTCAGCGAAGGGAGGAGATTATTACTACATAATAATCATGTAGTAACTTAAATCTATTATGGCAAGTGTTTTCATGGCCTAATGGCCACAAATCTAGTTCACAAAATGATTTGTTGCTGTATGTTTTCGAGCCATACTCCATAATAAATTTGTTTGTCTTCAAGGTTCTTGTTATCATTTGTATTCCAATGCAAAAACCATTGCTTTTCCTAATGCTGAGATAGACCATGCCATTCTAAAACATGTTGTATCAAAATAGTTTACAGGTAAAATTAGCCCTTCCGCTCGAATGGCGGACGCGAGTGGGAGCTCAGATTGAAGCTCCGTAATGAAGCAGCCCCGGGCTGCCTCCCGCTGGAATCCAGCCACCTCTTTTGTCACCTGGAGGTGGCTAAAGACCCCCCCGGTACAGGGGGTCCAGAAGCGGTCCGAAGGGGACCCCACAACTGGGGTGCAGTTCTGCTCTGCCCGGATGGGAGAGCAGCAGGCATCAGGGGGTTGAAGGACCTTGACTACGGATCCAGAGGGACGCTGCAGGAGCGGCACAAGCACCGCCGAACGAGTTTTTTTAAAAGAAGCAACAATGAAATTACCAAAGACAGAAAACTTTAACCTGTCTCATTCCCTGCTTCTGTGAAAACCACAGCGATTATGGCAAGCTACGAGGTGCAGGAGCGATGGGGGAAGGACCCGGAGAAGTAAAGCTAGCAGCATGAGTTTTGGCTTCATGGCTGTAAGAATTCAGAGTTTCTTAAAGGAGTGGCTGACACTGAGGGAAAGAGATCTTTAAATTTCCGGATTTTAATTTTTTCTGACTTTTAAATATTTTAAATTGTCTTAATAAGACTATTTACAAAATTGGGCATTTTTAACATTATAATTCAGATAATGGAAGAAAGAGTTTGGACTGGGCAATACAAAGAAATAATGATGCGAGTTTTGAGCTTCAGGAGCACCCTCCTGCTTTTTCTATTTTGATCCTTGGTTGTTGATGTGAATATAAGAGTGGGTCGGTAATAAGACTTAGAATCGGAGGCTACAAAAGTGTATATCCCCCTGGAATAAGTGTCTTTGCATATGGGAAAGCTACTAGAAATGGAAAAGAACAGGATGAACTGCAGTCCCACTCATGGCGGTGAGGCATCTTGGAACTCTAAAGCGACAACAAGCAGACGTTGAAATATATTAAACATTTGAGATGAGTTCTGGGACGTGCTAGAAGTGTGTGGGGAAGTAAAGCAAAACAGTTAATTTGGGTAAAAAAAAGGGCTTTATAGTATGGAAACGTGTACTAGTTCAATGAGATATTTTAACAGGGAACCGTTTGAAAGAGAGTGCGGAGTCTATGTTGGGTATTTGTAATCCTACCCCTGATGGCAGGGTGGTTCGGAACTTAAAAATAACAATAAGAGTACAGAAATAGATTTGTGAAGAGTTCTGGGCTATAGTCTTGCCAATGGGATAGGGAAAGAGCGAAGTGTTAGAGAAAACAATTGGGTTTTTTTGTCTGTTGTTTGTGAGTTGTGCATGGACTCCCTGGATATTATGGCTACGGATCAGCGAAGAAGGTCAACATTATGAAACAGACTCTCTCCCTATGGCTATCCAGAAGTAAAGCGATGACGAGATGATGAAAAAAAAAACTGCAAGTGAACTCTGGGTAGCTGGGTTGGGAAGGGAGGGAAAAGGAAAGGAATGATTTTTGGTGGTAGATGACATATAGAGATGAATGTAAACTACTTAAGTAGCAAATAAGGGTAAAGGGGGTTATAGAATGGATATGTGTATTTGTTTAATAAGATATCTGAATGGTATGAAAGATGTTGGGGAGTCAGCTTTGGGTGTAACCCCACGTCTGGAGGTGGGAGAGCTCAGAGCTTTCAAGCGACAATAAGAGTACATAGAAATATTTTGAGAACATTTTGAGGAGAGTTCTGGGCTAAAGTCTCATCTCTGGAAGAGGGGCGGAGGTTTGTGGTCTGGGTTCGGATACCCTGGGAAGCTATGGATACGGATTAGCGATAGTAGAGGGTGTGAATGGGAAGTGGGAGGGAACTCGTTTGCAGCTTTGCTTTCCCCCGATTCCTGGGGGTGAACCGGCCTATACTCGCAAGCGATGATAAGTGACAAGGGAATAACTAATATGAGTTTGGCCAGGGAATCCCATAGGGGAGGCGGGAAAGAAGAGGAGTTAAGATGTGAGGTCCTGATTGAAATGAAACAACAGATATTTTAAATAGTTCAATAAAATATATAAAAACCCATATTAATAGAATATGTTAAAGATAGGAAAAGTGAGTAAGAGGCAATAGCAAATCAGCTCAGAATGTTGGTAATATAGTATTATATTGTAAAGGTAAACAGGGAGGAAGAAGGAAGGCCAGAATCGGGCATTAACTGGGAATCTGTCAGTGGACAGGACATATTAAGGAGTGATGTATGTCAAGTAGAAAACATGTACACATCAGGGAAAAGTGTGTGAGAAGCTAGCTCTAGCAGGGGAACAACAATGTAATGTGGTTCGGGAATGAGATCGTGTGGGCTTCGGGGGGCAGAGACTGAGACAGGATGGAAGAACATAAATATTTCATGTTAAGATTTGATATAAAAATTTGTTTTTTTTATATTTGGAAACTAATAAAATTATTATAAAAAAATAGTTTACAGGTAAAATTAGAGAAAATTGTGTCTGTGTCAGATATACACTGAAGATGGGGATGAGGTGAACATGCATGATTATTCTTTGCAATGAGATGCATTGAAATATCCTTGCTTTCACACTAAAAGTAATAAGCCACAGAGCAGTCAAACTGCCTTCCTTTCCCTTTGATAGTTTTAACCTCAACTTTGGCTTCCCTTGTACTGGGCTATGGGAACTCTTTCCTGATTAATAGAGTACATTTGCATCTTCCTAGATCACTGCTAGGTACATTATAACTTTGTTTGTGCAAGTGAAAATATAATTATCCAGCGGAACAAGAGCTGAGAAAACATTTAGAAGTCTAATGTGAAACTGGCATTATGCAAAATCTTTCTGTGCCACCAAAAAGTAATAAAAAGTGTATGTTCTTTCATGCTAAGGACAGCCACCCTGTCCAGGTGCCCTTGCCAAATGAAGAAAGAGAGGTGGCTAAGAGAGAGGAGGCCTTCAGCATTTGTGTGGCGTGTGGTCTTCAGAGAGGCTTATTTGGCCCTAACACAATTTTCAGTGCTGAGTGAAGATCTCTGTCTATTTTCGTAAGTCTTTTAAGGATTGCTGTTAAGGTTTATCCTTGTTGTACACCTGCTGCTTCCATTTTAGTTTTGTTTTGTTTCATTATATGCTGTTGCAGGTTGTATCTCATTTTTGTCTGGCTTTTTTTACTGTTGTTTTTATTGCTCCTTTGCATTTCATAGTCAAACACTTAGTATGAATGGAGAGAATATTCAAAGATTTTTTAAAAAAACTGTTTGAAAAGAGTGTCAGGAAACTCTGATGAGGAGAATTCTGGATGACAAGAATCTTTGCAGTTTGGGATTTATTTTATGCAAACTTTTAGACTTTTTTTTTTTTTTTGTACCTAGAGGAGCAGTTTCTTCACAGTGCTCCCTTCACAGAAAATAATATATTTGTACAGAAATATTATTTTCTATGAAAAAAAGGTTGTTTCCTATACAGAAAATACTGCTTGATGCAGAAAAAAGAATGTCAATTATGTGTAGTTATAGTTGTCCAGCTGCAACATTTTCTGAAATAAAACAGCCTTTTCTGTACAGAAAACAGCATTTTCTGAAATTTTATTTTCCGTGCAGAAAATGCTGTTTCATGCACAGAAAATGTTGTTTTCTGAACTAATGAATATATGTGAAGTTTACATAGAAAAAGTCCTGAACTTTACATAGAATAAGTCCTGAATTCCCCAAATCACTTCTCTTTTATGAAAAACTTCCATCATGGGGAAGGAGTCAACTTCAGAGGTGGACAACTACCAGGGATTGGGGGACCCTCTTGGATGACCATATAACAACTCCTTAGAAGTTGATGATCTGTAGCTCCCATCATCCTGAGCCAAGATACATAAGGAGGAAGGATAATGGAAATTCAAATTCAGCAACATCTGGAAAAATCCATCATCATGTGCTTTCTACTCAACCATGGAAACCCACTAGGTGACCTTCAGCAATTCATACTCTCTCAACCTCAGGGGAAAGGGAAACTCCCTCTGAACAAATTGCCAAGAAAATTCTATAATGGGTCACCTGAGGGTTGCCATAAGTTGGAAATGACTTGGAGGTACACAAAAACAACATCTGGAACCCTGCTAATTCCCCACTCCTGGAGTAGAGGAAAATAACAATGAGCTGCCTTATGATCTCTGATATTTAAAAGAATACTTGCTATGAAGGCACCCATTTAAAGAAAAAAACTATCAAGAAGCCAATCAAGGTGTAAAAACAAAACAGAATATATTTCCAAGCCCCATGAACCTATCAGGATGACATCCAGCTCAGGTAGGTAAGGGAGGTTTATTGTTTGGTTCTTAGTTTGATGCCTCAGACAACCTCAAGGAGAGGTGGGAAAAGCCCTTTTTATATCCATTTTTTCTGTCTCTTATCCAGTCTCACCATATCCATTTCCCAACCTGACCTCCCCTCCTCTCCCGATTCCAACAATTTCCATTCCAACAATATAATATTAAACAGTGGCTATAAAGCCCTACACCGCTCAGGTCCAGGTTATTTGAAGGACCATATACTCCCCTACGAACCAGCCTAGGCTTTGAGATCTGCTGGAGAGGCTTTAATCTCTGTCCCACCACCTTCACAGGTACATTTGATGGGAACATGGGATAGGCCTTTTCAGTGGCTGCTCCCAGGCTCTGGAATTCCCTTCCCAGAGAGGTCAGACTGGCACCCTCACTGCCTGCTTTCTGGGGACGACTAAATACATTCTTATTCAGCAGGCATTTAACACATGATTAATATGAAAAAGGTGCTTTTTTTAATTGCCATTTGTTTGTTGTTTTAATATGTATTTTAATATTGCTGTAATTACTATTGTTTATTTCATATGTTTTTATTAACTTTTGTATCTATAGTTTTAAATATGTTCTCTGTTAAATTATTGTAAGCCACTTTGAGTCCTTTCAAGGAGAAAAGCAGGGTATAAATAAATAAATAAATACCTGCTAGAATAGCCCCCATTCTGACAGGTGATGCTCAAAGGGGAGGTCCACCAGGAACAACAGCCTATGGGAAAATGAATATGAATAACTTATTGTTTTTTATATATTTTGAGAGATTTATGAGCTCTCCACCCACACTGCTTAAACTATCATGTTTCTTTGAGATGCCCTCAAAAAATCCTTGGATGTTACAGAGGGAACTTCCAAATTTTGCATTCAATTGCACTGTTTTGTTTTTTAAATAAGCATAGTTAACTTAAAAACAAGTGTGTCTAGCTGTGGATTATAGCCATAGTTTGGCTTTTCTCAGTGTTAACGCTCATTATAATGCCCAAACAGTGGCCAGAATCCACATTCATCAATGGAACCAGAAGTGAAGTGGTTTTCTTTCCCTCTGCTGCTGTCCTCCCCTCATGCTCTGTGACATCAAGAAGCCTGTTTCAGAGGACTGGGAGATGACTCAGAAGACAGCAAAATAGAGAGGACAGAAGAAAATCCCATGAGGATAATATGGATTTTGGACTTAGGCCTTTTAAAACATTCAGACTGAGAAGGCTAAAAGAGTGTCTGCAGAGGATATGAGGAGATGGGTGATCACCACTACCAGCACCACCAGCACCACCACCAGCATCACTTATACTCCCCCATCTCCTTGCACATGACTCAACATGTTTGGCTGCAGGGCATCTTTGTTCCATCTCCTAACCATTGCAAGTCTAGTCATATTTATGTACTGAACCTTAGTTTTGTTTCATTATCACATACTTTAAAGCTGTTCCTGTTAATAAAGTTGATAGGGACCCACTAAAATGAGGACTGGCACTTTCTTTTAGAAGACATATTCTTCACCTACTGCAAAGCAAGTTATGGCAAAATTGACTTTCTGTCTGCTTAATAAATATTGATATATTGGTTTCAGCCAAGCATATCTCTAGCAATCAGTCTCTAGAGGCAGCGTCTTTATGTGAGGAGGTTGCAATTTATTTGTTGCTCCTGATTTTTTTGTAATCTTTGGAGTGGTAACATTATGTAAGTATTAAGGACATTCATGAGATGATAAAACAGAAGATGGTTGCTCTTTTATACTTCTTTCTTCTTTAATGAAAGTGAAAGATCCACAGAACTGAAAACTAATTTGGGGACAATTACTTTCATCTTCCACCTACTATATCTCCTAAATGTAATAGTGCTCTGTATCTACATATTACAGATTCAATCAGTCAAGGTGTTGTTTATGCCATCATGAATATAAAACACATCCAATAAATAGAGTGAATTGCACAACTGCAGAATAAGCAAGGGAGCCTGGATGAAAAGGTGAAGTGATGCCCAGCTTTCCACCAAATGGCAGCATTCCAAATACTTTAAAGTTATGCCTAAGTAAAACAAGAGTCACAGCACAACTTACCTAGTTCTATGATTCTGTGTTTTCTTTGCTAGTCCCAATACAAATCATAATTCATTCTCAGGGGCAGCATTATTATCCAGAAAATGGCACCTTTAGTTCCTAGCACCGACACCTGCCTTGCCTCAATTAACATTTCCACTGGTCTTCTCAACCACTGCTATCATATATTTATTTGTTTTTATATATTTTTATATATATATTTATTTGTATTTATATTTACATACTTTAGAGAGCTCAAAGCAGTGTCTATGGCTTCCTGTTTCAATGGTTGGTGTAACTCAATGAGGTTAGATTGAGAAAGTGATAGACCATGGCCCTTTTCACAAGTAAAGGAAAAGACGTCCTGAGACCTCCTGAAACGGAGCTTACCCTACTCCGTCGCTGCGTGGAGCAGCGCGTTTTCGCTGCTCCACACTCATTGGCGTCCTGCAGAGTCCTGCGGGGTCCTGCAGTGTCCAAAATGGTGGCTGCCGGCTGGCGGAGGCTCTCCACCAACCAGAGAAGCTCACCAGCTGGAAATCCCACCCCCAGCAGATCTGCAGGCACACCCTTGCGCGCGCCTCCAAATCCACACCGGGCGCTGCGACGGGGCTGCACACGGCTGCACGATCATTCTTTTTAAAGACCACATGAAAAGTGGTCTTTAAAAAGCACACGGAGCAGCCACTTCCGGGTGCCCTAGCGTGGATTGGGGTGTGGAATTACTCAAAAGTAATCCACCCCAATCCACTTTACAGTGTAGACGACCTCCCACGGAGGTCGCGCTACAACGTTTTATTTCCCTGTGTGAAAAGGGCATCTGTTTATTCACAGGGTATCTGAACATCTACAAGGATGTGAACATGGATGCCATCAGGCCTAGTCCAACAGTTTAACCTCTATTGGCACTCCTCAATTAGACAATAACTAGTAAGGATGAGAAGAATATTTGAAATATTTGAAACTCTGATGACAAGAACCCTGGACTGATGAGGGTCACTTTCACAATTTGGGACTCATTCTGTGCAAAATTTGCACATTCTTGTTTTGTGCAGAAAAACAATGTGCACTTTGTACTCATGCCACATGTGAAGTTTGCACAGAAGAAGTTCAAACTGTGAATAGTCCTTGAAAGATTTTTTTACTGAGAAAAAAAATTCTGGAATTTCTCATTGCTCCATTCAAAAGAATATTAGCAAATAACTAAATCTCTAGGAAGCAACTGAGGGGAAACACACATTTAGAATTTCCAGAGTCTGACAGACTGATGTAATGTTGTTCCAGGTGGAAAATTTAAATGGTGGCTGGTTCCTAGACCCAGTTACCACCTGCCACTGGGTAGGTCCACAATTGGAGGATACTAATTGGAGGCCAAACTGTGTGTTCAGCATCCTGTAAGGTAAAGCAGCATTATCCTGCTTTGTTAAGAATTAAAATGGAAAGCTAATATAGTCTGGGGAAAGTTTGAAGTCAATGCAAATCTGTACAGACTTTCTGTTCTGCACCCTAAAGGTTGGGAGATAAGAAAAGGAGGCTGGAAACCATTTGAACATAAATCAATGACTGGAATCCTATTGAAGAATTGTGATAGTGTAATTTCCATTTATGCTAATTGTAATAATTATTTATCATTGCACAGGTTGGAATTTTTGACCAACTGCACAAAGACCAAAACCTACCCTACATGTATTTCCAGTCATTTAGCCCCACCCCCAAAACAATGATTTCTATGTCCAGGGAGCACAGGGGATCAGTAGCAATGTGTGTAGCTACTTCCCTTTATCTGGAGGCCCTCGAAGAACATCTTCTAAAGCATCATCCTGAGAACCTCTGAAAGGTCCCTGCAGATGCTGTCAGAGTGCCTCCAACTAAAGGAAATTAGATGTACATGTTGTCCCTGATCCTCCATGCCTCCCGAGATGGAAATGGTGGGGTAGCAGATTTGCATCAAGGAAACTTGTGTAGTTCTACTTGCCTACATTTGGACCATACTTATTGTTGGCAGTCATTGCACCAGCAAGCAAACCCAACACCCCTTAGTCTCTGGGCTGTCAGTAATCACATTACCCCTCCACTCTCCACACACAGTGGGTGTATTTTGATTAATGACATTCTAGAGGTGTCTAGTTAGTGACTATTTGGAAACAAAAATCCTACAGCAGATGGAATAATCTGATCCAAGAAAATAATTACACTTTTAAGACTACAGTAAAACATCTAATTTGCAATTTGTTGTTCTCATTTCAGTCTCTTCAGGTACAGCTGGGAAAGATCCTTTTATGCAACTTTTATCTGTTGTAAATCAGCTTAGATATACTGAAAGAGATACACTATAGTTTGGTATCAGTTTGAAAGTAATATCATTCACTTAGATGCCATTATAATTCAGTTACCTATTCTATTCTATTCTAGTTCAGTTACCTATATTAATTTCTTTGACAGAAAAAAAAGTAAGTAAAGGCTCATATAAATATGGATAGCAGGTTCTACTTCATTTGATTTTCTGTTTATCAAAGCTGGTGACATTCACATGTGGGATAAATGCAATTATGTATTGTGATAATATTTCTATTTCCTTGCTAAAATGAATTAAAAGAGTCTTTCTTCATTTCTTCCCATAAAGATCAAGGAATTGTTAGATCAGACAATATTTCATTTTTTAATATAAAATGGTAAGTAAATCTGACCTATAGTCAGTCTGTTATCACACCATCTTTCTGTATGGGTCATGGAACATTTACTACTTATAGTCTTTTCTAGAAGACAATAAGGCCAAGAGAAGTTTTACATATACCGTGGAACAAGATCAAAGGATGTTCAAGTGAATTAAATTTCAACTATTGCTGTTCTAAACATCTGCTTTATAATGCAAGCAGTGGAGGTAAGGATGAGCACAATAACTACACTCCTCTCCATCATTATCATCACTCCACAGGTACTGAAGGTGAATCATTTTTAACAGGGATCCATTGGACAGATTATACTGCATGATTTAGAAAATCAAGGAAAATCAAGATTCTAGTTTATTCACCATTAACACATAGAAACCATGTGGATGTTTACCATAAACACAAGGAATTAGGTAACTGTTTTTTCTCTTCTTCTCATGCTCACTATAATGAAGTATACCCAAATATAATTTACCTTTCCGGGGTAATATATAAAATAACTACTTGAGTGAAATGGCATTATATAGAAGTAAAATGGCTTGTATTCTTTGGTCTGCTTCTTCTTTGCATGTGTTATTTCGGAAGTATGGATATAAGGCCAATCTCATTTTTTTTTGTCTTTCTTTAATATTTCAAAACACTCAGCAAAATAAAACCTGTTTTAGGGTTTCTGTTCTGTTTTAGAAAAGTTCCATTCTGTTTTAGAAAAAGACAAGGAATTAACTTTTTTTCTTAATGAAATAGTACAGTTGCCAATCTAATTCACCTTCCCAAGGGGTTCTCTAGGCTTGTTCCTTTGGGGATACCTTTGAGATCACAGATTTCATGGCTCCATGATGAAGTATAACCTGTGCAGGTACAGTTTTCTCACAATCAATTATTTTTTTCTGATTTCCCAGAAGAAGAAAAAAGTCAAAAATGAAACTGAAACTGTTAAAAAAAAGGTTTATTCTATCTACCAAAAACAAAAACAAAACAAAAGGAGTGATTCCAGGCAATGGTTTCCTTTGTATTATATTTAAACACTGGAGAAAGCTAAGATATCACATTGAAAACTTTGTGCTGTTTATATTATAGAAACAGGGAAGGCACAACTTATATTAGTCTCTTATATTGGCTGTACCTACACTACATAGTTATAGCATTTTGACACCACTTAAACTGCATTGCCTTCTACCAGGAGTCCTGGAGTTTGTAGTTTGGGGGATGTTTCCTAGGATTTGTAGTTTCTAAAAATTTAAATTGTCAATGAGATAGCTTTAGTCTACTTCCCCAAACTACAGTGCTAGAGAGCTCTAGCAAAGAATTCCAAGTACATCATCCAGGTACAAATCCCAGGATTCCTTAGGATGGAAGCATGACAATTAATATGATATCCTACTGCTATAACTACGCAGTGTGGATACACCCCCCAGACTATTACCACAAATACAATCTAAAACTTTCTTCTTTGGTTAAATTCCATGCCACTGTTTTATTGTAATGGAATAGATAATGATGCCAAAATAACATGTGATTTATATACTCATTTGAGAAACTCCTTGTTTCCTTGCTTTTTGCCTAAGTTTTAAACATTTTTCCATTTAGGAAGCTGGTTTTAGAAGCTGTGTGCTACCAATTACATATTGTTTATAAAGTGTTGTAATTTGTGTGTTCTCTAATTGTATTATTTGGCTCTGGTTTATTGACGAATCTATTAAAATGAAGCCATATTTGGCAAAGATGTATTCCCTGATAAGCAATTTATTTAGACTGATAATAAGTTCCAGCTTGATTCCAGCAGGAAGTTTCATTGTGGAATAAATATTGACTCTTGAGAAGGGCAAAAACATAATCTGTGATCTCTCTTTAATTAGATTGGATATTTCCCTACCTACCCATCATCCAAATAATTATATCTAATCAGAAGGCAACTCAGCTTGGAGACTTGGCATTACCTAACTACCATTTGGTTTGTCTCCATCCCTGCTCCTCATTCTGAGCAAGCGTTCTGCTGCTAGTTGCATTTAAAACTAAGGCCTTTTTTGCATGGCATTTGCAAAAGGGCACCTGGAACGTTGCACGATTGTGAGGAGTGATCTGCACAATGCACTCACAATCCTGTGATGCTCCAGGAGCCGGCAGGTACTGATCGTGCACCTTTTCATTTTTGGCTGGAAGCCGAAAATGGTGCGTGATTGTGCATTGCTCCTGGGCCCCGCGCACACTTACCTGGTGTGCGAAGCCTCCGGAGCTGCACAGATCATGCTTCCTGCCCCAGTGCAGCCTGGGAAGCTCCCAGGCTGCACTGTGGAAGGAAGAGGTGGGGCTCTCATGTGAGCAGGCAGCTTGTGCGGAGCTGAAGCAGCAGGGGTGGGAGATCCTCTTGCTGGAGGCTTCTCGTGCAATCCCCACACCCCAGCGGTGAAAAAAGGTAAGGTGCAGAAAGACCTAAGTTTCCTTTTTAGCTGTGGCTAGGCGGTCTCCCATCTGTCATCCTATTGGTAGCCATGTCTAAGGAGTGATATGTTTTGATAGTTACTTAAGTGACACTATTTCCAGGTTTAACATACTTTATATTAGATGCATGCAAAACATGAACAAAATTTACTGCAGTTCCCAGAATCTCCCAGTCACTATGGCCAGTTGCCATAACATTCCTGAGCAGTGGCTAGGGAATCATGGCAGAAGATATTTCTGGTGTTTCCATGGTGACGGTATGTTAAGATTTTATATGCAGCTTCTGGTGATTTTTTTATATTTACATCTTCATTAACTACTACATATTTATTTAGAATTATATTTTTGATAAGAAATTATCAAGTAATATAAGTAATAAAACAGGACTAACAATTAAAATATGCTAAAACATCTTAATTTACTTCCACCACATTTCTATCCTTCTTTCAGCTTCATAGCCTTCAGCAGAAGGTTATAACCTTCAGTTTCCAAAACTGTCTATGGAAGTCATGGAAGTTGTTGGAGGTACTAGGGGAAAATGATATAAAAAATCTTCTCCCCAGTAGGGATGGCTCAGTTCACGTGGAGATTACAAAACTGACAAATTTTCTTTATATTCAAGATGGAAGAAGTTTTGTTTGTTTGTTTGTTTGTTTTTAAGCAAACATGGGAAAAGCCCAAAATGGACAGATTTGTCTGTCTAGGTCCTTGACACAGAGGATTTCATGCTTCAAAATAACATTTATTTCTTCTGCGTCTTTCTGGAGGACTGTATCAACTAGGTCCATCCATCCATCACTTTATTTATATTCCACCTTTCTCCCTAACTAGTGGTTTACAAAAGTGGTTTACAAAAAGTGGTTTACAAAAAGACAGTGAATGTTTTATTGCATAAATACATATATGCAACACAACACAAATGTTAAAAAAAATTAAATAACAATACAACATATTCCATAACAGCAACATATTAAATAACAACAGAATTAAAAACAGTTAAATTCTCCCTTTAAAATAGATTAAAACAGTACAGCACCCTATTTTTTTCCCTTTAAAATCAATTTCCAAAAGCTTGCCCAAAAACAAAGGTTTAACCTGTCACTGAAAAGAAAATTACGGAGGAGTCATTGTAATCTCTAAGGAGGGAGTTCCAAAGTGTGGGAACAGCCTCACAGAAGGCCTTCTCCAGTGTTTACACCAATTTTGCCTATGAAGATGGTAAGATGGAGAGAAGTGCCTCCCCTAACAATCTTAGAGTTTGGGTAAGCTCATATAGGAAGATAAGATCCTTCAAATGCCGGTACCTAACTATATAGGGCTTTATAGGTCAAAACCAGCACTTTGAATTGAACCTGGAAATAAATCAGCAGTGAGTACTGCTGTTAAACAAAGGAATTGTGTGCTCCCTATAATCAGCACTTGTCAGTAATTTAGCTGCAGATCTTTGGACCAACTGAAATTTCTGAATACTCTTCAAAGATATCCTCACATACATTTGTTTTACACAACTGAGAAAAAAGAGATAGCTAAATTGGCAAAGATAATTGGAATACAAACTAATATATTATCTTTATATTTTATCTGTTTACTTTATCTAAGTACTAGTAATTTACACCTTGGTAAGTTTGCCTTCCTCTTTTCTTCTGCCTCCCATAGCTAAGCCCCCTGGATCAACTACAAAATCCAAAATTACTAGAACATAAATAAAAGGAACATAACATTCAAGTCACTTCCCAGGGTGCAAAATGATCAATTGATCAACTCTTTCTGACAATCTCAATAAAAATTGCAAGAAAGTAAAAAATATATTTTACTATTTTGATTTTCTCCTAACACAAGAGTGCTCACTGTTGGCATGAAAGGCAATCTTAAATTTCCCATGCAAGACAGCCAAAAGTTTCATACTGGAGAACTCAAGAGTGAATAATTTCCTGTACTATAAAATACTTCATTTGTGTAAGTATTGCCTAAAAATTAGCACAATTTGGGTTAATGCTAAAAGACAAGTTAATTTGTTGCTTAATGTGGATTTTAAATATCCATATCTTTAATATGTTGGCCAACACAAAATCTAGCTTTATTGGGACCATATAAAAACCAGTGAGTAGAAAATATGATATTTATATCTAACAATTTAGCATGATCCCTGATAACCTAAAATATGCTAATATACTAATATTAAATTCCCAAATGAAACACATGAAACATTAAATGAAGAGAATAAGTTCCATTTGAACAGGATCCAATCCTCCCCAGAGTCTGCAAGTAGCAAATTACAAATAATTGTTTTTGTTGTGCTTCAAATTGTTTCCAGTTTATGGCAACCCTAAGATGAATCTATCATGGGTCTTTATTGGCAAGATTTTTCAGAGGAAGTTTACCTTTGACTTCAGAATTCTAAGGCTGAGAGAGTGTGTTTTGCCCAAGATTAGTCAATGGGTTTCTGCAGCTGAGCAAGGATTCAAATTCTGGTCTCCAGAGTCATAGCCCAGTGCTCAAAGTACTACACCATACATTTAATATCTTTTTCTAATGAGTAAGATCTAACAAAAATGTACTACACTTCATCAAAGTAGTGAAAAAGTAATACTGATTTTGAGAGTCAGGATGGCATAGTGGTTGGAGCATTGGATTATGACGCTGGAGACCATGCTTTGATTCCTTGCTTGGTCATGAAAACCCACTGAGTGACCTTGGGCATGTCATATACTCTCAGCCCCAGAAAACCCCATAATAGTTTTGGCTCTGGGTCACTATAAGTTGGAAATGACTTGAAGGCACACAACAACGACAGTGATTTTTAGTTATCTTCACCATTTTCAGAATGTGACTTCTCTAATTGTTAGAGAAGAAACATGACATGGTTCAGTTGTTAGTTTGTGCCATATTGCTGCCCAATGATAGCAACTAGTGGACAGAAGTAATTTTGATCATAGGCCAGTAGCTTGTAGCATCCAGACAGTTAAGAAAAATGTACCATTTTAGTTTCTTTTGATAAATAGGAAAGTATATTCTAAAAAAATAAAAAATAAAACTATAACCATGATGGTAACTAACTACATTTTATAGAAACAATTTCCCAAGCACTCATGCTTTTCATCTTAGAAATGCCTCTTCCACACAATTGGAAGCATTGGATTTGTTCTTAGAAAATACAGTTTTTCTTTCAATGCTTGAACATGTTATGGGTGTTGAGCAAGTGGTTTAGCAATCAAAACTTAAAATACTAAAGGAATAAAACAGCCCTCATTAGATTATGGAGAACAATAATCAGCAGCTCTTATTTTCAGCATCTTCTGAGGCAGTATCCAAGAGGAAAAAAGGATAAAGCAAGACTCCTAAATAATATGTTAAAATAGATTTCCATCTAAAGACTATTTATTTTTATTACTGCTTGAAAATACAGAAAGCTTATTCTTGTCACAGCATATCACAGTTTCTTAGTAAAACTTCCTTCATCTGTTAGACCATTCCTTTTAATAAATGTTTTAATTGTACTTGAATTTGTGAGGGAAGAACTCCATCAACTAAATGAAATTACAGAAATATCTTTGTTCCTGCCTATCTCCATGCTGGAGGCTAAGAGAGGAAGTAAAATTGTTGATATGAAAATCAGACAAAAAGAGGAGCTAAACTACAGGCCTCTCTAACTTATCAAGATGATGAGAGAATTTGATAGATGATCTCCAGTTCTACAATCAATTTGCACAGAAGTATTGTGAGATAAGGCAGCCTTTTTACAACTAATGTTGTTTTTGGCTTTTCCCATAACCTCTTCCTTAGGTATCAGATCAAAGGCCTCTTTAAGTTCTCAAAAAGCTACAAATAGCTAGGGACTGATTCATCTGTTAAGCTTGATTTTGGTTATTTTTCCCCCAAGCTAGCTCCATCCCATTTCAACACCAGTGTGTGAATGTTTTAAGAAATCTGTATGAAAATGTATTTATTTTATACGAGATTCTCAAAAAACCAAAACAAAAAACTTTACCTTTTTTTTTTTAAAAAAAAGACATTTGTGCATGTGATTTTTGCTAAGAAAAAATGTGATTATGTGCATTTCCCTGTAACATAAATAATTTTGAACAAAATTTTCATACTTTGGTTTTTTTTTAAAAAAAGTTGAAGTTATGACAACTTTTGGAGAAGTGCAGGTACAGGTAAAGTTCCAATAGGGCTTGTAGTATGGCAGGGACCTCTTAATAATACAGCTATGTTGGTGGTTGGGGGTGTGTGTGTTGAAGACTACTCCTTCTTCTTTAGGTATGCAAGGGCAGCAGAAGCTACAGACCGTAACTTTTCTCCCCTTGGCTACTGGTTGGCCATAGGGGTACACCTTTATATTGTCACCCTGCTCTTGCACACCAAGAAAGAAAAAGTGGCCCTAGTTCCTTTTGGACAAGCCTAAAAGCTGTTTATTATTCTCTGGGAACACAGAAAAAGCAGAACAGTGCAACCCCTGTTTGTTCCCATGTCAGTGGACATTGAAACCACTCCAAGTTTTAATTTAGGCTTTAAAGGAGATCACAAAATAGATTCAGCACCTCGGATAGTTCTCTTGCAGTAGCCAAACCCCAGAATGGATTCACCAGCTTACATGAAAACTACCTGCCATCATGGTGGCTAAATGCCATCCAACCACAGTCCCACAGCAAATCAATGGCAGGGCGTAATGAATGGACAGTGAGGAGCTTCTGGATACACTTGTACATATGAGACAAAGACATTTCACAAGAAGGTGCTAGATACTTCCTTCTATCATGCTTTAAGAAACAGTGGTATAACCAGCATGTTATGTCAGTGTGAGTCACCAACAGATTTCTGGCTGTTGTCATTAAACTGTAGGAATGCATACAGAGTGAGTTAAATATGTTTACAAAAAGATATGCTTCAAATAAATTTATTCCTCATTTCCAAAATCAGCCTCATCTTTGCTAAGATAAAATGATGTCCTATCATAGAACTTTTCTAAGCCCTGCCTGGTCCTTAACCCAAATGTTTTCTATCTCAAGAGAATCTGTACATTTCATACACTGTAAAATGTTTCAATTGTTGGCAGAAGGGTTGTTGAAGAGGAATAATATTTTATACCTAGGAATAATGATTGCTTTATGCCAGATTGTTTGTTACTTAAACTAAAAGCCATTTCAACAAATAAAAGCCACTTCGACAAATTAAACAAATAAAAAAGCAGACCAAAGTGGAACCCACCAGTCATTCTTCTAAATAATAAGTTTAAAATAAGAAATCTAATTTAACAGGAGTCCATTATGGGAATAAAAAAAAAGAAAAGAAAAGCATAAGACATGCACATCTCATTAATATATTTCTTGAATCCTTCAGACAGTATGACCATATTAGGATGCCTGCACAATCAGATTGCCGTCTAGGTCATAAACTGTGTTTAAGATGAAGCCTTAATCTTTAACACAGCTACTAGTAAGTGAATGAGATTTCCTTCTGAGGAAATCTGCATGGAATTGCCTAACTTAGGTACAATAAACACAATTTTGTTTTGTTTTGTTCATTTATTTATTTCCAACAGTTTCTTTGAAGCCCAGAAATATTTGGTATGATGAATCAAGGTATTTCAAAATGTTGTTATAATAAACATGGGTTATTTAATTTAATTGAGAGCCAGCATGAGGTAGTGCTTTGAGCATTAGACTACAACCCTGGAAACTGGGGTTCAATTCCCTGCTTGGCCATGGAAACCCACAAGATGACTTTAGGCATGTCACACACTCTCAGCCCCCCCCCCAAAAAAAACATGATAGGTTTGCCTTAGGGTTGTCATATCCTGGAAACATTTTGAAGGCACACAACAATAAAAATAAATGTAATTAATATATTTTAAATCTGCTACTTCTCTTGTGCTGTACTGATATCTTTATTATAGAGAGAGTAGTGTAATTCACTACTTACTTCTTTAGTATCCATCAAAAACCTTGAAAGACTATGGCCCCAATAAACACCAGCAGAATTAATGATAGGTCCCATAGTGGTGCATCTTGAGCAATGGTGTATCTTTCAGATAGAACTGTACTGCTTTACTGTTTTAAAACTATAGACTCTGGAAGCTAATGCATCCTCTTTCTATGCTTCTTGGAAGCATTTTTGGAATTTTCTTTCTCCTTGTGGATGCACAAACCATTCCTATATCTTTCAATGAATTATTTGATAATGTCCTGTCTCTGAGATCTTCCCCAAATCATCTTCAGTTAAATCAATTGAGGGGATACAAACAAATTTTCTGACTTCCTATGCAGTTAGGTGGCAATCATATGATTCCTGGAATAATGTGCCCATCTGAGGTTTGAACAACTGCTCCATATGGAAACATCCAAGGACTTGTGTTCCCAACAACAGTAAATGCAAAAATAGGATGGATTGGGAGCTCTGTAGCAGTACTGGATGTAACCTCACACAATGGGTAGTAGGAATGATCCTAGTGGGATCTGTGTTGTTAACCTTCCAGTATCCCACCTGTTGTAAGGCTGGTCTGTTAATTTCAGATGTGATGACATCACAATCAGGAAAGAAATTATAAGTTAGCTACACTAAAAATGGATTCTAGCATCTTCTCCACCTTTAATGACGAGCATTTGTGCATATGTACTTCCTATTCTACAACAATTAAGCCTCACAAGCAAAGCATATTCAAATAAAAAACTTGTCATTACTGAGATATAAGGGAAAGTGATTAACAACTATGAAATGTAATGAGATTAGAAATCCATTAAACCCTTCTAGTTCAGCATTTTTACAAATGTGTATTCCAGAGATCTGTTTTCTGATCTCATGCTGTTTAGAAAACCAGAACCAGTCAGTGGAAAGGCTAACCAGTTTAGCACTTCAGAGAACTCAGAGGAAAAGTGGAAGGTAATTTTTAGAAACTGCTGTATAAGTATTTCATAAAACAAGTGGACCACTGTGATATACCACCACAATTTTTTAAATACATCACTTCCCCAACTTATTTTCCTTCATTATCTTTCTATATCAGAAGGTCTCAAATTCAGTCCTGTAAGATTTCGTTTCTTTTATTTTGTCAGCAGCATTTTTTTTTAGTATGATACTCTCATTCATGAACTTTCATTAGTTAGTTAAACCCTTCTAGTTCAACTGAGGATAATGCACTTCGGATGTACTATGAGATAAGACAATCATTATCTAGCTTAGAAAAGTTGAAGGCAGGAGGAAAAGAGGAAGACAGCATTGCACATGGACTGACTCAGTAATGGAAGTCAAGTGTACACAAGTGTACAAGACCTGAGTAGAGCTGTTGACAGCTAGTGTTCTTGGAGGATTGCTATAAGCTGAATCTAATTTGACTTCAAAAAATAATTTTTGTACGTTTATTAGCTGCTCCCAGAGTCTTGCAGCCCACACTGTAGTAGCCGGGGCTACAGCTGTAGGGGATCCTGAAAACTGTAGTCCAAAGGATAATATTCCTAAGCTTTAGTGTTGAAATATTTTTCACTGATTTTGCAGCAGAAGCTTGTCTTAGTTATGTCAGGGTAGCATGAGGTAGCTCCTCAGAGCATGTGCAGAGTGCTGACAGGGCAGCGACATCCAGTTGCAGCCAAGCATCTCTCCAAGTCAGGCTAAAAAAGTTCTATAGACTCAGAGATAAGACTCAGTGTGCTTTGTTAAATAAATAGTCCTCAGATAAAAGTTAGGGCTTCTGGAAGCATACCAAAAAGCAGTAAGCAAGACAGGAACATAAATCAGCATGGAAAGAAAATAGATCGGCAGCATGTCTGGATACATTCCATAAATTAGCCCTTAGAGCAACATGACCACCAGGAATTGACCTAAATGGTAAACTGTAGTGTCATACCTAAGCCTTTTTAAGGGCTTAACCACACCCAGACCCTATGGGGTGACCCAATTACATTTACAGCACGCAACCTGGTGCTGAGTGATGAGGCAAGACCTTCGAAGGCTGGCTAGCCAAAACATTCTTTGCAGCTGCACATCACCTCATTCATGTCGTCCACTGAGAAAAGCCTTTTCCACACTCACATTGAAAGCCCCAACAAGATATGTGTGATTACCTCTTCCTGCTTCATATAAACTTCTGAATGGGTATTTTAGGATGGACAGATTATTAGTTGTATGCCTCCAGTGGTATCAGTTGACTGAATTGTTTGTTTTGTGGCAAGATTTAGCTTCTTTGGGGAAAGCCAAGTATCTGTGAGAGATTTTGCAAACACTATAGGAACTTAACTTTTCATATGAAAGTCAGTGATAGAGAGCGTGTGTCTGCAACAGAGCATCTATACTACTTAAGGAGCAAAGGTATCAATGGCTTCAACAAACATAGTAAAAGCCTTTATTGTAGGAACTTCATTATCTAAGGCCATTTCCTCACTACATTCTTATAGCACAATTATTCCACTTTCAACATTCTATGGAATCCTGGGGTTTATTGCAGACCCCAGGATTCCATAGGATGTTGAAAGTGGAATAATCACGCTAGAAGAGTATAGTGCAGAAATGAGCTAAGATAGGAAAGTAACTCAGGGTGCTATCCTAATCTAGCTGCATTCTTGGGAAGAGCTGTGAAGAGAGGGTGATGAGAAGAGGCAGAGAAACATCCCTAAAAGTATCAGTTTATTTCGCAGAGGGGTCAGGATAGGTAGAGCCAAGGAGGGGAGACACTTCAGGTCACTCAAACTACCTAGCTGTATTACTACTGCCCACTGTGAGGCATTCTGGATTCTTCAGTGCTAAGCGTTCTTCCACTTATAACAGTCAGATCATGTAAGGTTAAGTGAGGAACTCATTCAGTTTGCATTTCAATGAGAACTTATTCATTATTGTACTTTTAAACCAGAACAACTCAGTTATTCTTCAAGATTCTGAAACAGAAGTGTCTAATTGAGTATGTATATCAAAGTGTGTATATTAGTAACACTAACTTTATTTTTTTAATTTTTTTATTGTTGGAGTAATTAACACTGATTACAATTTAACACTGATATACATATTAACACTAACATACAAAAATTATTCCAGTGATTAATACAAATGACCAGTGTTTGACCCACAACCAACAAATTAATTTTCCCAATAAATATATTGCTACTTTTACCCTGCCTTACCTCCCATCCCCACCCCGCATCCCCACCTCACCCCCCTTCTCTGCTGGTCCAGAGAACAAGGTCAATTTTTATCTAAGATCCCTTTACTATGATGTGGAGAATTGTATTAATTGTATGTTTTATAACTTTTTACCCCTTACTTTCTTCAATAGTTTCTATTAATTTGTTCCACTTCCTTCATTCAACTGAGCCATATCCCATTTTTCTTTCTAATATAAAATCAGACATTATATATTACAAAATATAATGCTGCCATCATTCCACCTTCCATTTTCCTTCATCTTTCCAACTGTATGCTGTAACCTCATAACATATAACCACATATAATAGCATTTGTTGCACGTATTCCTCATTTCTATCCAGTCCCAAATCCTTTACATTTAGTCATGCATTTTTTTAATTCCAACTTTTTCTCTGTTATTCAATTTATCTCCTTAATTATTTCCTGCTCAAATCTCTGCACCTTACAACATTCCCACCACATATGCGTATATGTGCCTTTAATTCCACTTCTACATCTATGCCGACAATTAGATGCCATATTTTTTATTATATATGATGACTGAGATGGTGTTCTGTACCATCTTCTAATTAATTTAAACTGCTGCTAACTTATTGTAATATTTTTAATCCTAATGACTTCATTTTGCCACTATTGAATTTGTTTCCTACTTATTTAATGTCTCTTTCCCATAATTCTAATGAACTCTCTTCTGGCTTAAATTGACTTTCCAATACAATTTTATAAATCCCCCCTGCAACATTCCCTTTAGCCCTCCAATCTTTCTTCTCATTAAATACTCTAGGGAAGTAGAAATAACTTTCAAGAAAATCTGTATTAAATTAGCAAAACTGCTTTTTAAAAATGTATGTATTAGGCAAATTTGTGTACTAAAAAGTTGGGTATCCAGAATTTATCTGCATAAATGAGTACAAAAATATATAAAAGTTTTCATATAATTTTTAAAAAATCCTCAAAGTTCAGGAAAAATGAAAACTGAGATCCAAAAAAATACAAAATTTGGAATGAACTAAACTTAAGAGAAGATTAGAAAAAATTGAGAAAAAGAGAAAAAAATAAAATTTATAGAGTAGTCCTCCTTGCCACATGTTGTTTTTCCTTAGATCAGATAAGTGATGTGTTATACTCACCTTCCTTTAGCCATTTTTGCCAATTATTATATACTTTCTTATGGTTGGTTTCTGTTGAGATCTTTGATCTGCCTGAGGTCTTTGGTACTAGTTTTTGTATCTGTCAGTCAAGTTAAAACACTTGGTTTGTTTGTTTGTTTGTTTGTTTGTTTGTTTGTTTGTTAAAAGTATTTCTTAAATCACTTTTCTGCTCATGAGGTGTCCCAAGTGATGTACAGTATGAAAATGTTCACAACAAGGACAGAATGAAACTTTTTTAAAAAAGTGTGTGGTGTTAGAAAAATTAAAGAAGCAGGTGAGGAAGTGTTTCGGTGGACTTACATGGAAGCTGAACTTTGGAAGCTAGCACACTTCTGAACATCATCAGTTGTGATAGATATCGACTGCCCTTTTTTTTTTTTTGATTGGCTGGTATGTCAGGTAATGACGTACCCCAACTTTACCCCAAAACTTTGATTTCTAAATAGGACTGCCAACATGAAATGCAGTGACTTATGTTTATATTAAGATATGTTAGTTGCCTCAAAATGTTCCCCTCTCCTTTAAACAGCATGTATTTTAATTGATTAAGCTGGTCTTGTCTAAGCATGATGAAATCGGCTTCCAATTGTGTGTGTGTGTGCATACATGCTTGCACACACACATACACATTTATCCATTGAAGTGTGTTCAGAACTATCTGCAGTCCTTCATTCTGTGATTTTAAAAGAAAGTCTTTAAAAAAGTATTAAATATTTAGTTAGGCTTCCCCTAACTGTTTATATTGTTGATGTTATATTAGGGATTATATTAGGAGATATAGTTGAGAAGCCTCTCCAGTTACAATAATGCTTCCCGAGACAAATTTTATGGTGAGGATGCCTAGTGATCACTTTCCAAAAAAAATGTGGGAAAATCAAATGGCCAGAAGAAGCAATTATTGATATTGATATAGTGAAATGCAAGTGTTGAAAAAGCTGGAACATTGTCAGGAAAAAATATGGAGACAGCACCTTTCATTAGCTGCACCATAATTCAGCTTTTTACTAGAATTCTAGGCTGTAGATATTTGATATGAATACTGTATGAGTTTTTAAATTGTACCTGTAAGTGGAAAGACCCTTCTAAAAACAATTGCTTTTTATGTCTTTAGACAGACTGGATGATTTTTCTCCTTAAGCTGTAAAGTTATATTACATTTGTAATTTTATATGCTTTGAGTAAGACATTTAGTTTTAGTGAGGAGTTGAGGTGAAGACCTATCTCCTATTGGTCAGCCAGCTGGCTCAGGTTACATCTCTTCAGCAGCAAGATGGATGCTACAGACACAATGAAGAGTAGGGTTGTTAATCTTCATAAATTTCTTTCTTGTAATAAATTATAAATAATTTGTACCTAAATTAGTACTTAGATGGGAGACTGCCAATGAATACCAGGTGCTGACGGCTGTATTTCAGACAAAAGAAGTGACAAAACTACCTCTGAGTATTCCCTGCCTAAGAAAGCTCTTCAAAATTCACGGAGTCACTATAAGTTGACAGAAGATTTGAAGGCACATATGCTCAAAATTAATTACAATTAATGCACAATTTTATCATTCCCCCCCTTGATGTCTAGAAATTGTGGAAAACTGCACAGATTTCAAAGAATATTCATAGTTTGAAATTTATTCTGCACACACACACACCTACACACACACACAAATAAAAATGAATGTTGGAGGTTGTATAAAAATGGCATTTTTAATATAGAAATCTTATTTTCTATGCAAAAAATCCTAGTTTTTGTACAAGAAACTTGTTTTCTGATTATAAATTTTCAGCACAGAAAATGCTGTTATATCACTAGGATTTTTCTTCTGTACAGAAAATCCCATTTTCCTAGTACATTTTTCTCCCACATGTAATACCTCTCAGACTACAAAGATTTACCTTACCTAGGATTCTCCTCATCAGAGTTTCTCAGTGCTCAAGAAACCTGTTTTTTTCCCCTTATTTTTAAAATATTCTTTCCATCCTAGTAAAAGTGAAGCCATCTCAATAGTATCTGGAGGTGGAAAGAACCCATTAACAATGCATCCTAGCAAACTAAAAATTGACACTTCAATACCTTTTTCCTTCACTGTGTTTGAAGATCCACAATAGATTTTTCAGACTTCTTGTTTCTTTCCCACCCCCAAATTCCTGGATGAAAAGTTCTGGAGAACATGAAAATTCCCAACATTTATGTACTACAGTTGTCTTTCCATCTGGTTGAGGACACAGGGCCCATATGAAAGTGGAAAAAATGTGAATATTTATAGCCCCTTCCAAACTATATTTAATATACACAAAAAAGTGCCTACTGTGGATTTGAATGTATCGCGCCTAATACGTTTGTGGTAGAGAGCATGCCAGCTGTCCTCTTTTGCCTTCAAGGTGACAGCATTCCTTCACAAAGGGGAAGTAGGTGGCTGTTGCTGCCATATGCCATTTTTAATAGGTACTTACAAGCCTTGCCTTACATTCGCAGTCTGTCACACTCTCTCTCAGTCTTACAAGGCTGACTGCAAATGTGAGGCAAGACTAATCAGTCCCTGTTAAAATCATCACAGGTTCACTTGCTGAGTACATGGAAGAGAGCCTTCTCAGTGGCTGCTCCCACTCTTTGGAATTCCTTTCCAGGGAAGGCTGGGGTCAATCAATCAATCAATCAGTAATGTTATTACAGTTGTGGATCAGCATAAGAACAAATAACAGATTTTGACTTAAAATACATAAAATATGCAATGGGGAAAACAGAGTGGCATAAAACACAATACAATAAATACAATAAATACTTAAAATTCACATGTGATATTAGTTTAGCTAAAATCAGTTATAAATAGTCCCATGTGTAGATTAAAATCCTTTATTTGAGTCAGTATATTAACCTCGCTTCTTTGTAACTCCCTTGGATAGCTGGTTCTATATTACTGTTCTCTACTGCCAGTTTGTTATCTGCCTACGAGTGGCGATGGCAGATGCACAAAATCTAGCAACCTTGTTTGTAATGTGTATGAGTCCTGGTCAGTAAGCAGATGGGAGATACAAAATGAAGATGAAGATGCATATTTTTCTACCAAATGTTGGCGAATGAGACCCTGACCTGTTGTTGAATATCCATGTCTGAAGCCAGCTTGTTCCTCATCCAAGCTTAAGGTGAGATAAGATTCTGAGTGGAATATCTTGTTTATAGATTTGTTTAGTGCTTCAGACCATTTGATGCAGCATGATCTTATATGTGTTGGTGTATTTGGTAGTGGTTTGTGGTCCTCATAAATACTTTGTTCATTAAGCTTTAAGTGTAGACCCAGTGGTAAATGATCATTATCTGAACGACACTTCACAGCAAAGTTAATTACTGAGGCCAGGAGATTACAAGAAACTGAGATGTAGTCAATTGTGGAAGCTCCATTATTGAAAAGGAAAGTGAATTCCCCATCTTTATCTCCTTCCATACTTCCATTCAGAATAACAAAATCAAACTTGTTCATTATGAGTAGAAGGCATAGCCCTGCATAATTGCAACCCTTATCCTTTGATTTCCTGTTAGATAGGGGATGAGCCTCACCACTTTCTGGGGAATTTCAGGAAAATGAGAAAAAAGCATCTCATCATTCCGTCCTGTCCGTGCATTGAAATCTTCTGCTATGATGACTGTGGCTTCCAGGATAAAATGTCCAAATTATCAGTAGGATTATAAGTTTGCAATTTATCAGTAGGATTATAAGTTTGCAATTTTCCTCTTTGGTTTTCCTCTTGCAGTTTTCCTCTTGAGTGTTCTTGTTGGGAGATATGAGAGTAAGTAGAGGTTCTGCCCAAGAGCTGACTGCTGAGAGCATTTCTTTTAGCCCATCCAGGCTAGTAGCAAAGCCATCTTGGTCTTTTTTGGTGAAAAAGGTAAGGAAATCAAGCATTTCTTTCTCTATTTGGACTTTCATAGTAATGTTTGCAGCTCAGGGAAGGCTAAACTGGCCCCTTCCTCCCTTTCTTTCACTGATAGGCAAAAACATTCCAATTCAAGCAGGCTTTTAATATGTACCAAGTGAGATTTTTATATTATTGGGAGCTTTTATTTATTTTTAAAAAAACTTTTGTGTTTTTGTAATGATTTTATGCTTTTTATATGGTTATTTTATATTTTTTACAACTATATTGTACATGTTTTTAACTTGCCACCTTGGTCCTTACTCTCAGAAAAAAGTGGCATATAGATACAATACAATAAAATAATAATCAAATCCACAAATGTTAAACCCATGGATGTGGAGGGCTGAATGTACTTTTGAAATGTTTTATTGACTTCTGGCTAGGACAAAATGTTTTATTGAATTGAATAAATGTATTATTCAACTCTGCAATTCATAAAGCTGGTTTATTTATATAGACTTTGTGATGATTATGTTCAGAAATCTGGGGTTCCAGATGTTGACCACTTCTGTTGTAAAACAGAGGTAGAACACTCACTTAAAGCCAGATATAGACTCTTGAAACAGATCTACATGGATGAGAAAATGGTCAGTTTATAATATTTTCAGTAGCTGATCCCACTGAATAATAATAATGACCAGAATTCTCTATCAGCTATGTAGCTGGCATAGTTAAGTAGCTATGTAGTGCTTCATGGCCCAACAAACCCCACTTACCGGGCAGCTGCTGCTGTGATTGACAGAGGTCAGTTCCCCTATTGCTGGAGAAGCAGCTGACTGATGTGCCTATCCCTTCTGTTGTGACAGGCAAAAGCATGGCTCTGTTGCAATTCCTCCTCACACCAGAGATCATTTGTGCAGGAAGGGTGGGAACAACAATCAGTTGCTTCCTCATGAGCAGGAGAACAAACCCCATTGATTGCAGAAGCTGCCCAGTAAATGGGGATTGGAGGACTTTCACAGTTCCTATGTATCCTCTAAAGCAGTGGATACATAGGGACTGGCAATACAAACTAGTGACAAATGTATAATTTTTGAGTTGTATATTCATAAGTGCCTTAATGAATTCTGTATAGTGAGGAGGAGGAGGAAAGTCTCAAGTAGTAGTTTACTCTTTACTTTTATAAAAACCTGATTTATCTCAGCATGAAATTAATTATGGAATTACACTGATCTTCTCCACTGTTCTTTCCACCTTTTCAAACCAATCAGATCTTGGTCTTTGAATTTTTCATGATACAAAAGGACCAGTTAAGAGTCTATGTCTGAAAATAATGTGGGGAGACATCTTTTAATATTCTTACATTGCCTTGATATCAATGTCATCAGATAGGCAACTGGCTTTCAAAAGGATATAATAGATTGGGAACAGCTTTCACTTGCTATTTCTCTAGATAATGTGTGATTCACAGATATAATTAGTTTTTATATTATTAAACTCTCAGCAGCATTATCTTTTTAAACATCTTTCTGTATTCAAAGCATACAGTTTAATAATCCTTTCCCCCTAGCCTAATAAAGAAAATATGTTTATTAATACCAATTAGAATGATTTAATGAAGGTTAACTTCTATTTTTGGGCTTTGCTTCAGTGCTCTAAGAGCACATTCCTGTAAATGTCTACTCAGAAGTAAATCCCATTGATTTTAAAGGAGGCTTATTCCCAGGTAAGTCTCTAAGACTGCAGACTTAGACTGAAATCCTCTTGAACTTTATGCTGCTATAATTAGAGGTCACAATAGTGAGATTACTTTTTCTGATGTCACATAAGGAGATATGTTCAGTAACAGCATGGCTGCCAAATGGTAGCCAGCTGTAGTTGCAATACATGCACCCCAACATAAATAATGATTGGCTGTCAAGGGGCATTATGACTTCTGCCCTCAAGGCACCATGTCCAAATGCAATTTTATAAAGTTAATTGTTTTGGTGGCTTTGATAGTCCATCTAGTCTAGAGTTTTATTGGTTTTGTGAAACTCACAAGCATGAATGTTGACAAAATTTCTTTTCTGCTCTTTGACCCATCATCTGATTCTTAGGTAGGTAGACATATAAACATGGGGTTCCATTTAGCTAATGGGGAGACATATATGGGAAGATAGATTCTTCCCAACAGCTTCTCTCCGTAGGTTTAAGAATATCAGGAATAGCGTCATGTCCCCTGACATCATCAGCTCTCTGACTGGGTCAGTCAGAGCAGCTTAGCCTATGCCACACCTTCCTCAGCTGGGAATGATTCACTGAACAGTTCAATTAGGCATATTCAAAGGAAAGGCCTGGCATAGAGAAAGGCCCTTTCTGCACCAGGCAATTAGAACGGGGCAGTGCGTCCTCTCACAGAGGTCGTCTGCACTTTGGAGCAGACTAGGAGCGGACTACTTACTGGAGATCCACACCTCAGTCTGCTCCAGAACAACCCCAAGTCGTCCTCCAGCGTGTTTTCTAAAGACCGCAAAAAACAGGTCTTTATTTTCCTGGAACACGCTGTCGCATTCCTGCTCCCTTGTGCAGATTCGCAGGCTCACACCAATGTGAGCCTGCGATCTGCAGGGGGCAGGCTTTAAGGCATGGCGGGCTTCAGCAGTTGGTTAGGACCCATGACCAACCAGAAGCCGCCATTTTGGAAGCAGAAGCTGCTATTTTGGAAGCTGGAAGCTGCCATTTTGGAAGTCGGAAGTTGCCATTTTGGAAGCCGGAAGTTGCCATTTTGGAAGCTGTAGCAGTGTGGATCTACAAACCTCGCACTGCTCTGATTTGCCTGGACCAAGGAGGAGCCCTGCGGAAGGACTTCAAGGGCAGTCTGCATTGCCTCAGACCCCAGAAGAAGTGGTAGGTAATGGCACGGAGCGATTCCCTCAGCTCATGTGGAAAGGGCCAAAGTCCTACCTGTTTGAATCAAATAGTGCTTTTCAATCTGTGTGGCAGCTCGTTTGAGAGACAGCTTTGCTCCTGTCTCCCTCCCCACAGCTTGTTAAAGTTTGCAACCTTTTCATGCTTGTACTCCTTTGATTTCTAGTATACATGTTTGCAGGCTTCCTGTTCGCTGGCTTTTACCACACCTATCCTCTTTCTGCATCACTCTCATCTGCAACCATTTCTGTCTTCTCTCTTTGTCTCTCTGATACATTATATCAAGTATTAGAGTACGCACAAGGCTTTTGTAAGTAAAGCTACTTTTATGTTTTGTAAAGAAAACTAAGCTTATATCTTTTCTCTGTTAGACGTTGAGGGTGTTTGTGTGGTGTGAGATTGCTTGTTTTTCAACTTTTGCCATTTTAATTTCATTACTTTGCTTTAGGAGTGTCAGGCTAAATATGGGGCAGGGCTCCTTTAGTTTTAATCTTAAACAAGTTGTGGAGCAGGACAAAAGACCGTAAAGCTGTGTCAAGCCAGGCAAAGGTACTTGTCCTCCCTCACCTTCTGATCCCATTTTCCAATTACAACTGTCTTCTATCAACATGGCTTTGGCATCACTGATGGAGAGTGAGAGAAGGAGCTGAAGAAGAGCACTCAGCTCTGTTCATTTTGTTCAGTTTGTGCCTTGCTCTCCACTGGTGAGGTACAAATCTTGTTGGGAGGAGATAGCTGATGCTGAAAGTTGAAGTTTGGATGGTGGGAGAGGAAAGGTACCTTTGACTGGCTTTATGGAGGTTTGTGGTATGCTATCCTGCTCAGCATTAATTTTACAGGAGCTCTGCTCCATATCCAGCCTGGCAACCCTACTCTGCTTATTAGATCCAGTACTTTCTTGCACATTTTCCAATATACCCTGTGCATTGCTCAGTCAGAAGAGATGAACTAGGATGTGAGTTGTGAAGCCTTGATTTGTTTTGTTTTTTACAACCCTTTTTCAGAAATAACAGCTGAAATGCCTCTCCCTGCCTAACTGTGGGTCCCACAGAAGGAACCCAAAAAAACCCAGCTTTATGGGATAGATTATGTACAAGAAGCAACATACCTCTCTCTTGATTCAGCATTTATGGTTAACATCTGTGAAGAGAGCTATCTTTCATGAATTTGTCTAATTCTTTTTGAAACCCATCCAAACTAGCTATCACTGTTGTGTCCTGTGTCAGTGAATGTAATACTTTAAATCCTATTTTCCAGGTAAAATTTAGCACAACTGCAAATGAATCTACACTTGACATCACATGGGCTTTGCCTGAATTAAGGGCTGTTAAATGCTTAGCACACTAGGGGTGAAATCTTTCCATCTGCTGAAAGTTATAAGTTCTGCTCACTTCAATAGAGTTTTATATGAATCACTGAATGGGAAATGAAAGCCTATAGATACAAAATAAATGAAAACCATGATTCATAAATTTTGCTCTGCTACAGGGGAAGCAGTACGAACAGTACAATCCTGTACATGTCTGGTTCGAAGCAAGTTCTATCGAATTCAACAGGATTTACATTTAGATGTGATAGGATTGCCACCTGATTTACATGTAAAGGGATTTTCAATGTGACTTGTTCACAAATTGTATCTCTTGTAACCATTAAGTATGCATCTTGGGTCTGAATTTGGAACATGTGGGTCCAGATCTTGATGGAACTTATTGAGCCATCCTCTCAACTGCTATACTCATCATTGCTTTATTATTATTATTATTATTATTATTATTATTATTATTATTTATTTATTTGTATCCCGCCTCTCCATATGGATCGAAGTGGCGAACAACTTACAAATAGCATGTATTTCGAAACATTTCTATACATGCCCCCAACAAACTGGGTACTCATTTTACTGACCTGCGAAAGGATGGAAGGCTGAGTCAACCTTGGAGCTGGGCAGGATTGAACTCACAACCTTGTGGCTTGCAGTACTGGCATTTAACCACTGCGCCACCACGGCTCCTATTTTGTAAATAATGACTACTTATTTTATATACTTATTTCCCACCTGAAATCTAATAAACTCATGCAAGACATATCCTCACAACATCATTGGGGGGGGAGAGGGAGGTCATTTCCGCCCTACACTGTTATAGTGCTATTATTCCACATGCTATGGAATGCTGGGGTTTTCAGTTTAGACAGGGGACTTTAGAATTCTCAGACAGAGAGCTCTTTGGCCTCAGTAAACTACAAACCCTAGCATTCTGAAGAACATTGAAAGTGCAATAATAGCACTATAACAGTATAGTGCAGAAATGGATAGAGAGAGAGAAAGAGATCACCAAGTAAGAAGAGGGGGGGCATTAATTTGCTGAACACTGCATAATGTCTATTTATAAATATAGATGCAAAATAAGAAAGAATGCTAAAGAGAATTATAGTTTATCTTGTTGTTGTTATTGTTGTGTGCCATCTTCTTGTTCTTGTTATTGTGTGCCTTCAAGTCAATTCTGACTTAGGGCAATCCTAGGGTGAAACTATCACAAAGTTTTCTGGGGCTGAGAGTGTGTGATGCACCCAAGGTCATCCCATGAGTTTCCATGGCCAAGAAGGGAATTACACTTGTGGTTGCCAGGGTCTTAGTCTAGTGCTCAAACCACTACACCTTGCTGGCTGTCATAGTACATCTTACCTAAGTGCAAAAGATTCTGACCTGCCTGCTGGGTCTTCTATCCAGGCCAGTTTTATTTTTCCCACTTTATAGTATAGTTCTTTAAATTAGATTTAGACTGGACTTGTCTTCCAGGAGAGGACATCTTGAAAAAGAGGTCTCTCTCTGGTAACAGAAGACATATAGCCCGCTCACTGTGAGGCAGTTTGGCTGAAAGACAAGTCAACAGAAACAACACAGTTCACAATATGGCTGTGCACTGGTAACTTCCCAATTAGACTACTGCAATATGATGTGTAGAGCTGACCTTGAACATGACTCAGAAGCTGTTGCAACTGGTAGATTTCTGAACAGAATATCATACAGGAACCATATAACACTGGTTTGAAAGGAATTATGGTGGCTGCCATCATCCAGCTGGACTAAAATCAAGGTGAAGATAATAATGTTTTAAGCACAAGGCAGGTATTTATGTAGAACACAGACCTGTTAACAGCTGCTTTCTGATTAACCCTGCATGTCATGAATTCTGACTGTCCCCTGTTTTTATGAAAAGCTAGCAGCACAATTCCTGACTAGACCAGAGCCATAGAATCAACTGGATTAACTTGAACTCAGCATGCAGTAATTCAGCTAACAATTCAACATATCTAGTCAGGAATTAACCAACAAGATTTAATCACTGCATTGTCTTGCACTGAGATAAGTTACCTCCACTTGGAGAAATGGTACAACACACATCTATGAATTCTTGTATCACATAACAGAATTACAATTCTTTGAGCATTTGTTCTTAGAAAATGTGCCATAGAGTTGTTTCATCAAATAAAATATTCCATTAAATACAATTATATTTTATGACATTTGTAACATGGAAGTGGACATTTGTAATAGTGTAGCACGGAGGACCTGTAAGGAAGCATTTGCTTCCTGCTTTAGTTATATACAGAACGTACTTTCCTAAACTATTTGGAAACATGGATACCTGAGATGCCCATTAAAAATTCTTGGGAAGTAATGCTTTGCTAATGTTTTGATAAATGAGTCTGCCTATGCTTCCCAGGAGCTGAGGAAGGAAAGAAATGCAGTTGGTGATACCATTTGGAACATATGCAACAAACAAAAGGCTTGCAGGCCAAATCTGGCCCATCAGGCCATTTCATGTGGCCCTCACATCTCTCATGCAGCTGCAGCACTCCCCACATCTGGAAAGCTTGATTCTCACATTGTGGGTTCCCAGCAATTCTGAAATCTTGCAAGCCACAGAGCATTGCCATGGTAACTCACGGCAACACTCTGATGGCAAGACTTAGACAGAGGAGCAATCAGAAGTAGAAGTAGATCACAAGTGCTGGCTGCTGGGCCCCCATTCAAAATACCAGCAGCTGGGGACCCACAATGTAGGGATCAGGCTCACCAGGAACAGAGAGAGGAAGGGGAGAAGAGTCACAGGGGAGGGGATAGCAGAGAGAGGCACAGAGAAGGTCTGGGCGTCTGAAAGAGGTACAGAAAAGGTCTGGGGAACAGAAAATGGCACACTTTGGATATACTGACCAATTCTATGTCATTTTACAGAGGTATAGGGACCATAAACTATGATCAAATAGCCCCAAAATGTCCAAGAAAAGAAAAGTTGATGTAGGGGGAAGACAACTTAAAAAACAATAATAATCAAATGCAGAGGCAGTTATTTAATATGATACATTTATATAGTCTTACAGATACAACCGGTCCTTTGAGGGCAAACATAATGCTGACGTGGCCCAAGATGAAACTGAGATTGACACCCCTGATTTAAAAGATCATATGAAGGTAATGTTTGCCATAGAGAAATGAGGATTTTAAATTAGCTTCTCAAAATGACTAGGGCTTTTGTATCAGATACTGCAAAGACTTTTATTTTCCTAGAATAATGAAGAAACTAGAGTTTCTTCTAGTGTACACTCCTCCATCCACATTAGTGGGTTTCACTTTTGCTAATTTGATTATTCATGGGGTGCCTGCTTGCTCCCCATTGCCAGTGGCAGGAAGGTCCAGGGAGTGTAATCGCCAGTTCCCTCTGCTCCTTTTGCCTCCCTCACCTCGGGTATGGATGCATCCATGCAGAAAGGTCCAGAAAGGGCGACTGCCAGTTCCCCATGCTCCTCCCACTGCCTCTGCTGCTGCTGGGGTGTGGGCACACCCCACGCTGGTGGCAGAAAGGTCCAGGGAAGCAATCACCAATTCCCTGCACTCTTACTGCCCCTGCCACAGGTGCGGGTGTGGATGTGCCCCGTATCAGCAGCAGAAAGGTCCAAGGAGGGCAAACGCTAGTTCCTGGTGCTCCTCCTGCTGCCACCACAGGTACAAGTGCAGCCATGTGGGCAGAAGGAAGGTCGAGGTAAGGTGATCACCAGTTTTCCACTCTCTTCTCGCCTCCCCCACTGCCACCGTGATATGGATGCACCCTGCACTGGTGGCAGGAAGGTCCAAGGAAGTCGATCACCAGTTCCCTGTGCTCCTCCCACCACCCTCGCTGCCACTGCAGGTGCAGGCACACCCTGCACCAGTAGCAGAAAGATCAGGGAAGGCCTTCCAGCAGCAGGAAGGTCTAGTTCCCTCTGGTCCTCCTGCCATTGCCACCAGTGTGGGCATGCCTCATGCGGTACCAGGAAGGTGCAGGGAAGGTGATCACCAGGCAGAAACCTGTAGAGAGGGTGCCCTGTTCACAATTATTTGACATTTGCAAGGGATCTGTGTCTCTATCCCTCATGAATGTGGAGGGCCTACTGTATTTCTTATTTTCTGGAGAGAAAATGTTCATACACTGAAGAAGACTCATTGTGGTTTAGTGGCTTAAGAAATTGACTTTGAAAGCCAAGGTTTAATTTGCCACTTGGCCATAGAAACCCACAGGGTGACCTTGGGCATGTCACATATTCTCAGCCTCCAGAAAACCCAGTGATAGGTTTACCTTAGGGTCGCTAGAAATTGGAAAAAAACTTGAAGGCACAGAACACTAGCTCTAGAAACCCTGCTGAGTCACAAGCTTTATGCTTTTCTTATTATCATACAAGAGTAGGGAATGCACATTGATCCCTATTGCTCTTGACCGATCTGTGTTTCCCTCATTTTTCACTGAAGTACCTTTATAAGTACTACAGGATAACAGGTTTAGTAGTAAAAATGTACTTAGTCTCATTTTAAATCATGAAATGTTATTGTAACTGGAGCTCTTGGAGATGGGAAGCTATATTATTTCCATCCTGTCAACCATTGTTTTGTTTTCCATATTTGTTGGCAGATTTTTGTTAGAATTTGAATGGGTCCCTCAATGATATCCCTCTTAAGATCTGAAAGATTAGTAGCATCTTTTTTCCAGTTGCTTCTGCATCTTGTTTTCCCCTTGGAAAGATACAATTTTTCTCATTCTGGTCCTCCACTGCTGATATTCAAATAGCCCCAAATCTAGAACAGGTCTAGAAAAGTGTGCCATCCAACTGAAGAGGCAACTATGAAAAACACAAGGTACAATTGCACCACAAAGAGAATGAAGCTATCCTTCATTGAAATATAATCTTAAGAAACATGAAATACACCCTTGCTATTGTAAATAAATATAATTAATTTCAGGTATCTAATTAGTTGTAATCAGTTACTACCAATCTCTTCCCTTACACATATAAATATGCACTTATCCATCACATTTCTTTCTTTGTATGTTTCTCAGGTTTGCTTTACACAGCAAAATTGTGTGCAATGTACCTGACAAATTCAATTTTACCCTTTACTGAACTGAAGTACTCAGATGCAAATACCTGATTTTTTTAAAATTTTAACCCCCATATAGACAACCTATTTGCTAACATTTTCATTTTGTATTGTCAGCAAAGCCCAACACATAAATGTGTTTTTACAGTTCAAGAAAGTTTCACAGTTGTAAATACATCTTGAAGAAAATCCGTGATAGGTATACTTATTATGAAATATTTATTTAGGTTTACTTATTATGAAATATGATCAACTATCACGTTATCATCACCTTACTGTATCATGTCATTGTCATCTTTAACAGGAAGTTTAAAACATAGCTGGCAACGTTGCAGAGGTATGATTTCATCTGTATAGTACACAAGAAGCAAGAGATTTCTGAAAATGTTTTATTGATCTAAAACATATGTAAGCATATGAGATCCTGCACCATCAGATGTAGCTACCGCAGAGCTCCATCACTGCTGCTAATTCTGTCAATGCCCCCCCCCCACAAGAAAACCCTACCTCTTAAGCAAGGCAGTATCCCAACCAAAGGATTTCCAAGGCACTGATGATTAATAATGACTGCCCTGGTCATGGACTGCATCAAAAAAAGCCAGCTGATAGACCTGTCAGGGTCCTGCCACAACTGCTTCTCTCAATGGACTCCATAATTCAGTGCAGCAGTTGTCATTCCTGAATTCCCTGATCTGCATCATTTCACCAACCTTTTTGTTGAGGTGCTGCCTTGCTTAAGATGTGGAGTTGAGAGGGTCATGTTTGCTCATTAATGACCATAAATATGAATATCAAAAGTTGCAGAATTACTAGTTTGTCTCTTAATCTTGTAAATACTGAACAGGTTTCCAGCCTCCAGGTTTTAGCCAAAGTTAGATATATATCAAGTTGCTGTTGTGTGCCTTCAAGTCATTTCTGACTTATGGTGACTCTAAGGTGAACCTATCATGGTGGTTTCTTGGCAGAATTTGCCTTTGCCTTTGCATTCTTCTGACCCTGAGAGAATATGATTTGCCCAAGGTCATTCAGTGGGTTTCCATGGGCAAGCAGGGATTTGAACTCTGGTGTAGTCCAATATTCAAGCCCCCGTAACACACTAGCTTTCAGGGCCACCTGAGAGTACTGGCTAATATTTAGAGTATTCCCACTGAAATCAATATGACTTATTTGTGAAAAGCTTATCTTTCCTTTGTTGTAATATATAATATAATATAATATATATGTAATATAAAGTGATCTTTCTCTAGCAGCAGGATTAGCTCATCTTAAATCAAAAACATTAGATTTATTAGATGTGTGGTATATTAGTTGATGTACACATTAAACGAGAGCAAAGGAGCCTATTCTCCACTCCAATTTTTCATAACCCATATTTCCTTTACAAGTAAGTTTCTAGCCCTTGTAGAACCTGAGATACTAGATAAAATGTGCAGGCACTGATCTGCCAATTTATTCCCCCACACCACCTGCAAAAAAAGCAACCTAGCCTCCTCCTACCTGTCATTGTTTTTAGCCAATGAATGAAGTAATAGCAATGACTAGAACTTTCTGTCTGGAGAAGGAAATTTCTGCTTCATTTAAAAACCATGTAATGATTTCCTGTAGAAAACAGCATTTTGTATGCAAGAAACAGCTTTTCTGAAGCCAAAAATAATATTTTGCTGCAGAAATATAATTTTATGTGCAGAAAAAGACTTTGTTTCTGTGCAAAAGATGCTGTTTTGCTTAATAATTTCTGCACAGAAAATGCTGCACACTTATTCTGTGGGAATCGTGTGCAGAACTGTAGAATTTTCTGTACATGTAGAATGATGATAGTGTTTACAGTTTGGGACTTATCTGTGGAAAGAAGTCATTTTTTTCTACTAAATCTGAAAGGGCTTTAACAAAACTGGATGTAAACTTCCAGTCACTTATATTTGTTTTCTGGGTGACTGTGCCCTTACAATGGTCCTGGTATCAGAAACTGGGGCCTGCATCTCCAGAGCTTGCACATCCTGGTGTATTGGGCATTTTCACTTAGTCACAATTTAGTTACCAGATCCAAGAGAAATTGTATACCTTTCTACTACCAAATTGTGTGTTGTGGAAAATGTGTGTGTGTGTGCACGCACATGTGTGCATGCTAGGTATGGAAATAATGTTCTCAATTGCATATTTGTTCCCTGGTTTCTGTCAATTGGAAAATCCTGTTGGGAGGAATAAATATGTGGCAAGATTTTGTGGGTCTGTGTTGCTATTTGAGTTTTCCAAAGCAACTATGTTATGTCGAATTGAGGCAAATTTTACCTTTTGCATGCTGCCTGCAGAGAAAATCTAACTCTGTCTTATTGTCTGGAAAAGATGACGCAGTCTCACAAGAGGAGGTCCTCTCATAAGATCTCTGGGTTCCTGTGAGATCTCATATCTTGCAGGAACTCTAAAACCCATGCAAATCTCATAAAGGCAGGCCAGCAGCTATTGTGAGAGAAGGAATTTCACTACTAAGAGCACCTTGGCCTGCAGAGCAGGAAGAGAAGGTGCCAACTTTTCCATCACAACAAATTATGTCCATCACAGTCCCCCACCAGCATTTGATATGCAACAGCTCTATCTGATGTCTAGTGAATGCCTCTGTCTGTTGTGAGTAGGGTGGCCATCAGAGATGAAAGAACAGGAACAGAAGCAACAGAAGCTGATTGGCACTGTGTCTTCAAGAAGGAGAAACAGGAAAGGGGTCTCCTCCAAAATCCAAGCCACTTGTTTTATTATTTTCAGATGTGGGAAAGTGAACTGTAGCATACTTAAATGTCCTTAGCCCCACCCCACCCTCACCACTAGAGGTCTGAATCCTGTGCAGGAACCTAGTTGCAATAATCAGTCTGTTTCTCCGCCTGTGTTTTCTGCCATCTAGCCCATATGAATGCACTAAGGGACAGGCAAGGATAAGAAAAATATGGCTGTGATGTCCAATGTAGAATCTGTTAAACCAGTAGACCAACCAATGTGGAGGCAGAAGAAGCATCTTGTTTTCAATGGCTACAATACATTTAGGGATGAGTTGCCTGCAAGGGCTTGGGTCTTACTTCAGAACCCATGGCTGTACATGCGGAGATGCAATGGATCAGGAAGAAACTATTCTCCTCCTCCATTAGCAAATTAGCACATTGGTCAGCTATTTTCAGGTGTAGCAGTGTAACTGATACACAGGAGTTTCCATGCTGACATTGTACCATGCAGTGGGATATAGTACACAGCCATACTAAATGTGTTGTCATATAGCTGGGTGGCCAAGACATGGGGTGACAATTTCCTGCTGGATAGGAAGAAAAAATCAGATTTGGAGGGTGGCAGTGAGAAATGGAATGTCCTCTTTCTCTTGTGGGGGAATTGGAGAACGAGAATTATGTGTATCATATTTGGATTGATTCTGAGCCAAATTAGGTCTGTATGCTGAAATTCCCCTTCCTGCCACAGTGGGTGCTTTTCTATGGTGAAAGGTGCAACTCTGAGGTGCATTTCCCTTTTTCAACTTGCCATAATTCTTCAAATGTGTTGTTAACTGTTTAAGTGCACTACTGAGCCCAGAATACACATACTATACTGAAACATTTCTTTCAGTATATCCTTTATTTTCTCATTGTGAGCTGTCACATCTTATTACAACAAGATCAACTATGGTGACATTTTGAATTGCACTGTGCAGTCACAGTCTTGCACTTACATTTGTTGGGGGAAAATTTTGCTTTACTGTGGCACCACTGACATCCATGGGCACTAGACAACAGTGACAGCTTTGCCATTTCTATCAAACTTCATTCAATAGGAGATACTTTTTCAACCATTAGCATCTTTCCAGGACAAAATGAAATGTGGTTTCAAATCAAAAAGGTATTCAGCTTTCCCTCTTTGGTGCATAGTTGACATTATTATCCATTTCCAACAGACGTTAACAGAGCTGTATACATTTATATGTATAATAATTTTGTCTCAGTCATATCTGGCATAATCAGTAAATGGCACATGAAATCTTACTCTGTCACTAACATTACCTGGAGAAGCCACAAATTCAGACAATTTCTTTTAATCTTTATCACATGGTTCTCCACAATTTCTCAAGAAGTGTTTGGATTTTACTTAGTGTTCTTATTTTTTACACTGCTTGAGCCTCACTGTATGATTGGGCTGGTCATGCTAGTTCTGTTAAGCTAATATACCACTGTATTGGTGAAAGAAAAGTCCCAAACCTGGTTTGAACCTAAATGGTCAGAAGCAATATTGCTGATCAGTGGCATAGCAAGAGTTTTTGCCACCCAGGGCAAATGAGCCATTTCTCCCCCACATGCACTCCACTCCCCTTTACAGGACTGGGGGCTAGCCGTCCCTCCACTTGGCAAGCCCCACCATGCTCCCGCCTTACCTGGAGAGTTGAGCTGTGAGTCCCTCCACAGCTTCTGGTCACTCTGGGTTAGAAGATGGGCAGCTGCCCAGACAACTCAGCCAGGGGTATGGGAACCTACAGACAGCCACTGGGTTAAAATACATTCCCACTGCGTCGGTGGCAGTGGCAGCCAGTCTGTTCAGCCAGGGCAGCTTGGTGAGGAGGTTGCCGGTGGTGTTCAGAAGCAGTGGCCACAGGTCAGCTGAGGATGTTGCTGATGCCATGTGGGATGCCAAGTGGGAGCTGTGTGCTGAGGCCACTGAGGGCACCAGGCGCCTTGAAGCTGGTGGGGCTCTGGAGGGCATAGGGGGAGAGGGAGATCTTCATCTTGGTCATGTGGAGGGTCATTGATGCCCCCCAAAATGTGCTGCCTGGGGCAGGCCCACCCTCTCTGCATCCCCAGTTATGCCACTGTTGCTACTATGTTCTAATTCAACACCTCCAAACTGCAATGAGGAACTGATGGCTTTGTGTCACAAGTCACATGTTCTCTTGTGGTCTAGTGCTCAGCTTAAAATGAAATCACATGGAATGAGGAAACTGTGCATGTTGAACAGTTGTAATCATAAACTGAAATCTTGTAGATTATAAAGTCTTTTCTTTTTTCAAAAACAATTTTGCGTTGTGTGAGTTGTCAAATGTTTTCTGATTTCAATATGTAATGGGTATAAAAATGTTCCATGCCCAAAGGAGTGTATGGATTCTCTCATACTTACCTGCCCTGCAGAAGACCTGGAAGCATGATGAAGGCATTTCCTGCCCAGCACAGCATGGGAAAGTGCCTGGCCGTGCTGTGGAAGATAGAGGCATGTTGCTCACATTCCCTTCTACAGGGAGTCAGTCCAGTGCAGAAGAGAGCATTCCTATAGCGCCCTCTTCCTGGCAGAGGTGCTGCAGGGATCATGAGCAGAGGATGATGCAAGAAGGTAAAGTGTGGAAAGGGCCTTTGTTTGTGAAGAATCAAGTATATTCTGACCAAACTCCAAGAGCTGGAAAACACTTGTCATAAAAATGAAATTAAAATATATAAAATGATCTTGTATGATGCAGCATTTCCTAATCCTAATGAATTCTAATACCCCACCATGGAAGAAAATTCTGATCTCACCCAAGGGAGGCCAATCTTCTGACAATCAGGGCACATCACTTCTGCTTCACTGTACCATGGTTCATTGAAAAACAGAATGAGACTTTTGTTTTGTTTTTTCACAAGATGTCACACTGGCTAGGATACAAAAGTAATGCAATGGCAAAAAATAGTAGCTTTTGGGGGACATTTTTGTCCTAGTCTTGTTGCTGTTGTTGTTGCTGCAGCTATTTATAGGGGAAAACAGTGTATGGTACGTAGCTGAAATTTAGGGAATCTGTTTATAAATATGCAGGTGTAACACATGCACGGACCAGCACCAGTCAGTGCCGCTGAGTGCGAAATGCACTCAAGGCCTGCCCAGCCTGACTGTTTGTGATCAGAATTGAACAGCCTGGGAGATCTTTGAATCAAGCTAGGGCCAGGACAAATGAGTCTACCTCCATTCTCCCTCTCTGAGAAGCAGTCCCTTCTTCACTCTTGTCTCCCCTTGGCTTCTTCCATTCAAGACTCTCCCCCCTTTATTGCCTTCTTTAAATCTGCCCTTCTCCCAGATGTAAGGATCACCAGGCAGTGATTTATATTTTCTAAGGCTGTGGTACTGTTGGCACTAAGGTCAAGATGATATTATTGGTAGCATGTATATTCCAATATTCAAAATAAGACTCTGTGACACTGTTTTAAGGAACACAGAACTTCAAACATTTATTGTAACACTGTTGCTTTAAATGTGTCTTGTATCTAAATGTTTATAAACAGCACATAATTCTTTTCTCTCTTTCTTCCCTCTCTCTCTCTTTCAATTCACTCACTATCTCTCAAACACCCAATTTCTCAGTTCTCTCTCCCACAGAGCTCTTCAAACCTCCAACCTCTCCCAAACACACCACAAATCACACTCCTCTCTTCAATCACTCTCCAGACAGTTAAAATCTGTTATTTTCCCCTTTCCACCAGCCCCTCCCCTGGGCTATCCAAGGTTCCATTTCACCAGTCAATCAGCTTAACCACTCTCAATTGCCAAGGAGGCTCTGCTGTCAAGACCCCCTCCCATCAAGTTCATCACAGCAGGTAACAATATCATGGAATGTCTACATTTTAAGTCCAAAGTTATGTGGATTCTGTAACAAATATGATTTTACATGTCCATCCTGGTGCATGATTGTTTAAGAAAGCATGAAAAACTATAGTGCTATACAGATCTGATTGGAACTACCAGAACCTTACAGTAAGCTGATTTTAAAAATATCTTTCCAGATGCTGCTGTGAAAACTGAATTTCATTTTTAAACATGGTTAAGATGAGATTTTATTTTATCTAATTATCTTACATTTGCCATATTTTATTATTATTACTATTTACTTTGTATTTTTATTTTATATCCTACCTTTTACTAAGTTATGAGCTAAGGTAGTTCAGGTAGCTCATAACATAAATTAAAATAAAACACAGTCAGATCCCAACCGATTATAACATTAATGAATAATTCACAAATAATTAAATAAGCTGTCACATTAAAAATGAAGCACTGCATTGAAACAACTTAAATGCATTTAAAAGCATAAAAGGCAGGTGGAATCCCCCGTTAAAAGACCCCCGCCTCAGCAACCAGTTAATGCCCCAAAGCCTGCCTTCTTTTTTAAGTGTTTGCCTGCAAACAAATGGAAATCCATGAGTGGGGCAGTCAGGTTTCCTATGGAAGGGGGTTCCACTGCCTTAGAACATCCATTGAGAAGACTGTTGGGATGAAGAAAAAAAAAGTCTTTAGATTATCTAACCCACATATTGCTATAGTCATTGGCTTCTGCTAGCAGAAAGCCATTTTGAAGCCACATAAAGGTAAAACTTGAGCAGAATTCATTGTCTGTTGCCAGGATAATAAAGCCAGGATGACAACTGTGACACCTCCATTCAAAAGAAAGAGGCATTATTCCATAGGAAGCTGCTTTTAGATTAAGCAGAACCACAAACTGAGACCCAGTTTCTGCTTTGTGCGATCAAACAGCTTTGTTTAAAGCCCTAATCTTCATAACAGAGCTACTGAATTAAATAAAATAAGTAAATGTTGCTGTCATTATTGAGAGAGAAACTAATGTAATGTCATTATAGTTTTCATTATGATATGACTGACAATCCCTCAGCAGGAGGAGGTCCTTAGCTTGAAGCAGTACTCTGTTTAGATTTTTTGTGCCAGACAATGATAAAAAAAATGTTCTCTCAGCTTGCTTTTCATTTTCCATTATTTAGTTCCTTCCTCATCCAAGAAAAATAATAATACAGTCATCTTCAAATTTTTGCAGTGAATATTTGGCCCTAGAAACTGTTAAATGAGACCAGTGCTACAACTGATCGATATATCAAATGCATACAGATATATTGAAAACAGCAGTTAGTTCCTCACCAGGTCAATTACAAGACAAAGGAATCACTGCCATTTTAGTAAAAGAATGAATGGATAAAAGAACTGAAGGACAAGACCTGTTGATGTTTTTAAAAAGGGAATGAATAAGAAGCAACAGCCAGTCACTTACTTACTTATAATAGGAGGAAGCATAAGAGAACAACCTTGTTGTTTTCACCAAAGCACTGAAATTCTGCCTAAGAATTATATACTACAAGAATAGTCTAGTTCCATCCACGATCGTTCTATGTTTTATTTTGTCTTTTTAAATTAGCTGGAGAAAAGACATCTGCCTTATGAAGCTGTGTCCTATAATGCCACTTGCCATCAGACTTTGAGATGAGAAAAAGACATATCCATAGAGAAAGGCTCAGAAAAATTCAATGACAGACAAATTGAAGAAAGGACCAGTCTAGATGAGATCTTTAGCTAAAAAGAAGTACCTCATTTTCTTAAGTGTGTTGGTTGTTTTGTTGCAGTTTTGAATATTCACATCTTTTCTAAATAAATTGGCTGCTCTTAGTCTAAGCATAAATTTTACACAGAGCATCTTGATTTCCTGAAGAAAAGAAACATACTTTTCAACATTTAAGAAAAGACAGAACAAGCACATGGGAGACCTACTGCCTAAGGTGTTGGAATTGAAATGTCATGGTAATAAGGGATGTCATTTTACAGAGGTGGAACTCTGTAGTTAAAAAGAGAAATGCCTCATGGCTTTGGGTAAGACCCAAGTTCAGCTAAAGTGATGCTGTTCTTGGCAAAAAAAGACAGGAAGGTGGTCCCTCTTCATTAGTGAAAATGCACAGAGCTTCAGGCTCCACAGCATTATGCCAAGCAAGATCCAATTATGATTGTTAAAAAGCTGCCTCTTGACGTCCCAACCAACCCTCCACCTTCACCATAAAAGATAACTGCCTTCCTGCTCTGGTTCACCTGTTGTAAATGTGCCAGTAATTTGTGAAATGTTATAAGTGAGTAGTTTGTGAAATGTTATAAGTTATAAACAATAAGTGAGACCTTTCTTGGAGCTATAGGCTAATGAAATAAAAATAAGAGTTTATAGATTTTTGTTATGTCAGAACCCTTCTTACCCCCTTACTTTTCTCACCCCCATCAAAAGATTCAATGCAGCCTTGTATGTCTCTAGATTTTACATTCTAAGCTCATTTAAATCTCAGCTGTGTCAGACGTACAAGAATAAAATGATATGTGCTTCCACTGTCCTGATGCTAAATGCATGGAATAAGAACCCTTTTTTTTCTATTATTTTAGAAAAGAATAATGATAATAAACTCAAAGCTTGGGAAATGCTTTCTCTTTGAATTACAACTCCCAGAATCCTTTGTTCAGTATGGGTAGCAGCTAAGTTGGCTGGGGAATTCAGGCAGCTGTAGTCCAGAAAATAAACTTTCCAAGCTCTGTTATCATTACATGCCATCCACACACACCAAACCATAATGTTTTAAAAATAACAAAAAGTTTCTGCAGGGCCACATTTATGCTGGCACTGGTGCTGATGCTGGCAGGAAGCACTGGAGAGGCATGGACTCCCTACCATGTCAAATGTTTCCTTTGGATTTCTCTTCCAGAGCAGGGATGGAGCGGACATCGATCTTCCTAGGTTGCATTTGCCATGCTTGCATGCACATTTATGTTTTTACACAAGATATGCGACCAGTTATGTCACCCCTTATGTCAAAATCATGTTTATGTCTAATTCATACATAAGTTAACCTACAGAAATAGTTGGACATTGTTTGGAATGTCTGCATTCAGTTCATGGTTGTTGATATACACATACTTCATTGCATGTTTGGTGGCTCAGTGTCACAATCTGTTAATGATGTGACATTGTTGAACCATTCCGTAACTCCTCAATACAGAATTTCAACCAAAGAATGCATTTACAAATATCAGCTAGCAGCCTGTTAGAAGCGGAAGTGGGCACACGTGGAACATGCCAGTGGATATTGCTCTTTGGTCAATGTAGAGGTTAGTATTCCTTTCCTCCCTCTGTACTGATCCAAGCCACCCCCAGGGGAATTGGAAAAGCATCTTGCTACATCCCTCTAGCCAAACACAAATTGATTACACTTACCACTGAGACTTCTGGAGGACCCCAGCAGACCTCAGCAGAACATGCAGTCATTTTGCCTCTGCCTATGGGGATATAGCCAGATGTTTCTCTGATCCACCACCACTCACCAGGCAGAGAATGGCTGGTAGTGGCTCTGCAGTAGGTCCAGACTTCAATGAAGAAGGGTCAGTTGTAGCATAAATCTACATGTGGAACCACTAGACTAAACTAAACCACACAGGACTGCAGCCATCATGTCTCACTTATTTTTCATTTAAGTGTGCTAGATACCTTAATTTTATTGAGCTGAGGTCCAGCTCAGATTTTGTGGTTATAGGCCTGAATGCTAGGCCTGTTCATTGCTGCCCCTTATTACCTGCTGCTTTCTTGTTGGTTATCAGCGCTGGAAAACCCTGGACTTTGTTCCCAAAGTCCAGTCTCAGTTGTACCACCACCAATGGTTAGTGAATTATTCTTATAAGAAGATGACAGAGAAGACAGATTAATGTCTTGGAGGGCAGAGGCCCACCATCTAAGGACAGTATCATTAGATGGTGATGCAGAGATGCTTCTGAAAGTGGGTTAATGTTGCAATGTTTTTTCTTTGTCATAATCATTATGAGTGTCCTGGGCTCTCTTTCTGAATGCATTTCTCATCTGCCTGTCACTCCAAGGATGAAAAAGGTTGCCTTTTCCTCAGTCCTTATTACATTCTTTGTCATCAAAATGGGTTAGTTTCATGCCAATATCTCTGTTTAATAATACCCTTTGCCCTAGGATAATAATAAAAAAGAGCATTTGCAAGCTCACAAGAAAGACATAACCAACACTGAAGTTCTATGAGAACAATCCTTTCCTATAGCAAGTTTCTTACATCGATCATGGGTCTTTTGTTCATGTTTGAGCATGAACAATTATGTCACTGCTGCTATGGCAGCCCTATCTGAAAGCTTAAAGCAACAGTAATAGCTTATTTCAGCTGTAAGGAGTAGAGGGATAGGAAACTAATTGCCTTTTCTGATTCGTTGGGATTAGGAACAGATGCTGCAGATAGCAATTTTTCTCCCTTTTGATGTTTATTGATGCAGATGTGTGTGTGTGTGCACACAGTGGCAGCTGGTAGCCCCAGTGTCAGTGGGGCAGTGAATCTGCTCTGTGTCTTAGAATTTTACAGCAGCTCTCCAAAAAGCTGAATCCTCTGACCAAAATAGGTTGTACCGCACCTACAAAGTTCAGCCTAAATCTCAGCACACCTTCACTGACACCAGAACCATATGTTGCCACTGTGAGTATGGGTGTCTATATGAAATAAATATGAATGCACAAAATTTGACTTGCACAGAACTGAGCTGGCATTTCAAGGTTTACAAAGTCATTGTGTCCCACTTCATTTTGTAATTGGCTCTGGATTAGCCTATTATGGAGCTCATTAAGGGCCAATTTCCTGCTCTGTATACTTGTTGATCACTTGGCAAATAACTGCTATGGCAGTGATCAAGTGAGAACAGGTGTGAGCAATTAGTTCCAAACTGACCCAAAATGGTGGGCATAATCTAGATTTGATATTGACTGTGTGAAAGCACTAGAACAGCTGACAATGACAAAAGAAAAAAAGAAAAGAAAAGAAAAAAAAGAAACATGATGTGGGAAAACAGCTGAAACAGTCTCTCTCTCTCTCTCTCTCTCTCTCTCTCTCTCTCTCTCTCTACACACACACACACACACACACACACACACAGGAATTTCTGTGTTGCATTTTTAAATTAGACCAGTTTAAGTTCAAAACATAGATTATCATAGTTCTGTGCATCCTGTCCCTTCATCTCTTCTATCTATATCTCTTAAAACACTCTTTTTTAATGGTAGTGTCTTGATCCCAGTTAGGGATGGATGCCATTCTATAGAAGCTGAATGCAAACAAACCTTTGATGTTTTGAAGATAACACCATTTTGTTTTGAACAGAACACCATTCTATATAACGGAAGGGACAAGAGGTTAATTTAGCCAACAGCTGAAGTGAATTGAAAGGAAAATTACCATAACAACTTAGATTTATTCATGTGCCACTCTGGTTGACTTTCTTTATAGGAAATGAAACCTATGTATAAAAAGATATATTAGTCACCAAGTGTCTTTCTCAATGCAAGGGCAGTTCTTATAGTGTTAGTGTGTTGTGGATATAGAAAAGAAAAATCTGCATTCAAGAGTAGAAATTCATACTGCATAAATGGCATGCAGTATGTCAGACCTGGCCATGGTGACACATGCTTTAGTTACATCCTTTTTGGATTACTGCAACATGCTGTGTTTGAAGCTGGCTTTGAAAAGTGTTTGGAAACTTCAGCTAATTCAAAAAGCTGCAGATAGATTTTATTTGTTTTTTTGTTAATATATTAGGCACAAAGTTTAAATATATAAATCAACACATAGAGGAATAAAGTAGCATTAAAAAAATTTAAAAAAGAGGGGGAAGACACAACAACTACCTAAAATGAGCAACATTATCTAACCTTAAAAAAAAAAAAAGAGAAAGAGAGAGAATCTCCAGTACAGCAGGGCGACAAGGATACACACATGCCCTCCAACCTCTCAGCTGATGGTTTCTACTCTTTCAGTGTTATCTAAGGCCCTTTTCACATGTGAGCGGAGAAACAGGGAAAGCTACTCTAAAACGGGGCTTACCTTGTTCCGTCGCCACGCGGAGCAGTGCATTTCGCTGCTCCACACGCAGCAGCATCCCATGACGTCCTCGGCACCCGGCAGCGCCCAAAATGGCGGATTTTGACTGGCAGAGCCTCTCCACCAATCGGAGAAGCTTGCCAGCCGGAAATCCCGCCCCCGCCTGATCTGCAGGGACGCCCTTTCGTGCGTCCGCAAATCCACACAGGTGCTGCGACGGGGCTGGATGGGGCTGCACGCCCCACACATTTTGAAAACAACTTGAAAAGTGGTTTTCAAAAAGCACATGGTGCTGGGCACTTCCCGTCACTCCGGCGTGGATTGGGGTGTGGAACTACACAAAAGTAGTCTGCCCCAATCCACACTATGGTGTAGATGACCTCCGTTAGAGGTCGCTCTACACCATTTTTTTAACCCTGTGTGAAAAGGGCCTAAGACACATTTCTTAGATACGTATTGACAAAAATTAGTAATCTTCAAAACTTAAACCAACTTCTCCCCCAGTATTATCTTAAATCAGCCACGTAGCTTGGCGTTCAGGTGGGGGGGTGAGGTGGTGGAAGGGCAGAGACATGGCTGCATCTTGTGGGGGTATGGCCATGTCATGCGGGGGGCATGGCCATGTCGCACGGGGCACCCCCCAAAAAAAATTGCCACCCAGGGCGGATTACCCTCATCAACCCCCCCTTTCATACACCTCTGCCTTAAATATGCAACAGCTACGCCCCAATTTTTAGGTGGTACATTTCTACCAGATCATACGATTTCATCAACCAATTCCACCAGTCTATGTATGATTTAAATAATGCTCTTGGAGGACTTGGTATCTCATCTGTCTTCTCACAAAGTAATCATATCTCTAAGCATGTTTCTCTGCCATACCACCCAGAAGTCTAGTCTATACACTTTGTCCAGTCCCAACAAAAATCTTCTGTCTTTCCAAGGCCCTTTCTGCACACGGTGAGGGAAACGCTCCCTGCCACTACTCACCGGCTTTTTGGTGGGTCCAAGCAAGTCCGTCAGAATGAGGAGCAGTGCGAGCTCATCGCTCCGCACTGCTCCGGCATCCAAAATGGCAGCTTCCAGTTGAGGGAGGCTCTCCACCAACCGGAGAAGCTCGCCAGCTGAAAGCCTGCCCCTGGCAGATCTGCAGGCATGCACTAGTGTGCGCCTGCAAATCTGCACCGGAGCGCAGGGACAGAGCAACATGGGGTTGCGTGCTCCGTACTTTTTAAAAACCTCTTAAAAGAGGTTTTTAAAAAGCAAGCTGTGCGACAAGTTCTGGTCACTCTGGAGCAGACTGAGGTGCAAAACTACAAAAAGTAGCTCACCCCAGTCCACTCCATGGTGCAGAAGACCTCCATTGGAGGTCACTCTGCACCGTTTTAATAGGCCCGTGCGGAAAGGGCCCAAGAGATCAACCAGAGTACATATGATTCTTGTGTATGTACCTTCATTTTGCATCGCCAACATTCCTCTAAATCTGGGGCATTTCTCCCTTTCCTTAAAATCAAGTAAAATAATCACATCTAAGTTCTGTTCTTGGACCATAGATAATTTCTCAATAACTTCTTCCAATCTGTGTCCAGTCTTCCAGAAATTCCAGAAAGTCTACTTTTTTTCATTCATCTGTTTATTCTTTTTGTTACCCGAATCAAAGAATGTTGTCTATCTTTAAATTCAGCCTTGAGTTAAATCCTCAGGTCTTGTTTAAAATATTTCTCATATGATTCATATCTTTTATTATCGGATTCAGATCTGCACCCATTCATTTCATTTCTGTCAAGAGAACTTGATTTGAATCAGCCTCCTTAAATTGTTCCACTGATGCTCTTCTGGAATTCTATACATTTGCTGCTTGTATCTGCTTATATCTCACCCCTGAATCCATTTCAACAGCTGTCAAACTCCTTACTTAAATATATATTTTGTTGTAGTCATCCCATTTCACTTCTAGAGGTCAGTACAATTTTAATCATTTTACAATGTGTCAAATAAGCTCCTACCATATTCAGTGCCTCTTTCCTTAGTGATGCCATTCCAACCGAGAAGTCCAGTTGTAGATAAGTTGTTAAATGGAGCAGCTACAGGGAGTACCCAACTCCCTTATTGCAATAGCTCCACTGGCTTCTGGTCTATTTCTGGGCACAATTCAAAGTGCTGGTCATGGCTACAGTCTAGCTTATTTGAGGGATCATATTCCTCCATAAAATCCATCTGTATTTTGAGATCCTCTAGGAAGGCCCTTATCTCTGTCCACCCGCTATCATAGGTACATTTGGAATATGGATGAGGGTCTTCTCTTTTGCTTCTCCTAGGCTCAAGAACTCTCTTCCAAGAAAGGGCAGACTGGTATCCTCCTTACTGTCTTTCTGAAGACATTTTAACTATTTATTTCAGTAGGCCTTTGAGTATTTATTTTTTTAAGGGGTAACAAGCCTTATATTATGTGCTAGTCTTTTAGTTGTTTATAAAATACTTTAGGTTTTTATTGATTTTTTTGGTTAATTTAATAGGTTTTTAGCTTTCATATGCTGTGATTTTTTTTAAACTATGTTTGCTTTAAATGTTGTAAGTCCCCTTGAGTCCCAAACTAGAAAAGAAGGCAGGGTCTAAAACAGAAGAAATATCCTGTGCAATTTTCCCAGAAGATGGCCTAAATTAGCCTAAATTAGCGTTAATTGGAGTTAATTTATAGTCCAAGCCCAAAGTCTACTAAATATAATTTAATATAAAAAGATTGGCTATTCAAAATGGTTCTTTCCACGTGCTTGCGAGGCCCCTGGACAAGCACACACATGGCACAGCCAATCAGGCTGAAAAATACAAGACAAATCCAGGCAGGTCAGTAATTTTCTGGCATGCAGCTTCAGGAGACCTCCAGGCAAGTACAATTTGAAACTACATTAAGTATGCACCAAGCATACAAAAGATTTTCTGCCCCAAACTGCCAGCTTGACGAGATTAGTGCTTCAGAATAGCCAACTATCAAGCACTCCCTATTTGCATACTGCCTGTGCTATTGACAACTCCATCAAAATCCAATCATTCTAAGTACTGGCCTTTCGGAGGTTTTGTCTCCAATCCGGAACCCATTGTTTTCCCTGGGAACGGACTAGCCTATAGGCACATTTTCCCCTATAAGACCCCCTGATTTTGAGCGCTTCCTCGGATCGCTTGGATCGCTCTTGGCTTCCATCCCACCTTGCTGCCACTCCGCTTGCCGAGCCTTTCCCTCAGCTTCCACGTGCTGAGAATCTCCACTCCAACTGACTGTCTTCTGGCTACCCGGGCTACACGATCAGGTGTAGTATTCCCCCTGAAAAAATCCTTCTCAAAATCGCCTATCAGACTTCCTACCTTTATTTTCTTAGGTCTGTGTGAGTGAATGTGTAAGTGCGCAGTGACTGTCTCATATAAAGAAAACAATTATAATTTACTTTTGCTTGATTTTTGACTTGGCCTGATCCCGTAAACATTGTGTTTAAGATCTCGCTAGGTTGCCCTGTCTCTTGTGGTGCTACAGCATGTGCTCTGGCTAATTCCCATTCCCCATTATATGGAGAACATTGAGGTGTTCCCCACAGGACCCCAGAAATCAGGGTAACAGTATTGTTGAACTACAACTCCCTGCCGCCATATCCAACATCACTAATGATGAAGAATTCTGGGAGTTGTAGTCTGACAACATTCAGCAAGCTGCATGATTCTCATGCTAGTCTAAAGCCATTTCTGTACTATACTGTTATAGTGCTATTATTCCATTTTCAACATCCTTGGAATTCTAGAGTTTGTAGTTTACTGAGGCCAAAGAGCTCTCTGGCTGAGAATTCTAAAGGCCCCTCCTTAAACTGCAAATCCCAGGATTCCAGAGGATGTTGAAAGTAGAATAATAGCACTATAACAGTGTAATGAGGAAATGGCCTCAGTACAATTGCTTCTTCCAACTAAAGTAGAATCACTGAATCATTGGGATTTGCATAAGTGCTGGTTTTCCAGTTGGTTTAGTAGATCTACCCTTAGGGGTGTTGCAGTCCTACCACCTGTGGTGGGCTACATCATTCCCACCCCTGATTTAGAGTTACTTCTTTCCTGCTTATACATTTCACCATATCATGTAGTTTCCATCATTGCTGAAGTGGCAGCCTTGCTCTACAGATACCATGCAAATTGGGCCTTGATCTCTATGTTTTGCATGTATTACTGGGGAAGAAGGTAATAGATACAGCACAGATGTTTGTGTTGGCAATACAAGGCAGCTCATTCATGCAGTATCAGCTTTTGCTGATAGTGCTGTCAGCTCTGTATTTACAGGAAGTCTATAATGGCTTGTTCCCAAATGGCTTTCTCTTTTCCTTGATTAAAGTAAAATAAAAGCACCTTCCATGATCATAGGGTGAGACAGGAAAGTGCTTGAAGTAATCAGAATCTTTTGGGATTGGGTAGATAAGAATACATCAGAAATGACTAAGAAGGGTAATACTCAACATTTAAAAGGAAAGGAGGGGGCAATTCAGATACCTGATGAGTGTTGGCAGGAATCTATATGTTTTGGGATTACCAGAAAAGTGGAGAACTGACTGAATGGGCAGTGAGCAAACAGGTCCTATGTGTTCACACCAGCTGAAAATGTATTCAGTTTATGGATTACAAAACAATTCACTAAGGACAAATCACACACAAAAAGCAGGTTAATCAAATTTAAAGTTGTAGAGCTTGGGAGTATGTTTCAACAAAATCTTCTCTTCTAGAGTAGTACAACTGCTCTCTGCAAATGGAGGCATTCATTCTATTCACACATATCAAGATATGCATCTGATACCAGATATAAGTTAGGAACATAAGAAAGCCCATCTGGTTCAGCATTCTGTTCTCAGAGATCAATCAGATTCTTAGGGGAACTGACTGGCAAGATGCATGAACAGCTAAACTCTTTGGGTTATGTTCTCCCAATATTCAGCAATGTGCTTTTACAATAGAGGCAATATGTAGCCACTATGACTAGTAGCCATTGATGGTTTTATTTTCCATAAGTTTGCATATACTTCTCTTGAAATCCTTGAAGTTAGAAATCATCATTGCATCCAGGGATCTGCAGTTTAGGGAAGGGCATTTAGAATTCTTAACCAGAGAGCTCCTCCCTAGACTACAAACTTCAGGGAACCACAACATTTAAAGTGGTGTAACAACACTATAATTGTGTAGCATGAATGGATCCCTGGTGGTTCCTTTGTTTTTAGTTTGTTGATAAGGTCTACGCAGTCACTGGTATTTGCATTAGAGTCATGCAACCTCTGTGTCACTGGTGGCCACTAAACTTCTCCCAGCACCCCCAATGCCCCAAAGGAATGACAAAATCAACTGCAAAAAGAGACAACCTGTCCTACAAGCCTCTGTGAACAGCACATCTCCAAATCAAGGTGTACCCCTGCCTTTTTTTGCCCAACAGACCATCCAAAATTAGAGATGAGCAAAACTGTACTTTGAGTTGAGAGCTTCAGAAAGGGAGTTTCACAATAAAGATGGACTGATTTGGAGTATATCAGAACCAATATTCTGCACCCCAGGACTTTCTACAGGACCAGCCATCACTACTGACAAAAAAAAACCTGGAGAAACTTCTGGTTTTGGGTTTATGGATGAATGTACCTTCTGCTCAATCCTGAATGGCAGAAAATTGACCTTCTGGACTGCTACAGCTTGTCCACCTAAGAGTCTCATTCTGGAAAAGTTAATGCAGGAAGTTATATCCTGCATCTCTTATAGTTAGGAAAAATTAAAGAAAAAAATAGCTTGCCCTCTTTTAGAACTCTTTTAAAGTCCACATGCTTCCTTAGTCAGTTTCCTTCTCCTGTTTTTTTTTTAAAAAGAGTAAGTTTTTTCTATTATTGCATCCCTGAGTTCCTCCTTGCATTTCTTTTGTGCAAATATGTGTTTTTTGTTGCTTTCCTCATTTGTACAAGACTTCCATTTCCTGAAAAGAGTCACCCATTCTCAGATAACTAACTTGACTCTGTTACTACTGAAGTAAATTGAGTCTGTGAATGCTTATGCTACAAACGTCTTTCTTTCAGTTGGCCTCAAAGGTGCTACAGGATTGCTTTGTATTATTTGACACTAGTAGTTGCCCATTCTGGAGCAAGAAAGAAAGAAGGAGAAAAACAATGCTATATACAATACAAGCATATACAATAGAATACAAGGGTGATTTTCTCCAGGGAGAATAGTGATTTACTTGCTTTTGTCACCAATAACGGTACAGAAACATCACCAAGGGTCTTGAAACAGATTTATCTTAGTCTGGTAGAAACTGATGTTCATATGGGACATTAGCATATAGTTGCTGTCAACTACAATACTTGTTTTCTAAGCAGGTCTTTTGATTGTGACAATTATCTGGAAAAACCATGACAGAGATCTTGCTTGGTTTGCACAGCTATGATGACAGAGCTCCATCACTTTATTTATGACTGACAATGCCCCCCTCCCCAAACCTATCTTTGCAGCCTGGCAGTGTCCTGACCAAAGTATGTCTTAAACTCTGGAGAATGGAGCACTGGAAAATGATGTCGGCTGGGAAATGATGTCAGCAGCACTCTCTCAGTTGCACAGTGCTTAGAGCACAGGCAGCTAGAGAGATCCTTTGGGTTCTGTCAGAACTGTTTTCCCCAAGGTACCTCATAACTGGGAACATGCTGCAGGTGTCATTTCCCTGTGTGCCAATATCCAGTGCCACAGAAACTCTTCAGCCTGGATGTTGCCAGGCTGCAAAGGTAGGTTTGGGATGTCACATTTGATTCTCCACCACCATAAACATGAATCCCTAGCAATAATGTTATTGTAATTCCAACTTACGGTATCATAACTGCTGAACAAGATGCTAGCTCATCTGTTTGAAAGTATATCAAAATACTTCAAGTCTACTGTTTTTAATAGTCATTGTTTGTTCATTTATAAATATATTTATGGTTTGTTGTCCTGTCAGGGTCCCCAGTGTAAGGCACCAAAAAAAAAAAAAAAGATTATTAGTTCTTTAAAAATAAATCAAAACAATACTTTAAAAACAAATTTTAAATACACATACACCAAATTAAAACAGTCCAAATGCTTGCCCCACTTTTAGTAACAGTCTATTCAAAACAATAGAGTCTGGGCTGCTTAACAAAAGAAAGCCAGGCTGACTTCCCTTGGGAGAGAATTCCAGAAATGAGGTGCTGCTGCTGAGAATACCCACCTGGGATTACATGGTGAATGCCACTGCAGGGGAGGTAGGTCTTTGATATTCTCCATGGGACAGACCAGAGTGATTGGCAGCTGGCACAGAGTGCCAGAATGCAGCCTGTGATGGGGGCCAAATCAGAGGCTATTTATGTTTCCTCATATACCGCTTTTGGATTTTTTCTACACAATCCACCCTCATGCCCCAGTGCAGTGTGAAACTTGTCTGGTTGCTTTGGGGACGGGCAGGATTTTCCTCCCATTTTTCCCTACTTCACACTGTATCTGCAGGACTTGGACAATTGGCTTTGGGTGGTGTCTTTAAGTAGGCTTTCCTTTGGCAAGTAGTGCGGGGATCACCTTTGGCACCCTTTTGATGTAGGACAGGACTCTGAAACCTCCCCTTATAGCATCCTGAGGCCTGGAGGTGGGGGCTGCGGAAGGAGGCTACCCTTGAGGTTAACCTGGGATCCCGGCACTCACTTACAGAATTCTGAGGCATGGGTGGGAGCCCCCTGGGTTACTTTCCAGTTATAGCTAGCCAGAGAGCAACCAAAAGTATTTTGGATTGCCCTTGGAACACAGGCATTTCACCCAAGGGAAAGCTGAGCGTTGTTACAGGTATGACACTTGGGCCTCAGTTGGACTCACATCAGCTTGCTCTCCTCCTTGCTTCATTTCCAAACCAACACAGATTAAATAGCTTAGGCCAAATAAACTAGCCCGTTTTAAACCCAGTTTTCTGTGTTTGGTCTCATTATTCCATGGTTGGTTATCAAAACCCTGTCTCATGCCTCTTGGGATGGTTGTTGTTGTAGTCATTGTTGTGGTTGCTCTTGAACTCCTGTATGCTTCTTTCCCTTTATATGTCAACGAATATATCCATTTCATCGGTGGGAAGAACAAAAGAAACAACACCAAATCCTCTTAAGAAAACTTAAGAAATGTTCCCTACCTAAGTTGCATGGATTTGCTCAGTATCTGTTAACTCTTGCCTCCATGAATTTCACATTGGTTTGGCTAGGTTTTGCCCCAGGACCCTCTTTTATTATTCCAGAAAATTCTGACAGAATTATTCTTAATATTATGCCTTGAGAATTTATCTTCTTTCTCCCCATGTGTATGTGTGTGCTGCTGACAAATGTTAAAGCATCTTGTTATAACGACAGCACTAAGGTTTCATATTCTGAAGTGTCTGAACAGATAAATGCTACATTACAGCACTACTTCTGACATTTCAATTCAGCACCAAGGCCACTGGCACTTACAGCTACTGCTGTTCTATTAGATATTTGTCAGTGAAAAGGACTAAGGATTGCCTTCTCTTCCACCCTCCCCAGCTTAGTACATGCTGAGCTGTACTCAAGATAAAATGTCAGTTAAAAATGAGCACAGACTTCTTAGCTTGATAAGTAAAATTTCATCTTGTATATATGCACAGCCCTTCCCAGGTATTCTAGTGGAACACATATTATGCTTTAATTAAAAAATCAGTGTAGGTAGATAATGGCCCCAGATTAGATGGAAAAGGTAGAAGATTTTAAACTAAGAGATGGAAAGTGTTCCTGCATTGAACAAAAACAGAGGCAAGTGTTCCTTTTAGATAACCTATACCACTCTCAAAAAAAAAAAAAAAAGAGAGAGAGAGAGAGAGAGAAAGATCTTTTCACCTGCCACTTCTGATCTTAAACTGTAGGGTTTGGATTGCTGCAGGCCATGCTGAATGGCACTCCATGTCTTTTCTCTCTCTCTTTCAATTTAGATATTCATTTTGAAATCTAGCTGCACACAGAGATCCTCTGAGCTGATTTTGTGGCATACAAAAATCTGACCAGAGAACATTCACATTGAGCCAGCCTTTTATTAATTTTGTAAGCCTTTGTAAGTGGCTGTTCTACAGTTCCTGCAGAAGTCTGTCTGTATGCTAGAAATGCAATTACATGGCATGAGACTTCATGCAGATCAGGATCTCAGATTTTTTTTTCTCTTTAATGAGGACCAAGATTTTAGAAGAGAGAAAGGAGTGAAGATAAATTGGCATGTCATCAGATGTCCAGACTCCAACTTCTCTTTCTCTCTCTCTCTCTCTGTGTACATATATACATACACACACACACACACGCACACACGCACACGTGTGTGTGTGTGTTCACTCAAGATCTCTCGTTATATTATTATCTGGCATAAATCCAATTGTTAGTCCAACCTAGGGTAAACACATTGAATTAATTGCCAAATTATATGTCAACACTTATGTAAATCCTATTTTTCTGGAAGTCTACTTTGGTTAGAATTAGCAATCTGGTTAAGGCTGTTATTTTAAATGAATGCCCATTTTGCATGAATTAGGAATTTTGCTACCCTTTAGATTTTATGGATGGTGCTTTCCCTTCCACTACTCTATCCAAGCTTAATCCCTAATGCTGGCCGTGTTGGTTGGATCTGACAGGAATTGAGGTTCAAAGCAAACAAATGACACTGGATTGCCAAACTCTAAATTGTGAATTTTGACAATGCAAATCAAAACATTACTAGATTTCTTCTGACTTTGGATGGGCTATTATCATCTCAATGAATCCACCATGGATAAATGTTACTAATCTCTTATGAATTTGAATTTGTCATTTTTCATACTCATCTCATCTACTGGTCTCAGCAGTATCTGAGGAACATCAACATACACCTCAGAAATAAATCCCACTGGATTCATTGAGATGATACCAGCTAAGTATAAATAAGACTGGACCATCAAACCTTAAAGGCACCACATTCTATCTGATCTTGGAAGCTAAGCAGGGTCAGCCCTGGTTGGATGGGAGATTGCAAATGAATACAGCTGCTGTATGTTACATTTCAGAGGAAGGAACTGACAGAACTACCTCTGAGTATTCCTTACCTAAGAAAACCCTATGAAATTCATGAGATCACCATAAGTCAATAAGCAACTTAAAGGCACATAAACACACATCCTCAACAAGTTATGCAGTGCATAAAGTATGCTTCCTTTTAGGTTAAGACAGATGGAATTTAGTAACTTATTGGACTTGTTTCCAAACCACTGGTCTGTTGTAGCTCAGTAGTCTCTCTGCTCAATACTAGCTCAGTACAGCCACTTATGATGTATAAAAAATGGTTTAAAACAGTCCAAGAGGGAGGTTTCATTTAAGTAGCAGTATCTGGCAGCCAAAGGTTCTGGAAGTTTAATTTGACATTTAGGAGGCATTCTCCCCACTCCCACAGGTTTCAGGCTTAAAGTGTGGCTGTACTGGAAAACCCGTGTGTCCTGTGTGGTGCAATTTGCCTTTCTCTGGTCTACATTGACACAGTAGTTCTCTTGGGCTTCATAAAAGAGAACTTTCCTAGCATTGCCTAGAAATATCCTAGACTGAACCTGGCATCTTTCAGAGTAGAACTTCAACACATTCAGAACATGTGTTCTGCTACATTGCTATGACCCTCTTCAGTTGCATTTCCCAAGTGATATCACATTTGTACATGTTCAGCAAATTGCATGCTGCTTCACCCCTTCTCAGTACCTACAGTAGTTGATACTTTCTTTAAAAAAAAGAAATGAAATAAAATACAGAACACAGATGCTTTCTTACATAAATGATCAAAAGTCATATTAGACACTTAAAAAAATCTCTGAAAATTGGATCAATAAATTGAATTGGATCATGAATGTGGGAGTGTAATAAAGTATGTGGTAACAGAATAGAATTTGGGGCCATAAATACTACGCACACAAACAAACAAAAAATGGGAAGATGAAGGGATTGTTTGAACAAGTCATCATTTAAAGATATCCAAGTTATATAGCAGTATGTGCCTTGCTTGCTGTTTTATTTTGAGGTCTCTCCAAATGATTCAAAAATGAATTTGTCTTCTCTATGGATTCATCAAACTGGTGGTGTCAGTGAACTTTTTAATGTCATGTTAGGATATACTTGTTAGCTAAATGTCATGTCAGGATATATATTTTTAGCTGAAAATGCTTAATAAGAGATGAGAACATAATATGTATATTTGGTACCTTGTTTGGGCTTAGCAGGTACACATCCATCATAAAATTCTAGGACTCTATTGTTGTACATTTAGTGTGTACATGATACAGTTCTAATGCTGTGAAATCCTCAAGATTTAAAGAACAGGCTGACAAGTGACTAGTATGATTATGATGGTTCACCAGTTAATTTCATCACATTCCATCACAAAAGGGGTTTCTGTGGAGATTTTAGCAGCCTCAGTATCAGATACTTGCTCAGCCTCCTAAGCAGATATATCATGTGAGGAACAAATATTTTTTATGTCTAAGGGATGTAAATCCTTCACTATTTCATCCTTAAACACAAGAACAAATAATTACCATAGTTTGCTCTCTGCTAAGGGTGAAAACAAATATTTATGTGCAATATTCTCCCAATATTCAAACATCCTGAAGTGTTCTGGCAGAATTTTTCTGTGGAGAAGTATACATAGTTGTGGATTTTGGAGGTTTTGCACACACAAAAAATTTTTCTAGCTGAAAGAACATGGAGTTTTTGCATGCCAATAATAACAGTCATCGTCGTCATCATCATCATCATCACTATCATCTCCATAGACTGGTTAAATGCCAGTACTGCAAGCCAGAAGTTTGTAAGTTCGATCTTACCCGGCTCCAAGGTTGACTCAGCCTTCCATCCTTTTGCAGGTCGGTAAAATGAGTACCCAGCTTGTTGGGGGCATGTATAGAAATGTTTTGAAATACATGCTATTTCTAAGTTGTTCGCCACCTCGATCCATATATGGAGAGGTAGGATACAAATAAATAAATAAATAAAATAAAAAATTACACCAGAATACATTAGGACATTCAAATATCAATATCTTAGTGCTCTACTATTCTTCCCAACAGTGCTTTCCAACTCCAAGGAAACCCATTTTTCAACCAGGAAATGGATAATTGAGAATAGTTTTTCAATCCCTTTCATTCATTGATATAAACAAGACATAAATGAATCCCTTGGAAGTTTTGAAATGCTAACATTGGATGTTTGTACTTTGAACTGTCCAATTCCAAACTCATTGTTTTCAATGTTTTCTCTCCCCTGCCCTCAATAAAGTCTAGTTCTAGCTTTAAAAGTTGTATTTTCTATCCACCTTAGCTCTGTATACTGACAGAAAAAGAACTCTGTAGATTGATCCCAGTGATATATGTTTCATTCCTTTCCTCTTGCTCCAAACTCATATAAATCTCTTTTCTCAAATGTGTCAAACATTTCTCTTTTTAATAATGCAGCAGGAAAACAAAGACGTACTTCCAGATAAACCTGAAAGCCCATAAGCCTATTTCTTGGAAAGTTAGGTCCCTGAATTGTATTCTTTGACAGGTACACTTGCCTCATAAATATTTGTTTACCAAAGCTACTGTTGAATTTGTGACTTCTCACAACATATATTCAGCAGATGTTTCCCATAAGATTTCCTTTCTGTCCCCCTAATGGTTGACATTTTATCAAATTGTACTTTTTATCATCTTCTGGTGTAGTGCAGCAGCTAAGAATATAACTAGTGAGTCACAACATCTATAGCTCAAATCTCAGTCAGGTCACAAATGCTGAGGTGGCCCTAAAAAACTAGTATCGCTCGGCCCTAGCATTTGTAACATGGAGATGACAATTCTCATCTGTCTTCTAGATCTGTTGTTGTATGGTTTATTGAAGCAATGTGCGTGAAGTGTTTTCTGAAAACAGACAAACCAAATTAGAGACAAATAGAAACACAGAATTATGGATAGATGGGGGTGCAAAAGAAAATGTGGATTTTCTGTGAGAAAAAAGCTATTTTCTACCTAAAATAATGTGCAAATTTTGTGCAGAATGAGTGTCAGACTACAAGTATTCTTTGAAACCTCTGCAGTTTTCAAAGTGAGAAGAAAATCCTGAAATTACTTGTTGCTTCCTTTAAAAGTAAAATTAACAAGGAATTATGGATGGCATCCTGTATTGCAGTTACATATTAATAACCTAGAGTTAGAATCTGTAACTGCCTCATATTCAATAACACTATATAGTCATGATTGTGGCGCTGTTCCCCTCAGAAACCACCTTAATAGCAAGCAGTTGCATCAAGCAAAGGAGGTCTGTTCAAGCTGCTGTTTGGGACACAAGGAAGATAATGTTTCCATCTCCCTCTACTAACAACTGAGGCTGCAACAATCAGAAGCAGGAACTCGTTTCAGTAGCTGGCAGGAGGGAGACAGGTAAGGAGACAGGAAGCATATTTCATGGGATATAGAAAACATGGGGGGGGCAGATTGGAAGAGGGGGTTCTCATAAACAAAGCTTACAAAAATTATGTGTGGAAAATTAACACCAATACTTCCTGAAGCTTGATATTTATGCATTTAGTATAATATTTATATTTATGCATTTATGAATATATATGCATTTAGTATAAACATTTCACTTGAATTCCAAGGCCTGGGCTTAGTCTCTGTGAGAATGGGAAAACTCCTTCCATACACTTGGGGTACACTTTATTCCTTTCCACTACAGCATATCTGCTTCCTTCTATCCCTCTGAAAATCTTTATGGATCTCTATTGTAATAATATTTTTTGCCTGTAGACAAAGGAAAGGGAAGAAAACACTGATAATAAGTTTTGGAAAATATCTCTGCTTTTATTTTCATTGTTTCTCATTTTCAGTACAGGCACACAGTGGAACCTATTTAAAGATTAATTAAAGATTAATTTAAAGAGCTAATGGAAACCTTTTAAGATTTTTTTCAAGGAAGGAAAGAATTATAAACTATGAACTTGACATAGCACACCAATCATTTTCAAGTGAGGCACTGATTTAATTTAATTATTTAATTTAGTTTAATAATTTAATTTAGTAACCAGTCTTTGGGAGGGGTTCCATGTCAGTGTACAAAAAGCAAGGTTAAATATACAGATAAGTCAAAAGGGAAAATACTTTAAAATATATCTATAAGCTTGGAAGAATAAATAAATGTATCTGCCCGGTGAAGGAAGGCTAGGATCACTTTGGAGAGAGAATTCTACAATTAATATATCATTGGCTACTGTGGGGATGTGAGGGGGGAAAAAACTATAATACATTTTTATCATAAGTAATAATTTGAAAAGTTCCCATTAAACAATTTTAAAAATAGCATAGAAATGTCAAAAGAAACATTTTTAAAAAAATAAAGTCAAGCCATTAAATAAATAGGAAGTGAAATTTAAATAAAAGTGATAAAATTAGTGCCACCCATGGAAACGAGGTAACAAATGTGACAGTGGCCCTCTTGAGGGGTATGTGAGGAATCTAATTCACCAAGTAAATGAGGAATACAATAAGTGCAGCCTATCTGATGAATGTGTTCCCCAAGACTATATAAGCCCTTCATTTACGCATCCCCTCATTTTGGTCCCGTAAGTGGGTGGGCAGCTCTTGGGGGTTAAGGGGCCACACTAGTCCCAGGAGGCCATGGAGTGCTGTGCCCATGAGGCATTCCTCCACAAAAAAATCAGTCTCTACCACAAAAGCCCTCTAGCAGGAGTGGGAGCATTTTCACAATACTTCCTCCAGGATAGGACCCAAGGAGGTCCTTTTTACAACAAGAAGTGAGTGGAAGTCACTTCCAATCTGCTTTCCTGTTTTTGTGGTTTATTTCTTGCTTTCTTAGAGGATGTTTGGGAAAATTGGGAGACAATTTTTAATGCTGGTAGGCCCTAGAAAGTACAAAATATATGAACATCCTTTTTCTGGGGTTACAGTTTGTCATTTTAGGCCATTTTCAGACAGTAAGCCTTTGTTCTGGCCTTTTTCTCCCCCAAAACTGGCAATGACAACTGACAGAAGTGACATGTGTAGGTGCGTGGAGCCACCTAAGGACTACAGGAGACAAAGGAAAAGGATAGTGTAGCTCTATCTCTCCTGGAAATTGTCTACTCCCATGAAAAAGAGTGACAAATTTGCCAGAAGCTCAGCTTTTCTAAATAATGTGACTTGCTTCATCATAAATCATAATGGTTTGGAATTTCACAGTGGAGTAAGCACAAATATTTTCTAATCACTTTGCAACTTTGAACTGTTGTTCAGCACTGGGGAAAGCAAGCCATGACTGACTCCTTTTCCAAACAAATCTCTCAAGCATCACAAAATGAAGCAGTGGCACAGCAGTCAATGAAATTCCAGCAATTGTTGTTTGTTGAATTAATAGTATCATTTTGGTGGAGTCTGAACAGTAAGAAAATATAATAGGTACTAGGTTGGGACATACAGTTGGCAGCCCCTGGCAATTCCTCTGAAAGTGTGTGAAACTGTTAAAAGGCTTGTTAAAGGGCTTGTGACCACACTGGGTTCAAATGGAGGTGAACAGGCACATCATGTAGACAGTGCAAGGATTAGTATTATTGTGGCAGCTTGAAAAAGGACTTATATGACACTCTACATTCACAAAAACAGTAGGAAAAAACCCCTACAATAAAGAATCCTATGACACCTTAAAGACAAGCAAATGCATTTTAATATGAAGTTTTGTCAGTTGTGTTTGTGGGCAGGGGTGGGAGGGAGAATCTAGATCTGGAAATCATGTGGTCCTTGTGATATTGTGAAACTTCATTCCTCGGTATTCTGGACAATTGATTATTCTGGCTAGGGCTCATGGGATACTTCAGCAACATCTCAGGGGTTACATGATTTCTACTTTAATCTACTATTTCACAGGAATATGTGCAGATTATTTTATTTTATTCTATTTTGCATGGAAAACAGGCTTTCTGCACAGAAAACAGGTTGAAGAAGAGACTGTAAGAAGTGATGCTAGAAGGAAATTAAATACTGAAAGTACTGACAAAGAGAATTACATTATGAACACAGGTCATCCACAAAACTACACAAAAAAGCCTTCAAACTTAAGCAGAATAATAATCTGTTATTGTAACTTCACAAGGTTCGAGCATGACTTTAATCGAGAGGTGGACAAAGTGTGACCCTGAAACCTCCAGAAATTCCCAAACCCCCAAGCCACCCCAATTTATTTTTCTGCCAGTTTGGGGGCTCTTTGTCCCCTGCCAAAAAACAGCCCAAAGTACCTCAAAATGGCTGCAGATGTGGCGGTTACTTTCCTCATCCTCAGAACTCCTTCAGATTCTACCCCCTCCAGAAAAAAAGCACTGTCCAAATAATGGACAAAATGACAGCCAGAAGTGACTAGCATGCCAAAACAGACAGTGAAGTAATGGGGAATAATATGCCCATCTGCAATTGATTATTCCTGATTCAAGACCACCAACTGACATGTGTGCTCTTGGATAATATTCTCTGTCTCTGTCCCAACCCATCCAAGCCATTTTTTCCCATTCATCTGCATGCTACATGCTGTTATCGTCTGTATGGCTGAATTATCCTTTCCTTTTCTCTGTCTCAATGATTTGCCAAGGGCTTTCAGAGAATCTGCAAGTAGACTATATAAAGCTAAAAGTCTTATGTCACATTCTCAGAGTGATTTCTCATGGATCGTTAAGATAGTTTTCCCCCCGGTCCTGTTTGGAAAGCTAGGTAACCAGGCAACTGTAATAAAAGAGAAGGGAAACATGGATACAGGGCAGAGGGGCTTTTTGTTCCCGTTAAAAAGGACAAACACCAAGCAGATGTCAGCTGTGTCATTAAACTGAAGAAAATTATCTTGAAATGCCAAGATGGGATTATCCTTTCCTCTCCCTTTCTAAAGAGTAACGTGTAGATCTTATGTTCACATGTGTTTATCCTGTGTGAAGTGTACTTGTTTAATGCTGGGTGTGGATCCGTGCATGCTGAGTGTTTTACATGACAAAATAGATGCTAACAAGGGGATCATCATACTTGAATGTCAGTCTTTCTCAAAACAGTATTTAGGGTTCTCTCCCCAATCCCACTTCATGATGAACTGATTTGACCATAGTCTGCATCAAAAGAGAAAATGTATCTGGAAATGTGGGGGAAGGAATCTGAAGTTTGTACGAGGAACAAGATATATGGAGACCCATTCACACTTGTGGATCCTCACTTAATCTAATAGACATCAAATGTATGTGACAGTAAGAGGAAAAAATGCATGTATGGAGATATAACTCAACTCCTGTATCCTCACATACAAGGACAAATGGTTACAGTATTTTTCTCCCCACTGTGGAAAGAAGTGGATATTCGTTCACAATATTCTCAATGTATTTGAATGCCACAAAGTATTGCAGAAGAATTATTCTGCATAGAAAAATGTGTGTGTGCGTGTGTGAGAGAGAGAGTTATATGGAATCAGGCTTTGTCCACAGAAGACAGGTTTTATATGCCCAAAAAAGCCTGTTTTTTTCAGAATAATACCTCAACAACAGGATGATACGAATGTTCAAATACTTGGAGAAAATTGTGCCAAACCAAAGGATCTGCTATTCTTCTTTCCCATTTGTTGGGAAACTGGTCTCTTTTTTTGACCTGAAAATTAATAATTTTGAATATTCTTTCAACCTGTATGTGAGAATGATTCCAGTGAGCCTATGGAATCTATAGTGAGTACTATTTTACACTCACATGTACAAGGCTGTTCCTGCCTTTACTCTCTCTGAGTGTTTGTGTCATTTTGGTAAAAAAAAAAAAATCCCAACTGATTTGCCTGGATAATGTGTCTGAAGTATAAGATTTTAGATAAAAGGATTCAATTCAACAGCCATAAAAACAATTGGCAATCTCATATTAATGTTTATAGGACTACCATTGCCTCTGATACCTGCCTGCCAAGTCATACCATTTCCACTCCCCAAGGAAGTATTAAAAACCAGATATTTTTCCATGCAAAAGACATTTAATAGAAATCTTGTGCAGAAAAATGGTATGAGGTATTAGTTGACAGAACCTCCAGCTGTTCTTGCAGTAATGTATTATGTCCGTGAGCTTAAATGACTTCTTTCAATGAAAGTGAATGATGTACAATAATTTTCTACCTCAGTGAATGAACAGCTATCACAATCAACTGGAAAAGTATGCCTTAACCATCTGTTCCATAACTGCAGTTTGTCAAGAATATAAAAAGTAAGAGAAATATTATAAAAAGGGAAAGAATGTTGAAAGTTAAATTGTGATAAGAAATATCTCTCAGCAGTGCAGTGCTGTGTACTATTTGTGTGCCATTTATAGTGTCCTAGTCTGGTGTTTAAATGGTAAAGAAAGCATTTCTGTAGGTGGACTCCTATACTCTTGATATGATCACTTGTTGTCCATGGGCTGAATCCATTCTTTGGCTTCATGTCTTCTAGTCCCTACTTCTGGTATGTGAGGTTCACTTTTTCTGCTTTTGGCCTATGTGATGTCAATTAAGACAGATTGCGTCATTTCTAAATCTGTACTAAATCTATATTTGGAAGGAGGAGATGATCCAAAGACTCCTGTGATAGAGATTTCCTCGTCTACAAACATATGTAATCGATATCCCGTAAAATTAGGAAGTGAATTGTAATATGCTAATATAGTAAACCTTCTGAAAAATTATGTGATTCTATATATTCACTCTAATCTAGTTAGCTTGTTCTAACTTTGCTGGCAGAGGGGATTGTTAAGGGATGTTCAATTTAAGAAGCTCACCAATCTACTGTTATGCAATGTTTCCTGTAAGACCTTTGATATGACTTGTCTAAATCCTTCAATTAACAGCAAAATCTTATGAGTTCAGAATCCTGTATGGGATTTGTCAGTGTGTAAGCACCATTGTTATGCTGCTGCAGAGTGAATTCCAGCCGACACCCCTTCAAATCCTCACTTACCAGGAAGGAGACACTGCAATCCACAGAGAAGTGTCTACCGATCACCTGGAAAGCAGCTGGATGCTGTTTCCAATGTGACAGGCAAAAAGCAGGATCCCTGTTGCAATTCCCTCCCACACTGGAGAATGCTTGAATGAAGAGATCATCAGCCAGCTGCTTCCTGATCAACAGGGAAGTGTTGTGGGAACTGGTGGACTTTCAAAGTCTTTATGTAGCCCCAGAGTAGGTTACACATTCATAACTGCCATGAATGATTCCAGTTCACATTCTTATGTAGCATCCGGTGAATTCCATTGAGTTTTGTAGGCCTATTATGATTGGAACTGCAACTTTATTTTTTTGGAAATTTGTGGAGTTTTTGTTTCATCTGCTCTCTAACTGAACTCAGACTCATCTCTAATCTGAGCAAGGGGCTAAATCAAATGTCAGTCTCAATCTCTGTAGAAATTCTAAACACACATACACACACACACACAAACCCACTGTCTTTCAAATCTCCACATGAGCCTGATTTTCCAGGGTCCTGGCATGAATGAAAACTTTCAATGCACCAAACAGCATCTCTTTGGCAGAGCTGTCACTTTTCATGAGATCTGAATGATGATGGGTGGTGATATCTCACTCCCTGCCTTGCATGTTGATTTAACACCTCCCTGGATGTCTAAACAGAGCTTCTTCCTCTCTTCTCCTCTCACAGTCTCTCTCTCTCTCTCAAACATAGACCTGAGACTATGGCATGGGATGGACTATATATATATATATTTAAAAACTCAAACAGTACATGTTAAACACTAATGTTACTGTCTCAAACTGTATAAGGATGAGTATTTGGCTTATTCATATTGTCAGCTTGTCAGCTCAGCTGGTTAATTTTCTGTTTCTGTAGCACTGAAATCTTTATATTACATGACCTTGGATACTGATACTGAGGTTATTATACTCAAGAGTAACCTTGACAATTCATGTTTCATAGTATATTTACAATTACTTCTATCTTTGCACACATCTTTGTTTCAATCAGCATTCTATGACACTTTTCCCCCCAAACGGAGGATTAAAATAGCAATGAAAGACACTTGCAAAACTAATGTACTCTAAAATTAAAATGTTACTCCCATATGTGTAGAAGGGAGAAAGAAATTAAACTTGAATTCTTCAGATAATCAACCCAAGCAATAAACTCTCATCAGCAAGGCATAATTTGTACCAATGCTTTTAAAAGGAATGCTCACAACAAAACATAAGTGGCATAGCAATTATACAGACACACATTTTCCCAGTCTTAAGTAAGGTCTATTGTGTTCCTTGCGCTTGCCAAAATTCCATATGCATGCATCACATCCCACTTTATTAAGCTTAATTTCCATCTACCATGAATGCTACACAAAGATTTATTTGACTTAAAATGTACTTTCAAATAGCTTTTATGCCTTTTTATACCTTTATATGTCCCAGGAGTCTTCACATGGCTCCACTTCTGTATTCATTTTGTGGTCTATGATACACTAGTTCTCATTCAGTGACTGAACTCCAGTGTGTACAATAAACTCTTCACAGACATGGTGTCCATATGCTTGTCGGTGCTGCAGAAGCTATTAAATGTACAGTGTGTACACCTATGCAGAGATATCCCTAAGAGTTAGATTAACTCTTTAGCAAAATTATATAGAAGAGTTTTTCAGATTTCAGGCAATACAGCACATTACCTTGCTTGCAGAACACAGAACAGTATAACACCAGAGAGAACAATTATACCTTAGTTGTCAACCTGATATACTAGTTTTCTATCTACAAGTTAACAAAAGATTGCATGTGGAACTAGTGAATGAAATTTCCAGTACGTAACTTGGAATTTTAAATGATAGAACCCCCAAAGAATTCTACCAGGTGCTTACATTTTTAGAATACTAATGAAAATTACTCATTCTATTATTATGTAATGCTCATCAAAAAAATTATCTAATAACTCATAAATATTCTTCTTTGTAGAAATCTTTAGCAAAGAGTGAATAATTTCAACAATAAAAAGAAAAACCGACTTATGATTATCCCATAAGACTATGTTGTTCTTCCAGTCAAATCTTCATCAATAAAGACACAAGTCTTCATCTTCCAAAAGTTATCCCACTAAAGGTTTTTCCCCCAGCAGGAATATTGTTTTTGTTTTGATCTACAAAATGTGATTATTTATTTATCTGTTTATTTGTTTATTGAATTTATATCCCATCTTTCTCCCAGGGTGGGAGTCAAGGCACTTTACAATAATTTCAAGAGAAAAGCTAAAGCTTTAATTTACAAAAGTTAAAAAAAGAGTTGAACAAGAATATTACAACAATAGCTATAGCAGTTACATCTCTATACCACTTATCAATGCTAAGCACTCCCTAAGCAGTTTACAATGTGTTTATCTAACTGCCTCCAACAAGCTGGTTACTCATTTTACCAACCTATGGAAGTATGGAAGGCTGAGTCAACCTGGAGCCCTACAGGATCAAACTCACAATGTTGTGGCTGCAGTACCAGCATTTAACCACAGTGCCACCAGTACTCTTGTTATTTGGAAAAAAAAAAGAGATGATTTAAAACAGTCAAAACTTAATAACATAATTTCTGATAAAAATTTTAAAAATACAGCACACTACTGCTCCATAATTAAACTTCAAATGTCTGCATAAAAAACAAAACAAAAATCTCTTCACCTGCTGATGAAGGTGGGGAGAGATCCAACCAGACCTTCTGCAGAAGGGAGTTCCACTGCCTGGGAGTAGCCACAGAGGAGGCTGTCTCCTGGGTCCTCATCAGATGCACCTGCAAAGGTGATGGAACTGCAAGAAAGGTCTTAAAGCTCCTACTGGCTTGGAGAAGGAGATATGGTCTTTCAAATAGTCTGAGACCAAGCCATATAGGGCTTTAAAGATCAAAACCAGCACTTTGATTACCACAGTCTTGTGATTGTGTATCATATATTGGCCTGGACCAAAGGTTCTGTTATTGATTATGGAGGAAATAATACAGGCAAAGAAGGACTTCAACCATGAGGAGAGAAAATTTGACATTGTCCCGCTAAGAATTTGATTTCAGTGTTGTTTCTGATGAACACAATTAATCTCTTTCAGAATTTAATGGTTTGGGTTTGTTCTAAGGTGAATGTGTTTTCACTTCTTGATTAATTGGTGCCATTACTGCTTAACTGCCCTGATTAAACATCTATTTAAATACTACCTCTTAAAGTCGCAATAGATTTCCTTTTTATATTCGAGCTATTAACCCTTTGACTTGCCAACCTCATGATGCCAGAGCTGAAATTAGCACATTAGTGGGCTGACATTCATTAATACCAAAGACTGCCTTTGAAGCTATCATATAAGTTCATTTAGGACTGAAGGTTTCACACATAAATGTTATGCTGAACAATTATGCCTTATATGTAGATGGCACAATAGTGGCCAAATATTGAGAAAAAGTCACTGAAATGTAGGAGATATTGCTGATGATGTTGACTCACAAGAATAGTAATCACTCTAAGCAACAATACTGAATAGCTGCTTTCATAGTTTTAGTCAGGTAATGCTCTGTACATAAGAATCATTGTCTTTTCTCACCAACTGCAAGGCAGTAGGAGACACAGACAAAGTAATGATTGACAGCCAGGCTGGTCGCATGATGCCTAGGGATGATTCAAATATTTGAAAAATTGTTGAAAGATGTGTTTTCGAGTGTTGAGAAGCCCTGGTGAGAAGAATCCTGGAGTGATGAGAATCTTTGCAGCTTGAGAGTTGCACAAAATTGACGCAGGTTGTTTTGCACAGAAAACCCCCTTTTCTGTGCAAGAAACACCATTTGCTGCATAGAAAATAATAATATTCTGCATGGAAGATATTTCTGTGCAAAAAATCCTGTTCGCTATGCTGTTATCCTGTGCAAAACAACTATAGGCAGATTTGCACAGAAGTCTGGAATTATATAATAGGCTTTGAAAACTGCGTGATTTTTGAAGACTTTCTTGCAGCATGAAGAAAACTGCTAAAATTATTCAGTGCTTCCTTTGAGAAGAAATTTAGTGAGACTTACATCCCTAATAGTGCCATCAGCCTCTTAAAGGAACATATGCAGTCTTCTTTCCTTGCTTTCTACTGATGGCTTTTGATCCCCTATTTTTCATCATAGCTCAGGGGTTTGTACTTTACATGAAAATATAATATTGTCCACTGTTGATCGCAATTGGCCCACATCCTATTGCTGCTTCCACTGGACACTTGTAAATGTCAACTGTGAAGGTAGAAGAAAAAGTCACAATTTACTTTGAGTGCACAGTTTGCAGGGAGAGAACATTCTATCTGTCTATCTATCTATCTAAAATATTTCTGTTTTGCCTCTCAGCCCTACAAGTACTCTCAAGGCAATGTACAAATAAATCGATTACCACAAAACAATAGACTGACAAAAAAGACAGTGAGGCTTAGAAGTTTGAGCATTGGATTATAGCCCCGGAGACTAGCATTCAAATCCCTGCTTGGCCATGGAAACTGAATGGATAACCCTGGGAAAATCATACTCCCTCATCCTCAAGGAAAGACAATAACAAATCCCCTCTAAACACATCTTTCCAAGAAAACTCTGTGATAGGTTCATCTTAGTGATGCCATAAATCAGAAATGACTTGAAGGCACACAACAAGAAAACAATACAAAGATAAAAACATATTAAAACAAAATAAAATACTTCTTTAAAAACTCCTAAAAATGTAAAAAAACAACAACCACCCTTTAATTCCAACTATTTTAAAATAGTTAAAACAGAGCAATTTCAAATATTTAATGTCATGTGGAAGAGCAGTGTTTTGGCTGCCTGTTTTAGCTAAAAAGAGAGAGGCCATATGAATTTCCTTGGGCAGGGAGTTCCATAGTTGAGGTGCTACTACTGAGAAAGCCCTGTTGTGTGTACCCATCAACCTGACTTCACAATGTGTTGGGACATGCAACAGGGCCTCCTCTGAAAATCTTACTTTTCTAGCAGGCTTGTATGAGAAGAGGTGCTCTATCAGATATCCTGGCCCCAAGCCATTTAGGGATTTCTAGGTCAAAACCAGCACCATGAATTGAGCTCTTGGAAGCAAATTGGAAGCTAGTACAGTTCTTGCAAGTCTGATGTTATACTGTCTTTAAAATGCACATTTTACTCCAGTCTGGCTGCTGCATTTTGCACTAGCTGCAGCTTCCACACACTTTTCAAGGCCAATCCCACATACAGTACATTGCACTGGTTTAATCAGGAGGTAACAAAAGCATGAATCACTTTGGCCAGATCTGCCTTCTTGAAGAAAGAGCATCACTGGCATAGCTGGGCAGAGGTGCTCCTGGCCGCCATAGCATCCTGACTTTCCAGGAGCAGCACTGAGTCCAAGAGTAACCCCAAGCTACAAACTTTGTTTTTCAGAAGGAGTGCAACACCATCCAGAACAGGCTGTGATCAGAACCCAGGTTGGTTTCCCTATTGACCAGCAGCTCTTCTGTCTTCTCTGGATTAAGTCTTAGTTTATTCACCCACAACAAGTCCAGACTGAACCCAGATACTGATTCAACAGCCTCTTTGGCATCAGTTGTAAAGGAGAGATAGAGCTGGGTATTATCAGCATGCTGAGGATACCCAGCCCCAAAGGGCTGGATGGCTTCTCTCAACAGCTTCATTTTTTAAGGCATGAAATAGAGTGGTCTACTTATAGAGAATTATTATATCAATGGGGCCCTCAGACAATATTGAAGGACAGGAATCAGTTAATACAAGAGGGATATAAAATACAGTGGTATGCATATTTAAGAATTCAAGAAAGATATAGGAAGGATTTGGAAACAGGGGAATTTGAGTTGCAAAGGGGAGAACTGGAGGAATGTTTAATCAAAGGGGAGAAGAGGCTTTTATCTCGTTTATATAAATGCTCTTAAAATGGCAACTGGAAGATGAGGTTGTTAAAGATTATATGATTAAGTGGGCAAGAGATGTTAGACACGAGATTATGTTAGAGAAGTGGGAGCAGTTATGGGGTTGCTACCGTAAATGGACGAGCTCCTACATTCTTCAGGAACAGACATTTAAAATGATGACTAGATGGTATCTCACTCCAACAAGGCTTTCTAAGATAAACCATAAATCATCCAATGTTTGTTGGAAATGTAAGCAAGAAATAGCCACATTTATTCATTTATGGTGGGATTGCACCCTGGCTAGAAAATACTGGCATAGTCTATGTGTAAGAATGAAAAAAATTACAAAACTGAAAATGGAGATGGATCCCGAGGTATTTTTATTGGGTATGGTTCAAAATGCAGTGAAGGATCATCGATTAGCAAAATTGATATGGTACATGTTATTAGCAGGGAGGTTGGTCTATGCAAGATATTGGAAGATAGAAAAAGTACCGGAGGAAGGGGAATGGTGGGACAAGCTTTTGGATATTATGAAAAATGACAGATTAACCCATTATCTAAAGGACAAAGGAGATGAATCTTTGTTGTTGGTATGGCAACCATTACTAAATTATGTTAAAGAATTAAAGAATTAATATAAACCCTTAAAAAATAAAACCAAATCTGTCTGGGTTGAGCATTACTTAAGGGGGGATAAAGAGATAAAGAGAGAGAGGAGAATATATACAGAAGGGAAGGGGGGAGAATAATGCAAAATTAAAGAATTTATTATATGGAAATTATGATAATATAGATAAAAAATATGTACATAATATTAAATATTAAATGTAATGTAAGTTGGAGAGGGGTTGTACTGAAGGTTTTTTTTTTTTTTTACTGTACCACTTCACGAGAGGAAGTTTCTTTTTGTCTCGAAGATTTGAGGATTCAATATATGTTTAGTAGAAATTGTAGTAGTAGGAAAGTTTAGTAAAAAATGTTTAGCAGAAATTTAGTAGAAATTGCTGGATGGATACAATGTGTATAAAATGTGTATATAATGTGTATAAAAAAATTTTTTTCTTTTCCTTTTTTGTATACGAGAATAAAATAAAATAAAAAATATAATTAAGAAAAACCAGCTTCATGCTGATGTTGAAAAACATGGGAGACAGCATTGATTCCCATGGAACCAAAAGGCTCAACAATGGTACCCAGCACCATCTTCTGGGAATGTTCAGACAAGAAAGACTGGAATCATTACAAAGCAACACCTCCATGTCCTGTATCAGCCAAACTACCTTGAAGGATACTATGGTTGAGGGTATCAAATGCCACTGAAAGATCCAGGTGGGCCAATAGGGATCCACTCTACCTGTTCAACTCTCTGTCATCCACCAAGATGACCAAGGCTGTTTCTATCCCATTGTCCCATAACCAGGTCTGCATCCAGACTGGAATGGAACCAAGTAATCCATTTCATCCTATAAAGTCTGGAGTTTTGTTGCTACCACTCACTCTAAGATCTTCATGGGGGGAGATTAGAGACTAGTAGATAGTTACCTGGGGAGTTAGGGTCCATTCAAGATTTTTTTTCAACAAGGGTTGCTTCTTTTAGAGAAATTGGAACATAGACATCTTTCAAAGAAGCATCTACCAGCATCACCACCCAACTAGCCAGTTCTCTCTAGCAGCTTTAATTAGTCTATATGGACATGGGTCTGAGAGACAAGTAGTTGACCTCAGCTCTCCAAGCAAACTGTCCACATCATCATGTTGAACAAATTGAAACTCATCCGTCAAAATTAGACAAGTTCATGCCTGAATTACTTCCCTAGACTCTGCCTTCAATTAGGACTCTACGTCAGAACAAATCTGAGTGATTTTTATGCACAAAATATTTAACATATTTGTCACAGATTTTTCCCGAGGACTTCTACTCAGCGGGTTGAGGTCTAGGATATAATAGCCATTTAGCTACCCAGAACAGCTGCACTGGACAAGAATAGGCTATTGCAATAGAGGCAGCAAATAACAATTTTTCACTACTCTCACTACTGCGGAATATGTTCTGAAATGAGCCTTAGTCCATGATCAGCTATGTTCAACCTTTCTCCACTGCTCTAGTTACCTACACATCTACCCAAGCACTTCACTGCCCTGATCTCTTCAGAAAGCCAAGCAATCTGGGTTCTGCATCCGAGTAAAGGCTACTTGGGAGCTACTGTGTCAATTGCTTGGGTCATTTCCTTATTCCACAGATCAATGAGGGCATCAACAGAATCACCAACTCTAGCAGCTGGAACATCTTCTAGAGTGTCAGGAAACCTTCTGGATCCATTATTCTCTGGGGGTTGAGCATTTTAAAGTGTCTACAACTCCGGCAGAGATTAGGAGTTCCAGCAAATCTATATCCTATCTGGAAGTGATCTATCCGTGACAACCAGCCTTTTATGACACTCAAATAAAATGTCAATTTGCTCCCTAAGCACCTTATTTTAAAGATAAATTGCAGCCTTTTTTGCAGCCCTTTTAGTTCCATTCCACTAAAATAAAATAAAAAAATATTGGCAGCACAGTTTTGGTGGGACTGTAGAAGTAGGGGTGGGAGGCAGCATATAATCACAAGAGTCTTCCTGATGCATCTCTAGCTGGAAGGCCCACACAAAAGGTAATGAGAAAATCTATGTACTCTGTTTCCAGAAGAGTAGACAGTATTGGGATAGATGGAAAAAACAGTCTTAACATGGTAGAGGCCAGCTTCCTATGTTATTAATTGTTTATTTGTTTGTTTCTTTTTAAAGTGAAGGATATGCCTAGCCACTAGAGCAGTAGTAACATTTCATAACATAATTATAAAAAAATTCCTTTCACCCATGAAGCAATTATTACCAATTAAGCTACATATCAAATAGTACAAAAAGCTGTTTATTGCCTATGACAGTTTGCATGCAGTAGAAAAACAAGTCACAGCATCATGTTTACAGGCTGTAGCTCCTCCAGGCCAGGGGTTTTGATGGAAAATTAGCCTTGCTAATTTTCTTTCTACCCTGTGTCATACATTCTTGAATAATGCAGAACGCAACAAAAATGGATATTTATCCTAAGACTTTTCTGATCATAATCCTATGATTTTAATTTTGAGAGGGAAAAGGAGTTTTGTGTAACTGCAGATTGAAAAAAACTTTTCTTCAGAAAGAAAATGTTTTAAGAGTAAGTAGAAAAAGATTGGCAGAATATTTTGAAAACAACTTAGATAAAGGCACTGAAATCAGAATGATATGGGATGCCAGGAAAACATTTATGAGAGGATGTCTTACACAGAGTATGGAATTAAAAGAGACAGGAAAGAATGCAGCTACTTTTGGAGGAGATAAGTATAGAAGAAGAGCTTAAGGAGTTGTTCATAAACAAGGTGGTGCTTAACCAAGTAAGGATACCACAGAGACACCTATCAATGATGACTATAGGTGAGATTGAGAACAAGTTACACTATACTAAGGAAAATAATTTTGAATTTGTTAACAAGCCTGGGAGGTGGTTATTTATTTATTTCCTGCCTTCCTCTTGACAGCGGGATGACTAACAAGATTAAAAGACTACAAATTACAACATAACATAAAGGCATAAATATAAAATGTAGAAAGCCAAATGATTTATAGAGTTAAAAACATCAAGCATTTAAAAAATTAAATACATTAAAATACATTAAGAACTATACCAATCTTAAAAACAGAATTGTGCAGTGGTAAAAAAAAATCAAACATATCAATTTATAAAAGTCTGACAGTACAAAAATGTTTTAACCTGCTATTGGTAGGAGAGTAAGGACTGGCAGACCTGGCCTCTCTGAGAAGATAATTCCGGAGTCTGGGCACTGCCATTGAAAAGGCCCTTTCTCTTGTTCCCACCAAATGTGCCTGAAAGGGTGGTGGGAGGACCTCTCCATAAGATCTTAGAGCTCTAATGGGCTCATAAAGGGAGATATGTTTCTTCATATAACCTGGGTTCAAGCTGTATAGGGCTTCTGAGGTCAAAAACAGCACTTTGAATTGTGCTCAGAAATGGACTGGCAGCCAGTGGAGGTGTTGCAACAAGGCAGTTGTGTATTCCCTGTAGCCAGCCCCAGTTAACAACCTGGTTGCAGCTCTTTGGGCCAACTGTAGTTTCTGAGCACTTTTCAAATGCTGGCCCACATAGAGTGCTTTAGAGCCAAATGAGATGTAATCAAGGCATCTACCACCATGGCCACATCCGACTTCTCCAGTTATGGTGCACTAGCTTTAAATGTGCAAAAGCATTCCTGGCTTAGTGCTGAAACCTGGGCCTCCAGGCTCAGAGCTATCCAGGAATACACCAAACTATGAACTTGCATTTACAGTGGGAGTGTAGCCCCATCTAACACAAATTGAATCTCTACCTAGTTCTGTCTTTCAATTGACCAGGAGCACATCTGTCTTGTCTAGATTAATCTTCAATTAAGCCTCCAGCCCACCACAGCTGCCAGATACTGCTTTAGTATAAGAGCAGCTTTGTTACTGCAGGTTAGGCCTCCTTGGAGATAGCATAAAGATATCGTTTTGATATCAATAATTTGGCTCTCTTCCACCATCCCTCTCCATATGTTTGTGAGGCCCCCAGACAACCACAGAACTAGGCTTGGCCACTAATTGCTGGACATTCCATTCTCCACCCAGGCAGGCCAGAAGTCGCCAGATCACCGCTTTAGGAGACCTCTCTGCAAACGCCCTCATTATGTGTGCACGCTGTTTACAAAGGACTCCCTGCCCCGAGCAGGCAACTTGGCAAGCTGGATACTCAAATGCCAAGCACTCTGTGTTTGCATACTGGCTACCTCTTTGTCAATTCGGACTTAACTCAATCATGCTAAATTTTGACCTTTCCAAAGCTTTTGTCTCACTCCCAAAACTCGTTTTCCCCAAGTACGGAATAGTCTGCAGTTACATTTCTCCCTATAAAAACCCCTGATTCCAAGACCATCCTCAGATCGCTCCCAAGTTCCAGACCACCTTGCTGCCGCTTTGCTTGGTGAGCTTCCCCTCAGCTCCATGTGCTGAGCCACATCAAACCCCAGCATCGCTGTCTATTCTTCCAGGCTTCAGGACAGGTTTCGTATCACCCAATTCAACAATACCTCTCAAAATTCCTCTATACCACTCCAACCTTTATTTTCCTTAGTTACTTGTGTGATTGTGTGTTGCATACACTGTGTGTCTGTATTTAATAAAATCTCAATTATTCTTAAACTCCTGTTTGCTTCTTGGCTTGGCCTGACCCCATAGACGTTGGGTAAAAGATTCCGCTGTGTTGCCCTGCCTCTCACATTGCTAACTTATGCTCTCAGCTAATTTCCCCAACTTGTTTAATTGTGAGTGCATTTAGGTGTCCCTCCCGGGACCCCCAGTAAACAGGGTAACATCTTCCTTGGAATTAGATGGTAAAGAATAATAGAGCTGGGTATCGTGAGCATATTGGTGATGCCTAAACCCAAAACTCTGGGCAAATTATACCAGAGGTTTCATGTAGATGCTAAATAACATAGGAGACAAGATTGAACTCTGAAGGATTCCACAGACCAATGGTCAAGGAGTTGAGCAGAAATCACACTGTGAGAGCACCCCTCCAAAGAAGATCAAGATGGCTACCATTATTTACAAGGAAGAACAGACAAGTTAGAACAGGCTGCAATTTTTGCCTGACTCTGCAGGTAAGAGTAATGCTTTGTCCCTGCTTCTGCTGTCCCCCAACTGAGCTAACTGATTGCAATGTTCTTCTGAACATTAAACCTAGTTTGCAACAATTGAAGTAAGCTGAGGACAAAGCACATTTGAGTCCAAAGGTGTGTCATATAGGCCGCTTGAGCCCCCAACCCCTTTTGTGGAAAATCATTCCTTTTAAACTGCCCCCCACAAACACTGTCAAAAAAGTGGTAAAAGGTCAAGTGACATACATATACCCTGCATACACAGGCATTAGGGCTGGACCATGGGTAGCAATATATAGTGTGCTGAGAGCCAAGGCCAGTAGCAACATGAAATGAAACCAGACATCAAATCAAAGAAAGACACCAAAGGGGCAAAGGACAACCAAAGGATGCAGGAACACAGCAAACTTCAGGAAGATCTTGTTGCTTAAGCAAGGCTTAGCAGGCACCAAAAGCCTTGTTATGGCCACTCCCGCTCAGGAGAACCTAATAACTGTTTTAAGAAGTTGGGGTCCATGCTGGTCCTGAGGATACTAATCAGCTTTGTCCAGAAGTGGGTAACAACTGATCCTTTCTGAGTTTCCAATGTGCATTGGAGACTATGGTCCTTTTCGCACGGGCTTTCTGTCGCGCTACAGCCCCGTGAGCCTCGCAGGAGTGGGAGCGTCGCTCTGCATGACACACTCCCACTTCCACTGGGCTCACGGGGCTGAAGCGGCACGATCACGGTTTTTTTTATTTTCGCCTCGAAGCGAAAATCACCCGCGCTCGCAGAACGCTCCTAGCGCCCGCACACTTACCTCCTGTGCGGAGCGTTGGGGAGGCAGCCGGGTCGCGCTTCCTTCCCTCCGCCCCTGCAGAAGGAAGGGGCGGGGCGGGACGCTAGTGCGACGGATGCGACAGCCTCCTGCTTGGCATGCGCGTGGGGGAGGGACGGACGCGACAGCCTCCTGCTTGGCGCGGGGGGGACGGACGCGGCAGGCTCCTGATTCGCCCGGGGGGGAGGGCGGCTCGCGCGTCGCTGCCGCTTCCCTCCTTGTTCCTTCACCTGCGGAAGGAAGGAGGGGGGAAGCGGCAGCCTCCCGGAGAAGGCTTCTTGCGCGAGCCGCCCTTCCCTCTTGCGCGAGAAGCCTTAATGCGAAAAGGGCCTATGCTATTATACTGAATCTTTGGGTCATAAGTTTAGGGCTGTCTGCTCTGGCAGTTTTTAAAACTGTTTGTCTGCTTTTAGAAGCCATTTTTTCGGAGATGTCTGGAGTGGGCTAATTGGTTTTTAGTTATTAATTTGATGTTTTTAAAGCGTTTCTTTTTAAAATTCATCCATAGGAAGCTAGGTCCCAATTCAGCCTGTGGAGGAAAATTTTGATATGTTTTACTAGAACTTACCCTGAAGTACTCCCTTCATCTTTATAGATTCTATATATTATTAAAGAAAACGAATATGCAAAACATGTCATCATGATAAAAAAAAATACAAAGGGAAGTGGCAATTAAAACAGATATGATCAGGCACTGAAAATGCCTTTCAACACCCAAAGAGTTTTGAGCTGAAACTGAAATAATTGCAGGACTGATGCATTTCACACCTGAATAAGTTACTCTATATTTAGAGTGCTACATTCAAGGTAGCTTTCTTTCTTGTTGACCATGTACTTGAGAAAAGAATACTTCTATGAACTTAAGTTTATTATATGGTAGTTTTGCAAGCAGAAGGGGAAAATGGAAGAATTCATTTTATGTGCATGATCTATCATTTCATGAAAGCAATTCTGGTTCTTGTTTACTTCACTGGCTCTATGAATACTTCATAGAGCACCAGAAACACAGTGACTTCCATTAATGCTAAATGAACACTGCATATTAAAGAACGCTAATTATCAATTACTTAGCGTCAAGGTATATGCTTCAGTACATTTGATCAGCATATTCATCCAAACATTCATTAAATGTTCAGAGGATAGTTGCTCAGAGGAAACCAAATAAGTTTTAAGTTCGAGTGATCTAATCAAAGACAAATCACCATGGACATTATTTCCCAAAAAGCTGTATGGCCCTATATGGAGGCCTGGACTTGTGATCTAGAAGAAATCAATTTAAAATGTTTGAGGAATAAAGCACTGGGAATATTATTTCCTCAAATATGTATGTCAATGTGCAGTCTATTTGTACTTTGCATAATTAGTATGAGATGCCAGTCTAGATGATTTTGCTTTAACCAAATTTCATGACAGCTTGTAGCTATTTACACAGCTTATAAGAGTGCTATGTGCTTTCTATTTCTTAGGCTGGCATCTTACTCAGTAGTTAGAAGACCATAACCTGGGATTAGGTCTTGTAAATGCTGAGGATTCATGTTTATGGTCTTAAAAAGTCAAATGTGACCTCCCCTCCAAAAAAAAAAGAAAAGAAAAGAAAAGAAAAAACCCTACAGGATTTATCACACACTGTTTTGTTACTTGACTGCACTGGCTTACCTCTGTTTTTGATCTCTCCTTATCACTTGATATCGTCACTCTCCCATTTTTGTTACATCCCCATTGTTATCAGGTCATCTCTCTTCATTCACAGGAAGTACCCGTGAATGGCTCCAATAACGTTGCATTTCCATTACTGTGTATTGGTGTGATGGCATCATTCTGCTGCAGTTCTGATACTGTAGCAGTCATGTGGAGTCAAGAGGAATTGTTCTCCCCTTTCCCCTTCCATATCCCCAAGCAGGGTGAGCTCATTGCACTTCTAGTGTCTGGGCAAAGATCCTTTTCTCACGGCATTTGCCATACAAAAGGGCCCCTGGAGCATTGCGCGACTGCGAGGAGCGGTCCACACAATGCACTCGCAATCGCGCAATGCTCCAGGGGCTGGCAGTAGCCGATCACACACTTTTTCATATTTGGCTTCGAGCCAAAAATGGTGCATGATCATGCATCGCTCTGGGGCCCCACACGCACTTGCTGTGCATGCAGAGCTCTGGAGCCACAGTGCTTGTGCTTCCTGCCTCAGTGCAGCCTGGTAAAATCCCCGGCTGCACTGCAGAAAGAAGAGGAGGGGCTCTTGCGCTACCTGCTCGCAAGCAGGCAGCAGCTGTGGAGCTGAAGCAACGGGGACATGAGAGCCTTTCGCAAGAGGCTGCTCGTGCAATCCCTGCACCCCAGCTCCACAAAAAAGTGAGTAGCAGAAAGGGCCAAAGAGAACATCACAGTGCAGGTGAACAACATTGCTTTTACGCTGTTGCCCTGTACAATTTCTTTTTTCTTTTGGTGTAATTGTGTAATTACTCTGTGCTGGTGGTCACCAGAAGGCCATAATTACACCACTGCAGCACAACATGCAACTGTGACTCTGGAGCAGCAAAATGCTGAAATGACAAGAAGGACATTTCTTGACAGGCTGAAATTATGCAAAGAAAATAGAAAAGAAAAGAAAAGGTAGCACATGTGATAAGTAACACAGAGAGGAGAAGGGAGGCAGGGTCAGTAGGATAGTATAAAACACCAACTGCAAAAATGTGCATCACCAAAACAGCAGAATAACATTATTGCTGGAACAGTGTGATAGTGATTGTTTCTATACCAGTATTTTTTTGTCTCCTTAAATAATGCAATTGCTGTGGGACAACAGGCTGGTGTCATACAGACTTATATAATAATGACGACAACAATAAGTGTTATTTGTTACTCGCCTCTCCCCAAGGCTTGAGGTGGATACAGCAAAGATACAACTAAAAATGAATCATGGTTAAAACAAACCATTTAAAATACAAAATACCATAATTAAAATATATCATAATTAAAAGTACAATTTAAAGTACAATTGAAAATAGACTGGGTAGGCTTGCCAGAAGAGAAAGGTCTTAGTCCTTTCTTGAATTCAGACAACATACTTTTCTGTTCAGTTTCTTGCAGCAGATCATTCACAGTCTAGGAGTGAACACTGACCCCCAGAGGACCTGAGAGTATGGAAGGATTGTATGAGAGGAGGCGATCCTGCAGGTAACTTGGACCAACAACAACAACAACAATAATGGACCTACTATATAAAAGTCAATGTTTCTCTGTGAGTTTGTAAGTTTAGCTGTTTGTCTTCATCAGGCAGGCAAAGACCTCATATGATTGGCTGAGTGAGGCGAGAAGACCTCATATGATTGGCTGCCTGTGAAGATTCCATGGAATCCTGGACTTTGCAGTTTAGGGAGGGGCCTTTAGAATTCTCAGCCAGAGAGCTCTTGGACCTCAGGCTGGTTGCTATGGAGATAAGGCCTACCATCAATAAGGATTGCAGAAAACATTTGGGAGGCATATGTGAGAAAAATTAAAGTGACAAATGCAACATAATTACAAGGTCTTCTCATCTCACACAGTAGATTGTGTGCAGCAAGGAGGAGGACAGTGTATTCCTGCAGGAAGTCAACCTCTGTATGTTAACAACTCTAAATACAGATTGGACTGAGGACTATGGGGAAAAGTTACAGGTACTGGAATAGGACAGTTGCTATGGAGATGAAGCCTAGCAGCATGGAGGAGGACAGTGGATTCCATCAGGAACCCAACCTCTATATATTAACAACTCCTGAATACAAATTGGATTGGGGAATATGGGGGAAAGTTTCAGAAACTGGAAAAGGCTGGTAGCTATGGTGATGTGGCCTAGCAGTAAGGAGGAGGACAGTGTTTTCCCTCAGGAACCCAAACTTTGTATGTAAATAACCCTGAATACAGATTGCACTGGAAAACATGGGGAAAAGTTACAGGTACAGGACAGTTGGGTGAGTTATTAAGAGGAAAATAAAATCCCGAGCAATGCTGGGTAAATATGCTAGATTTCTATAAAAGCTAAAATCTGACATGATAGTTGCATATATTTAGGCTGTGACGTTGCCATCTTAGTGTGTAGAGTCTTCCTCAGTCTGAGCTTCTTTTGGAATTCAGAATCCTTCCTGTCCTTAAACTCTTGGATGAGTCTGAACTCCTACTGGAACCATAGCTTGGTCATGAATGACTCTCTGATAATGACCACCACCTACAAGAGAAGTGATGGTTGCATTATGGTTGCTTTCTAGTAGGGATGAGCCAACTGAATCCTTGAATTCTTGAATTCTTGGCAAGGATTCGAGATTTGCAGATCCAAATCCCTGCACCAAAATAGACAAACCAAATCTTTCGAATCCACCAATCAAATAGTTTGTTGGAGACTAAGATACCTGAAAACCTGGGAGACTGGGATGCACATGGGGAGATAGCAAGTAGGTTAGTTTTTCCTGTGGAATAATAATGGCCTTTGCAAACAGTTTCAGAAATTACATCTGGGGTTGTATTCTAATATATTTAAATTGAAAATTTAATATTTAAGTTCAGTGAATATTTTGTGTGCTGAAAATGAATTGCATGTATAAATGCTGGGGCCAGTAGGTCCGACACCTATCAGAAGTAGTGGGGTGGAGGGCAAGGTCACACAATCTCATCCGGTGACTCCACATGTAGGCTAGTGTACCTCCTTCCACAAGACAGTGCCTAGTTGTATGTAAACCTACAGCTAGAATAAAATGAGATGTGAAATGTCTGTCATGGTTTCTCATGAGCCACATGACAAGCCACATGTAGCAGAAAGGAAAAATTGTTTTTAAAAATTGGCACCTCTGGGGCCTGCCAGCTGGAAGTTGCTTGTGCCTGGGGCTGTTGCCTGTGCCGGCTCAGGCTGCCTGTGCCTCCAGGGCTGCCTGCCTGTGCTCACTCACTCATGCTGCCTGTGCCCGCTCAGCTGCCTGTGTCCACTGGGGCTGCCTGCTTGTGTCCACTCATGCTGCCTGTGCTCGAGGCTGCCTGCCTCTGCAAAGTAATATAATTATTCTCTATTCCTTTGACTTGAGACTGGAAGGTAGAGATAGGGAATTGATTAAGACTGGGGTAGAGACTTGACTTGAAAATCCCTTGAAGAACTTGTGACTGGACTTGAGGGTAGAGAATTGAGACCGAACTAGAGGCTGTTTTTTTTTTTTAAAAAAAGTGCCTTGTTGGAGGACTTGAGACTTGACTTGAGACTGCAGGGTGCAGAATTGAGACTGGACTGGAGGCTTGTGTTTTGTTGGTTTTTTTAAGTGCTGTCCTCGTTGCAGGGCTTGAGACTTGACTGGAAGTTAACAGTCTTCTTGAGATTTCAAGGACACCTTAAAGATTCCTTTGCATCCCTTGTGAAGCTCTTTCACACACAATTCTGAGCTTGTAGTTTTATAAGGTGTCACAGGCTTTTCTGCCAAAGTGTTCTGGTGCATCATCAAACTAGAAACCCAGGATGCCATAAGGAGCTAGACAAAGAACATCCAGTTTTGACCTGGATTATCTCTGTACTGTAGTATGTGGCCCTGTTTACACAGGCAGGAAAATGTGGGATTAATCCACATTTTCCTGCCTGTGTAGAAAGGCCTTCATGTCGTTTTTAATCTGGGGACATCCTGAGGTAAAACCATGACAATTGTCTTGGCCAGTTTTCTTCAGAGAGAGGTTTGCCTTAGCCCAGGCTTTTGCTAAGGCTGAGAGAGTGTGTCTTGCCCAAGATTATCCTTCTTTCCCTTGCTTTTTAAACCCTTTTTTAGAAAAGGATTCAAAAGATTCGAGATTCATGAGATTTGTGGATTCCAGAACCTTCCAGGGATTCAGATTCTGAAAATTCTGGATTTGTCCCATCCCTAGTTTCTAATTTTCATTTTCTTCTCTGAAATCCATTTGAAACAGTAAACTGTCACACATTCCTTCTTTGAGGTGACACTGGATAAAATAGCAGCTTTGAGAGCATTGTTACCTTGAAATTGGTAGTAGCAACATACATACAAGATATCACAAAATTATCTCTCCATGTTCCTTCTTCTTCAAGTTTCTGTTTTTTTGTGCAATGTGGAAAAACATGAAAGAGGGCCTCATCTATGGTGGTGCTCTAGTTGTAGAATACCCCACTTTTGAGGTCTGATTGGCAGCAACTTTCGCTAAATTCTGGTGCTAAGTTAATTTTTTTTTATTAATCTCTTTGAAAAATGTATGTGTACATTGCTTAAAACTGTTGTAACCCTTTAACTTTTGTTAACTTGTTCGGCTGTTTGATATGGTTTAATCTCTTTAAATTGTCCTTTATTGATTTAAAATTTTAAGAGTGCTTAAATTAATTAACTTGTATGCCTCTCTGAAATCCTGTTATATAAAGAGAGAGAGAGTATTTTAATCAATAAAATAAATGATGAATATTTTGTAATAAGAATTTGCTATAATTAAGTTTGAGCTCACCAAAATCTGAAAAGTTCCTTTTGACTCTGCTGAAAATCTTGGGCAAACTGAACCCTAGAAGACTAGAAAAGGGAGAGGATTTATTTTGTAGAAGAAAACACTTGAACTGGTAATAAAACAAAAGCCAATGACAGGGGGACCCCAAGTTGTTCATGCACAAAATTGCACAATTCTGAAGGCAAATAGCATATGGAAGCAAGATGAATATTACTTGGAGTGTCCCTGTATCATCAGACACATGCAAGGGGGACCATGACTGAACTGGAAGAAAGTGAACATTTTGTTTAAGTAACACCAGGAACTACAGGTTGTGCAAATCAGAATGCTGTTTGATAATATTACCTGAATATTTGCCGCCTAACCCACGAAATAACGAGACCACAGACAGAGCTTGGGTTGAACTAGGGCAATTTATTAATATGCCTATTTAACGGGGGAGGAGCTAACTGCGATGGCAAAAGGAGGCTAATTATTCTTCTCTCCGAGCAGACAACTATAAATAACCCCATATGCCCTTTCCAAAACAAAGATAGACTGTGAGTAATTAACTAAATAATGTGGGAAAGAATGTAAGATAAAATAGGGGATTAGTTTTGATTCTTCTCCAACTAGAACAAAAATAAAGGACTCTGTTTAAACTGCAAATAATTGCTGAAACGGACTGAAAGCAAAACAGTTCCCCCCCCCCCGGTTTTTGGAGATATATGTCGTCTAAACAAAAAAAGAAGGCTTATAAACAACCTACGTGGAGACAACTTATGGCAACAGATAAAACATATAATCGTCTAGTTAGAGACTTTGAAGATATAAACTTAAACTCTAACGGAGACGAAAAAGTCATTAAAATGGCGGCGAAGAAAGCCACGAACGGAGCTAATGAAGAGATAAAAACTTTTATACACAAGCTTATTACAGAGTCTAATCAAGCTCTTGTTACTACAATAACATCTAATATAAGGGCAGAAATGGGGCAATTGCAGGAAAAAATCTCACAGGAGTTAAAAGCATTGGACCTTAAAGTGGATGATATAAAAAAAACCCAAGGGAATCAGCAGACCAAATTAGCAGAACATGATGACAGGATTTCTTTGTTAGAGAGACAAATTATCCAGCTCCAAGACCAGAATAGAAGGAACAACGTGAGGATTCGTGGATTCGCAGAGCAGCCACAACAAAGTCAAAAATCCTTGAAAGAGGAAGTTTTAAAATGGCTAAAAAGCATTGTTCCTGAGATTCTAGGGGAGGAAAATGGCATAGAGAGAATTCATCGTGTGTCAGCTGCGAAGAGAGGAATACCTCCCAGAGATATTATTATGAGAATTGCGAATTTCAACAAGAAAGATGATTTGATGAGAGCTATTAGAAAGAATCCAGGAATATTGAAGTATCGAGATAATACAGTGGAAATATATAATGATTTATGCCGCGAAACAATAAATTGGAGAAGGGAAATGAAACCATGCATCATAGTTCTACAAAGAGCTGGAATAAGATACAGCTGGGGATATCCCATTTTTTTGAAATTCCAATGGGCTGGCAAATATTACAGAATAAATTCTCTTGAACAAGGATTGCAACTCCTGAGAGAACTGAAACTGATCCAGCAAGAGGAAAAGGAAGAGGAAGGTGCGGTTGGAGAAGCGGAAGAACGAGCAGTGGGAGGAGCAACTGAAGAAGGAGCAGTGGGAGGAGCAACAGGAGGAGAAGAAGAAGACTTCGGGAGATAAACGAAAGGACAGAGGCTGAGGAGGACTGGAAGAAACAATATGAAATAACAGAAGAAGAAGAAAGAGAACTTCATAGAGTAGGAGAAGGGTAGATGATTAGTGATTAGAATATATTCTTGTAGATTGTAAATGTATAGAGTTTGATCTATATAAATATAAAGTAAAAGGGTAGAGAGAGGGAAGGGAGGGGGAAGAGAGGGAAAAAGTATGGGAAAGAAAACAAATCGGGAGAGGATATTGGTCTCTATGCCGGGAGTAGGTATACCTTCACCCCCCCCCCAAGACCATGGGAGGTCGTTGCCAAGGCAGAAGCGCTTTGGAGGGAAAGGGGGGGACGAATGTTTGTGTGGGTAGGGGAGGGGAGGGAGGGAAGGGGGAGGGGAGGGGGAGGGAGGGAAGGGGGGGGGGAGGGGGAGGGGGAAGGGAGGGGGAGGGGGAGCACCATCACACTAAAGAGCCAATGGGGAGTGGGATTAGGAAACGGGAAATATGAAAAATGGAGAATAGACTGAGAATATCAACATTGAATGTGAAAGGCTTAGGGACAATAATAAAGAGAAAAAGGATAGAATCGATATTAAAAAAAGATAAGGCTGATATAATTTTTTTACAAGAAACACATGGAAAAAGAGATAAAAAAAATGAGCTTAGATTGAACTGGGTAGCCACTTATGAGGAAGCATTTGGTACATCCAAATCAAAAGGAGTTGCAATAATAATTTCCAAAAGATGTAATTTCATTGTAACAAGTGTGGAGTTAGATGAAAAAGGTAGATATGTAATTATACAAGGTGAAATAGATGGAGAAACATATGTTATAGTGAATATCTATGCACCTAATGAGAAGCAAAAAGAGTTTTATGAAGAAATATTTAATAAGATTAAAAATATGAAAGGAGATTACACAATAATGGCAGGTGATTTTAATATGGTGATGGATAGATGGAAAGATAAATCGGATCCATTAATTAGAGACAGATATAATAATATAAAAATTTTGAATAAATTAGTGAGTAGAAATGAATTGATAGATGTTTGGAGGTTAATAAAGGGTGAGGAAAAGAAATTTACGTATTATTCATCAGTTCATAAAAATTATTCAAGAATAGATTATATCTTTGTCTCAAAGAATATGATACCTAGATTAATAAATACAGAAATAGAAACAATAAAAGTGACAGACCATGCTCTGATGAACTTGGATATAACTATGAAAAGGAATTATAGAGAAGCAAAAAGGTGGAGATTGGATATTAAGTTACTTAATTATAAGGAGATAGTAAATAAAATAGAGAAGGAATGGCAAGAAATTTGGGATATAAACAATAAGGAAGTAACACAAGATGTATTATGGGATACAATGAAGGCAGTGGTAAGAGGATTATGTATTAAAGAATCAAGCAAATTAAAGAGACAATTAGGAGAAAAAAAAATTTAAATTAGAAAAAGAAATAAAAGAACTAGAGAATGACTATATAATAGATAGAACTAAACAGAAATTAATAATATTACAAGCCAAAAGAGATGAATTAGAAAAGATAGAAATGGATGAAGTTCAGAAAAACTTAATATATTTGAAAAGGGAATACTTTGAATATAGCAATAAAAATTCTAAAATGCTGGCTAAATCAGTACAATCAAAAAAAATTAGAAATATGATTGGCGTAGTAAAAGATAAATTTGGTAAAGAAAAAAGGCTGATGAAAGAGAAATTAAAAATATTTGAGGAATTTTATCGAGAATTGTATTTAGCAGAAGATAAATCTGTAGAGAATATAGAGGACTATATTAATAAAAATTGGAAAATAAGATTAACAGAACAAGATAAAGGATTGATGGAAGAAATGATATCAGAAGAGGAAATAGAAGAAGTAATAAATAACTTAAAAGGAGGAAAATCACCAGGATTGGATGGAATAGGTCCAGAATACTATAAAACATTTAAAAAAGGTTTAATCCCTAAACTAAAAGGGTTATATAATAGTATATTAAGGAGTGGAAAAATTCCATTATCATGGAAGCAGTCACTAATAATATTAATTTTAAAACCAAATAAGGATTCTATGGATCCAGGTTCTTATAGACCAATATCTTTAATAAACCAAGATGCAAAAATTTTGACAGCAATAATGGCGAAGAGGTTAAATAAATTTATTTATAAATATATACATAAAGATCAATGTGGTTTTATTCAAGGAAGACAGATGGCAAATTTAATAGGGAAAACGATAAATAAAATAAATATAATGGATAGAGAAAAACAAAAAGCTGGAATTTTAGCGTTAGATATATTTAAAGCCTTTGATTGTGTGGAATGGCCGGCGTTAAAAACAATTTTAAATAAAATAGGATTAGGAGAAAGATTTAAAGGGTTAATAAATCAATTATATTCATATAATACATCTGTAGTGATGGTAAATGATGGATTTACAGATCAGATTCAAATAACAAGAGGAACGAGACAAGGATGTCCATTATCTCCAGTTTTATTTGCAATAGTTATAGAAATATTAGCGAATGTGATAAGAAATGATGAGAATTTGGAAGGAATTGGAGCTAAGGAGAAAAATAAAATAAGCTTATTTGCAGATGACACATTGTTGACAATTAAAGATCCGGTTAAAAAGATAGATAGAATAGATAAACATTTAAAAGAGTTTGGGGAGAAGACAGGATTGAAAATAAATTGGGCCAAATCAGAAATAATGTTATTTAATTATACTAAAGAAGAAGTACAAAAATTTATAAGTAGTAAAAGAGGATTACTTAAAGTAAAAGAATCAATTAAATATTTAGGAATAGATATTACAAAAAATTTACAAGGACTACAAGAAAAAAATTTCAAGAAATTAAGATTAGAAATTAAACGGAAATTAGAGGATTATAAAAATATAAAGTTATCGTGGTTTGGTAGAATAGCAGTGGTAAAAATGAAAATTTTACCTAAAATTAATTTTTTGTTTAGAATGTTACCAATAAAAGTATCAGAGGAAGAGTTAAAGGAGTGGCAAAAGATATTAAATAATTTTTGTAATGGAAATAAGAAATCGAGGATTAATAAGAAATATTGGTATAAAAGTCAAAAAGAAGGTGGCCTGGGACTTCCAAATTTAAAATGGTATTATTATGCAAATCAATTGAGATATATCATAGATGGAGTTTCAGGAAACGGTGATTTAGATTGGTTAGAGACAGAAGATAAGAATATTGAGATGAAATTAGAAAATATATTTTTTAGGAATTTTTCAAAGAAAGAAATGGAAAAAATAGAAAATCCTTTTATAAAAAATATAATAGAAATATGGAAGAAAAATAAAAGAAAATTGATACCGAATATATCAATATTAACTCCGATAGTAATGATGGAAAAATTTCCAATAAATTTAAGAGAAATAATAGAGAAAGAAATAAAAAAACAAAAAATATTTAGATTAAAAGATTGGATGAAAATAATGATAAATAAAGAAAGAATGAAAGAGAGATTGCAGGAAACTAAGATATCTTGGTTAAATTATATACAACTAGAGCAATGGACAAAGAGGGAAAGTGGATTAAATAAAAAGTTGGCTCTGAGGGGTGGGGTTTTTTTTTATTATTACTTTTATCTTTTATTTTGTATTTTTATATTGTTTATTATCTGTGTGTGTTAAACTTGTGATTTATAGATGTAATTTGATATGTGATGTTCAATGTTTAAAAGGGGGAAAAAAGTTAAAAGGTAATTGGTTTTAGAGAGAGGTTATTTTTAGAGATATTAAGTAATAAGTTTATAATTAATAATAGTAAGAGATTAAATGGGAGTGAAAAATATTGAATTAAGAGTGAAAGAATAATAATAAAAATTAATATAATGAAAATAAGAATTGAAGATACGTAACAAAAATGTATAAGTTGTATGACCGGAACAAGCTGAACAAGTTTATGATTTTAGGGGAAGGGAAAAACAATAATATAAGTTTTCATTGTTTAAAAGAAGGAAAAAAAATTTTTTGTTTTGTTTTGTTTGTTTGTTTGTTTGTTTAATTCACCATTATGTATAACACATGGTGTTTTATTTTTCGTTTGTTTTTGTGTTATAGTTTAATAAAATTTTAAATAATAAAAAAAGAAAAAGAAAAAGTTAGATAAAAAAAATATGCCTATTTAACAAGGGGTGAACTTAAACTTGAACTTCAACTTGAACATGAACTTGCGTTTTATGATCTGAGGAGAAAAACAGGGGGGTTATACAGCATCCACGGACTAGGGTCAAGAGGCTGCTCCCGACCATCTCCCCTAGCCGTTGGGCGAAATACCGGGCCCCAAAGCCAACCGCTAAAGTTGCATGAAGACTTTTGGCCAGCCCTTGTCTGGAAGGAGAGCTCCAAGGCCCACCCCCCGCTGCGCAGCAAGTGGGGTGATCCCAGGGCCCTCCCTAAGGATAGCATTTATCCTACACCCCACAAGGGGGGGTGCCATAGGTACACACCGAACCTAAAGCCCCCCCTGCCGGTCATGGATAAGGGCAAGCGTCCACTTGGTCCTTATCCCCCCATCCCCTCAGAATCAATTCCAGCCCCTTTTGCAAATCCTGTAAAAAATTTGATTGCCCTCTGGTGACAAGTGTACGCCATCATGCCAATAAATCTCCAGTTTACTAAAAACAATGTCGGTGAGGAATGTAGTAACCCAAGCCCTGTCTCAAGGCACAACGAATCTCCCTATTCGCCAATTGGCAGGCTCGTTCTATGTGCCGGGGATCAGCACACTCTCCCCATGTTCTTTGTATCAATGCAGACCAAACAATAGAAGTGTGAGGCCATGTGCCTTGCATAAGCCGCATATCATGAATGGCCTATATCACCAAGGCCTTTCCTTTTAGCAGTCCAAGGTCATTACCACCCAGGTGAATGACCAGCACATCAGGGGGAGGCTCACCGCGCTCCCTGAACAACATAAGCCGCATATCATGAATGGCCTGTAACACCAAGGCCTTTCCTTTAGCAGTCCAAGGTCATTACCACCCAGGTGAATGACCATCACATCAGGGGAGGCTCACCGCACTCCCTGAACAACAGAGGTAGCAAGCCATGCCACTGCAGACCTCTCTTTCCAAGCCAATGTATGGCAGCCCGTTCACCCAGTCCCAGGTTCGGGCCCATATAACCATTACGAGCTTGCCGCTCGGCCCAGGAGCTGAAACTGTGACCGCAAATCCACATTCGCTTCCTCTCCTCCACAGCAGGTCAATCTGGAAAGGAACCAAAACGTTAAGGCAGATCAATTGGCCTGACATAGTGCCTGAATGCCGAGGATTTCCACCTACGCATCCTCCTGATGTCATCAGCTTTCCTGCCCATCTGTGCTGCAGTGGAAGCAGCCCTTATGCGAAATGAGTGTGTGCCAAAATTGACTCCCTACAGGCCCAATTGTAGCAGGGCCTTCTTTGTAATGGTCCAGAATTGATACCTAGTGAGTGGAGTTGTGTCTGCATGATAAAAAAGAGGTCCCGCATGTTCCTTTGTTAGCAGTATAAGCTCTAAGCGCCCTTACCGGGCCCAAGGTTGCATCAATGTATTCCCGTAAGGTCACAACATCGCTCCGTTTGGCCTGATCTGTCTTTGATCCCCTTATGACCAGACAGAAATTCTGCTCCCCCCAAGACAGGTCCCAGAATTCCAGGGCCCTGTCCGATCTATCCTCTTTGCTCTGAACGACCAATTCACTTATTCTTAGCGCCCCGAAAAATGCAATGAGAGCCGCTGAGTGAAACAAAAGAGCCTCATATGTTGAGGAACACACTACTTTCCATGCATCACCCAAACCCCTCAGGGTACCAGGAGAAAGTGGTTGCCTGTTACCTCGTACCGTTTACTTGCTTAAGGACCACACAAAGTTGCAAAATGTGGTCTACTGGGAGTGTCAAGTGTCCTGAAACCTTTTGGACTTACGAAAGTTGCTGAATTCCCTAACTGCCTTGCTGTAACCCTTCTTAGTGCTGGGTGCGATTGACATACCTATCATCCTCATTACCTCACCCCGCCAAGATTCCACAGGCCAGCGGGCATCGGTTCTGGTAGGACTGGAGCCAGTTCCCTAAAGTGTTCCATCTGCATATGGGAAAGAGAGTCAGCCAAAGAATTATCAATGCCCACAACATGTAGTGCTTTGAAAACAATGCTAAATAGTAGACATTGAAGCCCGTTCCAGTCTCATAACACGCTATTACTTTGAAGAAGGATAGTTGATCACTCTGACTGTAGCCTGGTATCACACCAAACTGGGCGGCGTAATTTGCTTACTTACGTGCCCAGATGCGCACTGCTACCCATATTGGGAAAACTCCAAAAATTTTCAGGTCAGCTGTGATGCCCGCTTCTGCCCCAACTCCCGGGCTATCTCTAAGCGCAGCACCTGCCTCCGAAAAAGACACTGTAGCCAATGGAACCTGTTGCGTCAGAATATATTTGCAATGTATCCTTGACTTTAATTTCATCACGCCAAAAGGCGACACCGTTAAAAACAGCCAAGAACTCCTGCCATGCTTCTAAGTCTAACTTCAACTCTCTAGTGATCCTAATTCGGTGGTGTGGCTTGGTGACACCCTTAGAGGCATTGCAAAGCTGCCTGATAAACGACCTGCCACGCGCCATCCCCTGCAGTCAAAATTCAGATGCCCTAATATCTCCTGAAATTCCCTGAGAGTCGCTTTGCGCCTACCCCAGAAAATTGCCACCCCTGACCCGAGATCCTGAACTTTAGCTGGCGGCAATTTATGGGCTTGGCTTACTGTCCAATTCGATTCCCCAAAAATGTAAGTCCCTGTGTGGGGCCTTCTGTTTACTCGTGTGCCAAGGGCACCCAGTTCTCCCATCAAGGATGCGAATTCTGACAAAGAAATGAGCATTGCCCGGAGCCCCAGCGTCCGACAATAGAAAATCATCTCAATGTTGCACAAAGCCCTGAAGGCCTAATTTCCTTTTAATGACCCATCCAAAAAGGTACTGAACATCTCCAAGGCAAAACACGACCCGAACGTCCCATCAGGAGGGAGTGTTCAACATAAAATTTACCCTCAAAGGTAAACCCCAAAAGTTCAAAACTGGATGGGTGCACATGTAGTAGGCGGAAGGCTGACTTTATATCTGCTTTGGCCAGCTCAGCCCAAACCCCATGCCTGCGCACCACCCGCACTGCTGTATCAAATGCAATATACCTAACTGAACATACTTCTTCTGTGTACCATGGCACATTTGAGTTGCTGTTGGTACACAGAAGTGTGCTCATAGATTTCCCCCTTGGTTCATGTTTTTCTTTGGTCTTAAATATGATTTATCTTGGATTTAGTAAAAGAAGGTAAAGAAGGTGGCTGATTCCTGACCTTCCTTTCCCATTCCTTTCATTTCACTGATGCTCAATACTAACAGGAAGAAAACAAACTACCCTGATGAAAACCTACATTACCTGTTGGATGCCGATGTACTGGCATCTGGCATAAACGTCTTTTAATCCACTAGAAGAACCACTTGCTTTAGATGCCTATTTAGTCTACTGTGTATCCAGCCATAGTATTACTTTAATGCTGAATCAGGTATAATTACTAAAGGAAAGACCAGTGATAGATCTTGGCCTGTTAGATACAGCAGCTGTTAAAGGCCCCAAAAGACCTCTCCAAAATTCAGAAACTGAACAGAATCTCCTGAAGAGAATGCAGAGAAAAACACAGAGCCAATTGTTGTCTATTAGACAAAGGCAAACTTCCAGGGCATCCTCCCCACAGTGCCTGGTTCTGAGGAAGAATCCTTCAGAGTCAGGAGTTTGGGTCTGGTTGCTCTGTACACCATCACTGCCTGTGCAAAGGGATCAAAGCAAAAACAGAAAGCAGTGTCAGCAATAATATTGTACTGTTAGTCTGAATGTAGAAGGCCCTATCAGTGAAGGAAGTTAATGCATTATCCCATATGACAGGCCAAATCTCCGCCCCCTTCTATTAATTATGACACCAGTAGTTTGAGAGCAAGTAAATAACAAATATTGATGAGAGGGCTGAACCAGCCAAAGCATAACAGGAGGTTGTTCTGGAACATCAGTGAACTGGAATAGAGGCAAACTCAACCCAGAACTAGACAGACTATTCAGGACTACGCTTCTGTAAGAGTTGAGGCCGTTCCATCAGACAGAAGGCTGCTGGTATGGGAGATAATGAGTTCTGCCCTCATGGAAAAAGTGCGGCATTGAAATGTGCCCGTGCCAGATTGTTAATCACAGGTTTGGGCAGAAATGTCTTCAATTCTGCCCTAAGCAATTCCAGATAACTTTATCATCCTTGCACGGATATCTACAGACCAAAACCTGGGATCTGTAACTGAAGGCTGATGCTGCAGCACTTCCTAACACTGAAATAATACCTATCCACTATTAGAGTGCAGTTAGCTTCCAACCCAGTTCTTCAGTTTGCAAAGATATTCTGTATCTTACTTGTGTTTGCCATGGCAACAACCAGTAGAATCCTGGGGTTTGCAGCCCTCTCTGACTGCAAATTGTAGCCACTGCTTCATAAACTGAAGCATTCCATAGCTGGCAGCCATGACAGTCAAAGTAGAATCATAGCACTTTAACTGTGTAGTGTGAATGGGCCCCTTGCCTATGTGTCTCATTCTTCCAAGCTTTTGGACTCTGAAGTTTCTCTGTGTTATAGTATATCATCAAGAGTGCGTGATAACACTTGTCATACAGTGATCTTCCCATAAAATATTGGGGCACTTTACAGAAAAGTAACTAGGGGTTCTTCTAAAACAATTTGTTGCCTGAAATGCACCCCTTCCTCCCCAGGTACAAAACATTCACTGGCCTGGCAGGAAGGCCCCGCCCCAGCCGTAGTGCTAAAATGGCCTTAGTGAAGATACTAAGATAAAATACTATGTAAATGCTGTATAATTTGAAGACCTATAGCAATATTACTCATTCTTGCCTATGAGGATACAACTCATGAAAATTTACATTCCTGCATTTCAGAATATCTACAAATTTTAACTGTTCTGGCTGGTTGTCAAACATAAATATGCCCTCTGCTGCATTACAAGAATCAACACTGGTGACAACACAGCTCCACTTTACAGATTCGTACTGTTGAGATAATAAATGCTGCGAATAATGCCCAGTACCCCGCTGCCAGCACCGACGCGGCCGCAGCAAAGCGGCCGAGGCTTTACCTGGGCGGCCACCAAGGCTGCCGCCGCCTCCATCCACCCGAAAAGGCCTGGATGCTGCAGGAGCTCCTCGGGTCCCAGCGAAGGAGGAAGGCCTGAACAGGCCTCAAATCAGCCATGTGGCGCCTCCGCCCAGGGCTGATACGACCTCCTCCTTCGCCTGGATCGACAAGAATGGCCGACGGGGAGGAGGAGCGGGCTCCAAATACTGAGCCCCACCCCTCCTCCTCCCGCTGGCCAATGCAGCATGATCTCGTGGCGTGGGAGGGCGGCAAAGGCCGTCCCCCTCCGCCATAGCAAGCTAGGCAGCGTGGGACGAATTTCTTTAAAAAACCTCAGTGCTCTTTTAAAATAAGATAGATGTTTGCATTTATTAATATACTTGAGAGACTAATTTAAGTAGATAGTGGGGTGTAACAGAAAGAGAAACATGAGAACCTACACAGAATTATTATTATTGTTGTTGTTGTTGTTGTTGTTGTTGTTATTACAGCAAGGAAATTTAAGCAAAAACTAGGACAAAAATTAGAGGAATATGGTTTGAGAGGAATAAAAATAAGTGTTTGAAAAGCTGTTCAAAAGTTGGAAAGATCTGACGGTTGAGACTAATGGGTCCAGAATGTTGTGGTTCTGTTGGCACTCTGATTAACTGTTGAAATATAGAGGTCACCCACATGGTCATCACAGTTTCACCTAAGCATTCTTTACTCTGGTGCACAGAATGGACTCCTTGGTTTTCTGAGGGGCCTGAGTAATAAACAGTTAGGTAGATGACTAAAACATTGGTGGAGAAAAACTTAGGGTGAATCTGAATGAGGACAGGTTAGGCACCATAGCTTTCTTTACTGCCTCTAATACATGAGCACAGTTATATATAGTGCTGTTGTTTCATGTAGTCAAAGGGCTATTATATCCTAGACCTCAGCTTACTGAAGAGGAAGCTTCATAAACATGCTGTGGTTAATTTGCCAAATATTTTGTGGATGAAATTGCTTTAATGTATTCTAATTGGGACTCCACATTGAAAGTATAGCCTAGGGAGGTAATTTAGACATGTACTTGTCTGGTTTTGATGGATGTGTTTCAGTTTGATTAACACGATGATGTGTGCGAGGTACTTGGAGAACTGAGACCAAGCTGAGCCTGTTAGGCTCATGTGCATTCTGACTGATTAATCCTGCCAGAGGAGTGCTGTCCAATTGGGCAGCAGAGATTGCAAAAACTTTGAAAGATAATTGTATCACAAATCTTCAAATGTAAGTAATTTTAAAAGATGTTCATTGGACCCTACTACCTCAAGTTCTCCTCTCACTTTTTTAAAGCAAAGTTACAGATTAAGTGGTAGCACCACAATCCCAAGATTTCATGGATGAAATTGATTACATGGATCTCTTCCAGTCTAGACTTAGGCTTTCATGGATGACCTGCTGTAGGGAATGGACAGAGAGAGTGTACCCTGTTGGTCCTCCTGGATATCATCTTTGATATCATTGAGCATGACATCGTTTTGGTCTATTTGCCTGATAAAGAACTGGGGATACTGTTTCGCAATGGTCTTATTTATTGTTTTGGCTGAGCTTTCCCAGAAGGTGGTGTTGGGGACTGTTGCTTCACTTTTTGCCATTAACCTGCAAGGGTTCCATCGGACAGTATAATTTCCCCTGTGCTTTTATCCTACATGAAATTATTGGGAAAAGTCATTCAGTAGGATCAGGTGTCATCAGTATACAGTGACACCAAGTTCTATTACTCTTTTCCAACTGATGTCAGGGAGGTTGTGGAAGTCCTGAATTGTTGTCTTGATGCAGTAAAGGACTGGTTGTGGATGAATACATTGAAATTCAGTCCAGGAATGACAGAGTTTCTATTGGTCAATAGGAAAGCTAATCTGGAGTTGGGATTACATCCTGTTTTGATAGGTATGTATTCCCTCTGAAAGACCAGATTCACAACTTTGGGGTGCTCCAGTTTTGCATTTGGAAGGCCAAATAGATGCTATAGCCATACAGCTGCCAGGTATGTTTTAGAGTTCCCTCACCAGTCAGCAATTAAGGGATCAGAGAAAGTGGCATAGCGCATACATTTCCAATAATCAGAGCTGAAAATACAATAATTCTAAGGTTAATTCATCCATAGCTGCATCAAAACTTTTTTAAAAAGAGAAAAAATGCAATTAAGATAAACACTGGGGAAATCAGTCAAATGTTTCCTAGCTACAGTATTTGTATTTGCCAACAAGCTGGCTAAGTATTTTTTGTTTAAATTTAATATACTGATGTAGACAATAGTTTCTGTGATCCCACTTTGAATTACAAATTATTGGAAACCCAATGTGTTTCTAAATATTATGTAGTAGAACCTTGCCAAAAGGAATTCAGATAAACAGAACTCTTACATTGTACCAAAACAGGAAAGGAAAGCATTCATTAAACTGCAGTCAACAAAAATGACAACATGTCATCCCCCGCTTTATTCTTTTCTTTTTTCCAAGGGATCAGAAACTGGATAAACTGAGAAGAGGATGGAGGTGAATCATGAAATGGCTTGGGATCAATGGCTATTAATTTAAGAGGAGAACATTTCCTAGAATGAAACACTTTATGTTGTTATGTGGGATAATTACCATTTTCGATTAACGGACATTTCACACAGCTCGGGGACTATAGCAAGACAATAACCCTCAGCACCCAGTCTCTGCTCTGTTGCCAGCTGAGTCTTTTGTCAATAGTCCTGTGGTATTATTTCAATGTCAAACCCAATATACTGCAGGCAATTAGTTTCTTTGTCATAAAATACTATACAGGAACACAGTTCGAATCAAGTTCACAGAAAGCATACCTTGACAAATAAAACCATCCATGCTGACTTTTCATTTGGTGATGCATATTATGGATCCTGAAGGAAGAGGGGATAAGGGAGCCACAAGTTCACCACCTGGAGGAAAGAAAGAAAAAAACACTGATTCAGCTAATTAATGCCTCCTTCAATCAGACAAAAGAAAGAGAGACAGTGATTAGAATTATGGCTGTTTGATAAAGAAAAGCAAGAAGTACAAATATTTTTCTAGAATCCAACAAACATCTCTGTTTATGTTTCTCTGTATTAGTTACATTTCAATTCTAATTGTATTCCTCTGAATTGCAAGCAGTATCCATTTTCCCCTTCCTCCATACTTTGTCCTCACAAGAACCCTGTGAGGTTGAACAGGTTGAAAGAGACTGACTGGTCCAAGGTTATCCTTTGTGTTGGCTGGGTGAGAATTGAATCCTCCATCTCCCAAGTCCCAGGCCAACACTCCAGTCACAGCATTGTACTGCCTCACAATAATAATAAATGTATTACTGCTTGTGCCCCTTGAGCAGAATTTTGTTGTGGAGGAGAAGCCATGTTTATTTGACTCTCATGTGTGTGTGCGTATAAAATTATACAGTTTTGTTATATAGGGCTTGGGAGAAACTTTTCTCCCTCTTTCTAATAATATAACCTGGGATAATCCATTGAAGCTGAATGGTGAGAGGTTCAGAACAGGTAAAAAGGAAGTACTCCACACAGTGTATAGTTAAATTGTGGAATGTACTACCAACTTACATATATTTAAAAGGGTTGCAGGCAAAGATGGTTTCATTTTACCTCCATTATCAGAGGCAGTAGATGTATCTCTGCATATCTGTTGTCGGGAAGCATGAGAGAACAGATGCTGTTACATGCACATTCTGCAAAGAGTTGACCACTGTATGCAATTCCCATAGGCCACTCTGCTCCAGATTTCCCTGCTGCTTAGAAGATCTCATGGCTAACTAGAGGTGTCAGTAGGGTGTTGTTAACACTCACCTTTTAACAGAGGTGCTTCAGCAGAGTTAGCATGTGTCAGGTATTGTTGAAGACCTTTGGAGAAAGTTGTGCAGAGAGATAAAACTTAAAATCTTCGCTGAGAAAACAGAGATATGTCCAAGCAGCAGTAAGAAGAATGGGAAAGCAAGAATTATCCCATACTGGTAACATTTGCTGGTCAAGAGTTCTAAGGGCACACGGTGGGCCAGGAGGAAAAACCTGGAGGACTGGGTCTGTTCTATAGACTGCCAGTTCCCTGAGCTGCACAAAGCATTTAAGAAAGGGGGTGAGAATCATGTGGCCTTCCAGATTTATTCATAGATAGCTACTTCCACCAACCATATCCAGCAGAGTCAAAGGGAGGAATGCTGGGAATTGCAGTCCAACAACAAATGGAGCGTTGCATAATTTGTACCCTGATTGAAAATGATAAGTGGCTGTTCAGTACTGAGATTCCAAATTCTTCTTATTGGGCTTCTTCAGATTGGTCTTAGGAATCATTGTTCTTACAATATAGATGCTTGAGTTTTATTGGTTTTTGTCATCTTCTCATAATCTAGTCAAACTTGTTGGGGCACATCAACCCCATAAGGTAGATTACGCTTTGAGGAAGGGAATAGCCCAAAGTCACTCGGTCAGCTTCCTAGCTAAATGAGAAATTGAAACTGAATCTCTCCAGTTTCTACTCTGCCATTCTGACTATGACATCACACTGGGTCTCAAACCATCCCTCCCACTCATCAGCTTGGAGTCATGGGAAGATGGTGTTACCTATGTTAAATACATAGCAGTTTCAGACAGCAATGGCTCAGACCACAGTTTAGGGTGACTCTCCCAATTATTCAAAGACATAACTATGTTAGTCTGTTTCCTCATGTTCATCAGTCATCACCTTTAAGACTGATTTATTTTAACATGATGAAATACAATATTCAAGGCACACTCACAGAACTATATTCCACTGGTGCATTTGAAGAAGAGAGTTGATATCTGAATTGGTCATGTTAAAACATACCAATTAACCTTAAAAATGCTATTTTATTCTTCCTCTTTCTGTTCTTCCTTTTAGTGTTCCATATCTGTGGAACCTTGCCCCAGAGGAGGTACGAAAGGCAGCCTTTTTGTAAAGTTTGTGAGACTTACTTCATATTTCCTGATGATGATGGTGATGGTGACAATGAGAGTCCTGTTTTGGTGGCTGTTCAGATTTTGTAGCATTTGAAATTGATTTTAGTCCTGGGGTTTGTTTGTTTGTTTGTTTTTTGTTTTTTCCACATTGTCTTCCAGCTAAGCTGTTTGTTATAGACTGGAATCTCCTGCCTTTTCTCCACAATTTAGACTCTGATGTTCCCAAAAGCCTCTCTCTCTCCTTTTTTTTATTTTTTTTTAAAGGAGGTAGTTATACTTTTGAACAGCTTCTAGTTTGCTGCTGATTCCTTATACATGCAATTTTGACTCACACAGAATAAAATATGGTTGCTTTTTTTCTGGAACGTTTGTACTGGCATCAACAGCAAGGATTTCTGTGCTTCTCTGTGTATGTATATGTTTCCATTATCCACTACAAACTCCTACAATTTGTTTTCTCAGTGCTATTAATTGGTAATGCCCAACTTTGAACATATAATGGTTTTATATTTGCTACAGTTTTCTTTTATGTTGTGTCTTCCCTTCACATGTAAAATTTCCCCATAAGTTTTCATTTTATAATTTTGCATCCTGTCTGATTTCCTCTGATAGGATGGCCATTCCTCCTGTCTCATGAACTCTCATCTAGCCTATATTATTCTGCTAATTATTTTTCACCATAATCTCCGAAATTTGCCTCTATTATTAGTTTATTTTATACAATCATTTACCCACCTCCTTTCAGCCCACTAGAATCCCAAGGATTGTACAACATATAAAAATATTTAAAATATTAAATACACCAATAAAAACATTTTAGAAACAAACTAAAACAACTCCTTAAAATAGATTTAAACCACAGACAAAACAGAGCAACTATTCCTGCTTTTAAGAACTGAAGGCTGTATAACACAGCACAGTTTTAGTTGTCCATTGGAAACTCAAACGGGATGAAATTGGCTGACTTCACTTAAAAGGGACAGTTGTGGTGGTGCAACAAAGACAGCCCTGTCATGTGCACCCACTAACCTAAACGAGGTAACAATGCCTACCAACAATGAGACAGAGTTCCACCGTGCTACAAAGAGGCAGATATAAGACCACTGTTGCAAAAAAAAACCTTCTTGGATCTCACCATATTGGACAACTACTGGATACTTTCTAACATTCCTTTCTGGGCAAGGTACTGGAACATGTAATAACCACCAGGTCAGGCATTACTGAATGAAACTGATTATAGTACTCCATTTGAACATGGTTTCACTCCTGACTATGGAACAGAGACAGCTTTGGTTACCTTGGTGGGTGATCTATGCCAGGAACTGGACAAGGGGAGAGTGTTCCTGGTAGTTCTTCTAGACTTCTCAACAGCTTTCAGTGCCATCAGACATAGTATCCTTCTAGACAACCTTCCTGGGATGGGACTTGGAACACTGTTTTACAGTAGCTTCATTCATTCCTGAATAAGCCCAGAAAATAGTGCTGTTTATCTGCTGTTCAACCCCTTGTTTGCTGTCCTGCAGGGTCTCATAGGGCTTGGTTCTGTCCCCTGTGCCTTTTAACATATAGATTGTTGTCTGGAGTTCTGGAGTGAGGTGTCATCAGCATGGAGTCATCAATTACCATCATCATCATCATCATCATCATGACCATCATCATCATCTCTTACTTATCTTTCCCTGTGGATCTGACTGGAAAAGGGTAATCAAACTGAAACCTAATACAGCAAACACAAAATTACTCCTGGTCAGCCAAAATGTAAATAAGGTGATAAGGATCCAGAGTGTGCTGGATGCAGTTACACTACCTTTGAAGATAAATGTGCATAGGATGGCTGCACACCTGGCTTCATCTCTGAGCCTAGAAGCTCAGGTTTATGAAATGGTCAAAAATGAATTTGCTCATTTAAGGTTCATGCACCAACTGTGCTTCTTCTTAAAAGTGTAGTATCTGACTAGAGTGACACATGGCTTAGTCACATCCCATTTTGAGTACATGAGGCAACATTTGAAGGACATTTGGAAACTTCAGGTGGTTCAAAGACCTGCAGTAGACTACTGACTGGAGCTAGTTGTAGGGAAACATACAACTCCCTTCCTACAATATCACCACTAGCCACTAGTCTGTTTCCAGGCTCAAGTTTGAGTCCAGGTTATCTGAAGTACCATATTTTTCCATGTGAGCCTGCCTGGGTTTTGAGATCTTCCGGGTAATCTGTTTTTTCTCTCACACTGCCTTCACAGTTACATCTAGTGGGAAGGGCCTTCACAATGGCTGTTCCCAGGTTATTCTTTTGATGACATGTGAAAATTTGTTTCAACAGCTTTTGGAAACTGATAGCTCTTTGGGAAAGGATTTTTAATAATGTGTTATATTTTCCATATTTTTGTGTTTCTAATGCCCCCTATCTCCACCCCCCTCTATATATGTATGTATTATAGTTCAATGGAAGTTTAAGTTTTGTGATTTATTTATTTTTTTGAGATGTGTTTCATCACCCCACCCCACTTCCAGCTTTGTTTTAACATTTCCCAGTTCCAGGACTGGGAAAGATATGGGTCCTAAATACAATACAATGCAATATTTCAGTTTCAGTTTCATGCTATCACACAACAAACTGTGGAAAATTCAGAGAAAATTGTGATGAATACTTCTGCAAGGTGCTGTAAATATTAGATGACTAATTATCCAATAATATTCTTATTAACCAATCTTGGTAATGGCTCATCTGAAGGGAGGAGGAGGAGGAGGACCAGTCAGGCATTCATACTGAAAAGCCCGTAAGTACTTCTACTATACTGCAGAATCAAAGATCTAGAATCCTCACATAGAAACCAGGTAGGTTCTTACAAGTACATTAGGTCCTGTTTTTTGTGGTACATGGTAAGTGAAAGAAAGACTGAAATTTATTAACAGAATCCAAACTTGGTAAAGTTACTTTGGGGACTGGAAATACCAGAATCCACTATCAAGACTAGCCAGTGAGCATGCTGACCTGGAGATTATGAAAGTCCTATTCAAAAACTCTAACTTTTCCAAGCTATATGTATGATCACCTGTCACAAATTAGCAAATTGTAAACTTCTTATGAGATACTAATACGCATTCTTGCTTTACCATATCCATTGACAACAACTCAATGGAACGCAAAGGCATTACTAAAATTAAAACATGAGCTACCAGTCTAATTTTGAATAAAATAATGCTAGCTGACTAACACTGAGATTCTCATCAAGGTTGATAGAGCATGAAGTCCTACCAGCATAATTAACATGAAAAGGGTCATTCTAGTAAAGTAGCTGTGACATTTCAGTGATCATTCTGCCTATTCCAATGTCCATTCTGCATCAGGGGGTGCAGCTGTGCCCATATGCTCAGCAACACCTAAGCCAGCTCACTGCACTTTGGCAAACATAAGAATGCTTGTAAAAGGAGGTATTTTATCCTTCCTTGTGCAGCCATCTAAACAGTGCAACCACCAACACAGCCATGAGTTGAATATAAATTGCATATTTTTGCTCCATACAGTATTCTCCAGATGTCAATTTTTTTTATCATTGTCTTAATGACATTTCTTTATTAAAGAAGAAGAATACTTTGAAAAGGGTACTAAGTAAATTCTCAGGCTTATTTGTTTCTTAAGGATGCTTTGCTAATTTTAATTGTTCTTTTTAAATGTAGTTATAGATGTTGATTGGCAGGAGACACAAGACAGACGATTAGAAGCGTTTATTTACATAATGCATAGTTAACTTATGAAATTCACTGCCATAAGGTTTGGTGATGGCCACCACTTAGTTTTAAAGGGAATTAGACAAATCCATAGAGGACAAGGCAGTTCATGGGCTATTAGTCATGACAGCTATATAGTATCTCCAGATTAGAAGCAATATGCTTCTGAATATCAGCTGCTGTAAACAATAAAGGAGAGGGTGGGTAACATGTCCTACCTCTGACTTTGTTGTTTAGTCACTGTAAAAGATGGGATCTTGATCTATAAAAGCTTGGACTTCATTCTTATTTTTTTAAATGTTTTATCACAGATATGGGCATACTTCAAGTTTATAGGACTTCCTTGGTTTGTTTATTAAAACGGCAGGACCCAACAATTGATACCAGGTACTGGAAAATAGGTCAAGTCAGATATAGAATAGTGGCTCAAAAGGCAGTCAACTGAACACTGGGATGATCCATTTATACACTGGGATGATCCATGCATAAATATGTGCCTGCATCTCAGTTACTATATACAAAAGATTTTAAAAATCTAATTTTTAAAAAAGAAGTCATTTTGTTGCTGCTCAGAAGGAACTCAGTCATAAGTCCTTGCTGCTGTACATATCATCTAGAGATATACCAGCATATTCTGATATTGTCTTCTGTCATATTGGATTATTTTACCGGTGGGAATTTTTTTCCATAAGACACCTGGACCATTGGATGCAGAATAATAACTGAATTATCAAGGGATCACTGCTTATTGAGCTGTAAATGGTGTCTTTTTTCTAAGTAGAGTTTATTTTTTTCAAATCTACTTTATCCTTAGTGTCCACTTAACAACATAGTTGTTATTAATTATCATTTTTCTAAGTTGTCAAACAAGTCAGAAAACTTCCTGCTTTTATTGCCAGCTTTGCTTTCTTGGCTCTCCCTGATGCTTTAACAGTAACTACTGTCAGGTCTAAGGTCTAAGTCCTTGGCTGAGACTTATGACTGCAGTCCTCTTCCAATGTTCTCCTGGTGGGAGATCATTTTGAAAGTTTTTTTTTTCTTTTTATAAAGGAGGTAATTAACTGATTACGGTAATCCATTAATGACCTTCTTTATGAAAGAAACACTTTTCAAATGGTCTCCTGCCAGGAGAAAAACAGAAGAAGAACATCATAAGTCCCAGCCAAAGACACTATAATCTTGTTTAGGGATTGGCAAACTAAATCCACAAATCCTCAAATCCTTGGGAAGGATTTGGGATTCGTGAATCTGAATCCCTGGGCCAAAACAGGCGAATCGAATCGTTCAAATCCCTGCACGTCCCGGGGCCTGAGCACCCCGGATCAGGCCCATGCGGGCATGCAGGGGCGGTGAGAGTTGCTTTCGTGTCTGCTAGGAGGCCTGAATCCATGCAGATGTGCAGGGGCGGCAAGAGCCACTTTCCTGCATGCCAGGAGGCCTGAGCCAGCACGAGAGCCCTGGATCAAGCTCACTCCTGCTGCCTGCCCCTGTGGCTGCCTCCCTGTGCAAGGTTATTATTCTCTTCTTCCTGTTGTTTGGACTTGAGACTGGAGGGTAGGGATTGGGACTGGACTAGTGGCTGGTGTTTGTTTTTGTTAAGTGTCTTCCTTGTTTTAAGACTTGAGGCTGAACATCAGGGTAGAGAATTGAGATTGGGCTAGAGGCTGGTGTTTTTGTTTTTTTGAAGTGCCTTCCTTGTTGCAGGACTTGAGACTTGACTGAAAAGTACAGTGTTCTTGAGATTTCAAGGACAGCTGAAGAAGATTCCTTTGCATGGCTCCCTTGCAAAGCTTTTTCATACATAATTTGTGGTTTGTAGTTGGACAAGGTGTCAGAGCTTTCTCTGTCAAAGTGTGCTGGTGCATCATCAAATTACAAACCCCAGGATGCCAGAAGGAGCTATGCAAAGAAAAGCCAGATTTGACTTGGATTATCTCTGTACTGTAGTATGTGGCCCTATTTACACAGGCAGGAAAATGTGGGCTTAATAATCCACATTTTCCTGCTTGTGTAGAACAGGCTTTCATGTCATTTTCAATCTGGTGAGATCCTGAGGCAAAACGATGACAATTGACCTGGCCAGATTTCTTCAGAGGGAGATTTGCCTTTGCCCAGGCTTTTGTTAAGGCTGAGAGAGTGTGTCTTTCCCAAGTTATTATTATTATGTAATAGTCAACCGAGGAGATGGCATCATCTTGAGCATCCTCCAACATCTGGAGCTACTTCCAAATTACATGTTATTCTTAATAAGAAGTATATGGGTATGTTTTCCTGAAAGTGAAAACTATTATTTAATTTGTTTTTCATTAAACAAAGATGTCAAATTCTGCTTCAAAATACTTTTCAGTAGAAGTTTTTTTTCCCCTTGCTTTTAAAACTTTTTTTGCAAAAAAAGATTTGAAAGATTTGAGACTCGTGAGATTCCTGGATTCACAGAACCTTCCAGCGATTTGGATTCGGATTCAGAAAATTCTGGATTCGTCCCATATGTAATCTTGCTGTAATTGCGATTTACCTGCCTTGTGTAATAAAGCCCTAAGTGACTTGACACCAGAGCTGACTAGGAGAGAAAAGAGCTCAGTTTGTTGTGAGTATGACATTCATTTGGGGAGGGTGGTCAACTTAGTGATCAAGAGTATTTATCCAAACTGAATTGGGATGTGCAAACTAACAATTCGTAAGCCAGCATTTCTGCAGTGCCCCCAATAAAGTCAATGAGACTATTCCAGAATAAATAGTTTAGGCATTGCTGCCAGAGTATATTTTATTTTATAGTCCTGTGCAGTGTAGAAGATGGTCTATGATTTCATCTTTAAAGAAATCTAAGGAACACAGAGGGATATTTTTAGGCACAGGAAATCAAGAAAAGATTCGTTAGAAGCCACAAGGGAAGACAGAAGATAGTATGAATGCTAAAGCAACCATATTTGTATAAAGAGAGACAAAGGGATAATGACATGGGATTACTCTTCTCCACTTTGCATCTTCTTGTTTCACCTTATGTGTGCAAAATAATGCTCTAGCATGCCACTGCTATTATTGGTTACAGTCCAGCTATAATAATAAACAACATACTTTGTGTAACAACCAGTGGATGCACAAACCTAATAGGGTGCAGGCAGATATTACACTGAAGATGAAATACCTTTACAAATTTTTACATGATCCAAAAATAGACATCAAATTTGGTTTCTGTTAGCAGGGCCTTTTTGCTAGTTTGGTACTACTATTTCTAAATCACAAATACACACACAAACACACAAAGAAAACATTATAAAGAATACACACACACATTTAAATGCATGTAATATGTTTATCTTCACTTCTTCACTTGTGACTTAATAAGTATATGGACATGATGTCAGAAATTGTAGCCTTTTTCTCTCTTCTAAGAGCAAATTCTGTCTTTCTAAGCTATTTTAAGCTATTTTTCTCAAGTCATCTCTTTAAATCCATATCTTACTCTAAGACATACTCTTATGTATTAGTCATTTCATTGGCTTGGGGGAAAAAACAAGTGAAAAGAATCCAAGATATGCTTAAATTATTAGAATATTGAGTCTCTTTTCTCCAGTGTCACTTAGGTTCTAATTAATCTTCAAGATGCTGATGTTTACTTAGAGATTTTCGGAACTCAAACCATTTATGCAAATTCTCAATGCCTTGAGACTCCATTCAGAATGTCAGAAACTTTGAATATATAAGAACATCTCTAAATATATTGCTTTCATTAATATGCCTACAAGATCAAAGGCAAATTTTAGTCTTTGGAGCCTTTTTTATAAAAAGACTATATTAGCCACTAAATTGTAGCTTTCTCAAAAGTCTCTGTGTGTGTGTGTCTGTGTGTGTGTGTGTAGAGGGAGAGAAACTTTTCCATAAAAATATTTTTTAAAGAAATACCAGTGATAATGTTGACAGCTACAGATGAAACCTGGTTGTTGAAATAGTTATATGAATATAAGCAAACAAGAACATAGCAAAATTCAGTAAATGAATTACTAGTACCAGTAACAACCCCTCCCCCCAAAATAGACATTCATTTAAAAGATGGAACACCATGTGCAAGACTGGCTTGTACAAGTAAAATGTCTGCCAGTGCTGGGTATTAGTATGATAATGTCTGCCAAGATTTTACAATATATTGCCTTGGGAGTGCCAAGCAGTTTAAAGAGAAATTGCCAGTTACATAAATACTGTACAGTATCTGGATCAGATTTGTGTATGATTTTGCCAGTTGGCCCAAAGGACCACAATTGTCCTTGTGATGAGATATTTAAATTCCTTGTGTTATGTTTTCCCTAAAACCACATGCTAAATGAAATGTACTGCTTGTTTATCAATATACTCGACACTAACACATAGAAAACATCAAGGAGAGCTTCAACATAAACTTGCCTTATATCATGGTGGACCACTAGTCCATCTAGTTCTGTATTGTCTACACGGACTGGCAGAATCTCTCCAGACCATCTAAAAGAAGACTTTGCTAGGGGTGATTATGTGTGATTATGGAACATAATACATATCATAGAACTAATTATTTGGTGAAGCTGTCAAGGTGGTAGAAGACTTGTTACTTTCATTGTTAGCTTTGTTGGTTTGAGTCTACCTGTCAATTTGACACTTTCCATTCTTAGTCACTTTAACAGCACAGAGGTCTTGGTAGGTAACATGGCTAGTTTTCTCTGGGTATAACATTGAGCTTGAAACTAGTTTACCACATTTTACCACTATCTTTATCAATGAGCCATGACCTCTCTTGTAAATGTTTTGTCCCAGCACTGCAGAGTCAACAGGCATTTGAAAGTATGACTGCCCATATGAAAGGGGGACTGTCCCGGTCTGACTGTCCTCATCTTTTTTCAAGGCTGCCTTGACTACTATTTTATTAAGCATTGTCTGGTTGTTAATGAAAATGGTTATTTTTCTTTACTAAGTGACCCAATACCATTTTCAAATTTAAAGTCAGCACTGAATCAGGCCTTCACAGTTTACGTAGCCATCACTGAAAAGCTTCCCTTTAGGACAGGTGAACAGTGAGAAGTAGTTAACTATATTGTCAACTTGGAGAGGCAGGTTCAAAGTCACCCTATGTCCTCAGCAGAGCTCCTGTCAGTAAGTAGTTTATTTTTCAGTATGAAGAGCCTCACTGCAGCCATGACCTGAAGAACAACCCACTGTTATTTTCCCTATTACTGAAAGGTTCTCTGTCTTATAGTGTCTACCTTGAGGGGTTTTAGTTTTGCTACTTCTGAACTGTGTTCCATGTCAAAGTCCATTTAAATTTGTCTTTACTATGGATTTTGTGTTGTTTGAGTTTTCTTTAGTCCTTTATCTACTTACACTAGCTGATACTTTCCCTAGAGCTGCTGTTCAGCTTCATTGCAGTGAATTAACTCAAGCTTTCCCATTCTCCCAAACAGTGAAAAAAAGGGGAAATCGCATATTAGGACCTTGTACAACTGGATGTTTGTCAACAACGTTTATCTCATCCAAGCAACAATGTTTTACATGTTTATTATTCATGTAAATAATAATAATGAGGGGATGAATGAATAGAGACACTATATTTCTCATTCAAAATGCCAATAATCTGAAAACACACCTACTGTCCTCCTGTTTTTTACAATCAGACTTCAATATGCTAACTATGAAATGGTTGATTTCCAGCATATAGGATGTATGTAAACTAGCCATATTTTTGAGTTCTGAACAAAGGATAAGTAAACACATGAGGAAAGGAAGCATACTAGCTCTGCTCCCATTGTGTCTACTTCCATTGAGTGGAAGACCTGAAGACTCCCTCTATGTGTGGAAGTTCTCCATGCTACTTAGAACACTGATTATCCAGGATTCCAAACTGTATAGAAAAAGTTGTCACTCTTCATGTGAGAAGAATGGTGAAAATGAATGATCCATTGCTGGTAGGGAGGTGGCTAGCATGCTCCTCCTCCTTGCATCTTTATTTAACTTCTATTTTGAATGCCTGATTTCAGTTAATACTTTCTTAAAAACATTTTTTTATTAACATGTACTCATAAACATAAAAACAAAACAAAACACATACACATACAAACCATACAAAACCATACATGAAATCAAAATTTAAAAAAGAAACCCAAACAATACCAAACATTATAAACATATCTCTTATACAATTAAACTATAATCAAAACATAGCTAAAATAAACTAAGGAAAAACAACAACTATTTAAAAAATGGTTCCCACTCTTGTAGCAAACAGCTCCTCCTAAATAAATATACTTAACTTATCATCATTACTTAAACCTAATTTTAACTTTGTTGCTCATTATGTTTTAAACCTGTTATCAAATACTGAGAAAAAATCCCACCATTATTAATACAACTTGTATAGAAAAAGTTGTTTTCTAGTTTTAAACTGTTCTGACTACTAAGTTCCAATGTAAATATTTATGACATCTTTAACACATGTTTTTTAAACTTAATCATATTCATGCTATTAAAAAATATTAGATTAGAACTGAGCTAATATGTTGATGGGAATCAATCTAATTGGGATCAATTTATTTGTTGATTTGAAGTAATGCATGGAGGTATTAAGTGAACACTTACATAAATTTCATAGGTTTATTCTAATTGGAACTAACAATTAAATTTAGTCCCACGTGCTTAATTTTGATGGAATTTTGCCAACTACCAATCCATTTTAAATCCTCAAGGCAAAAATAGTTAGGCATTTCCTAACAGTGAAGATGACATACTCATGCCATGTTGTACTGTAAGAAAGGCAGAGTCCATATGCTTTTCAGCTTAACAGCAGACACAAACCTACATCTGAAAACTTGCACTGCATCTTCTCTTCTTTTTAAAACAATATTATGCCATGAAATAAATATCATGCAGTTAATTATTTCAAGTATCCATGGACATATGAGAGCAAATGCAGTTTAAACAGGAGTAAGAGAAATTGTTAGGAACATTATGCCATATATTTTGTAGCATGAGAAGTTATGAGGAGATCAGAATAGGAGAAGAACCAGAGTTAGGGAAACGAGAGGAATTTGATGTGTCAAGGGTACTTTGTCTTTCCTCATTCCACGCTTTCCAAACTCTGGAAATTGACTCAGGTTTTGGTAGGACATAAAAACATTTTTTGCTTTTGCAGTGCCTTCAAGGAAAGAAACAAAAATACACTTGACAAGTACACTTTGGAAAAATGGTCCTACATTTCTGAAATACATTCAACTGTGTTTTGGTTAATGGGATCATATTTTTATTAATGTGTCCATTGATGCATCCATTAATATACCCATTTGAAAAATGCACACAAAAATACATATAGATATTTGTCTTTTTGAAAAGAAAAACAAAGCCATGTGGAACAAGGCCAGAAGCAATGGAGATATTGGGAAAGGAGGAAATCCCTGGAAGTGCATGGAATATATTAATTCATTCCTACTCAAGGTTGTACACTATTATTTATTCAAATAACACACCTTTCTACCATGATTAAACGCAAGATGGTGGATATACATAGCGTTTCCAGTTCATCTTTCAGTAAGGTACTAACAAGAACTAATTACCTTCAAGAATGTTGCTTCATGAGCCCTATTAATCCATGTTTTATGATTTCTTTAGTTTTAGTTTTATCAGTGTTTAATATCCAGTTCCAGATGGATCTATACAGATTACATACAAAAGGCTCAAACAAAGCAAATGATTACCTTTTTTTCCCTGCTTACAGTGATGAAGATAAGATAAAACAAAGCTCTCTACAAGTTCAGAGCACTTTAGTAATGAAGATCAAGGGAGAATGTTACCAATCAAGAAGAATATTCTCATCTAGATTGGTAAATGGGGATAGTTCTTATTGTGGATAGAATACTTTGATCTCCAGCAAATGATGCAAATTAATTTGCTAACTGAACCAGTCTTTGGATAGATGGAATATGTAAAATAGGCAATTTATCCAAAGCAATTGAAAAAGGTTCATATTGGAAGCTATGCACTTTCAGGTGACCCTTTTAAATCTAATCATTGTGACTTTGTAACAGAGAAACTATCCTAAAAGTTCCAGTGTTGTGAACTATTTTTTTTTATCTCAGTGTTACATTAGTGAAATAATCTAGTGGTAGGCTAGTATACAATTTGATGGAATATTTAACAAGTTTCATTGAATTGCAACTTCAGATACTCTGCCCTTCTTCAAAGGGCTCACACTGACGTGCATGAGGGATAAAGATTTTTTTTAATGTTCTGAACATTTGAGAAAGAGAAGTGTGATGGGCCCAGGGTTACTCAAAGAGTTATGTCCCAATGTATTATTGCTGCACATTTTAATTATGCTATATGCATTCCCAGAAATAGTGACAAAGAAAACAGAGTTTGATATAAATAACATCAGGCTTTTGCTAGATCCTTCCTAAGACACTGTGTTAGGAAGGCACGAGATGAAATGTAGAGTTATAGCATTTCTAAGGGAAAGCCCCTATGTATAGTAAAAATTAGCCGTTGACCATTCTGACTGTGCACTATGCCAAAATATAAAGGCTACTCTTTGTTTATTTCTAAATCTGGAAATGGATCGTTGTATCTTTATATCGGGGTTGACAATCATGGCAAATCTAAGGGCTAGATATCCACATCTATGAAGCACACAATAACTTTAACAGAGTGCCCAGAAGTCTACTTCAGTGGAAGACAACCCTGAAGCCTAGCAAAAGGATGAATTGTTACTGCTGGAGGCTTTCAGAAGAAGCAATTTGCCTTGTATTTTGGCCATAGAAAGGACAGTCTGGAGAGGTCAATGGCAACATGCCAGGGGAGTGCTGCATGTGGGCTCAGGCTTGAATTTTGTCCACCCCTGTTTTACATGTATCATGGGTCTCATCATCCATCCATCTTCTTGTTGTTGCTGTGTTCTACTACCTCTGATTTTTTAGTAAGTGGAAGCAACATAGAAAAATGCACATGGGAAACCTACTGGCCTTCTTCTTTGCTGTTTGAATGAACACCTTGGGCAAACTGGCATTTGTTTTGTATTTTTGATTTAAATTGAAAGGATAGTAAAAATACAGAAAACCAGATGTGCTAAAGATGGAACACATATGCAAAATAAATATGGGAAGTGAATTGCTGTTTTTAATGATGAACACCTACCACATGTTTAGGAAGTCTCTAGTCCTGTAGGTGTTCAAGAATTACTATTCCCATCACCCTCATTATCAGGCAGGCTAAGGTGATGGCAATTGGAGCTTAACAACATATGTGTGTGGGGTAAACTTTACCGACACCTGTCACCTGTGCATGCATGATAAGATATTAATTGTATTTTCCAAACTAATTTTCACTTACTCACCAAAAATGAGATACCTCCATTTATTTTGGATATACTTTGCATTTGTCACATTTTATATTATTAAGCTCAATTGCATGGATAAAGAGATTTCTCCTCTCCTCTTTTCTCCTTCTTGCTTGCTTTTCTTCTTCCTTCTTTCCTTCCTCCCCCTCCCACTTTTTTGATGTTGTACCTATTACTTTTTATGCTGTTTAAGATAAAGCAGAATATAAATGTTTTGATCAAATGCTCTACATAGGACTGACAGGTGGACTTCCACAAGTAGAAAGGTACTTGCTCACTGCAGCAGCCCACCTCTCCCTAAAGGCCACTCTAAAGGGTTGGAAGAATTCTTGGGTAAGGATTCTTGGGTGTGGACAGAAAGTTCCATTGTGATTATCCATTGGATTTTAACCATAAATAAATTCATGCCAGAGTCAGAGCTAGCCAGCAGGTTGCCAATTGGCTTTCCTTTCCGCAAGGCAAATTTTGTTTAGTCTTTCAATAGAGATAATGCCCGTGATTTCAAGATACCAGACATATTGCTTTCAGATTTTGACAGATTGGATTTTTTTAAAAAAGCAATGTCTTTTTAAGTATACGACTGAATGTGACCTTTTAAAAAATGCTGGCAAATGATTAATGATCTTAATAAATATGTAGAACAGGAAAGTTGGAAAGGTTATATGTTAAAATCACTGTTTGCCCATAAATGCAAATACTTCACCATAGTGCTGGATAAGCAAGCATGATTGATACATTAATATTTACAAATATTTTCACTGGCCATATCCAAAACCAACAAAATGCCAACATACGCATCCTGACGATTAACAGATTATGAAACAGAGTGGGCAGCATGTAGTATTTAGACAAGCTACAATCCAGGATGACATTGAAATCCATCACTTGGCTGTTGGCTGAATATAGATGAGGACAGAATAAAGCCAAAGCTCTGTAGCAAATGGAAATGCTAAGGCCAAAAGGATCACAGTGTTACAAAATATTGCTGGGTTAGCCTTTCAGCTTTTGCATATGAAAAATAAGCACCAAAATCATAGGATTATTAATGAGTCATCAACACTGGATATCCCCTCTGCCACTGGATATCCCCTCTCATGAGGTTCTAAGGATGAGAAATTTTCTGGTTTTATTAGTGTAAGATGTAATGTTATAAAATGGTGCCTTTGTTCATGTGTGTTTTAAAAACAGCATTATGGTTTAGTAGAATCATATTTTTTTTAAAAAATTTATAGTCTATAGATGAATTGTTCCACAACAAAAAATATCACAGAATCATAGAATCATAGAGTTGGAAGAGACCCCAGGAGCCATCCAGTCCAACCCCCTGCCATCAAAGTATTCCCAACAGATGGCTATCCAGCCTCCACTTAAAAACCTTCAAAGAAGGAGACTCTACCACACTCTGAGGCAGCATATTCCACTGCCGCACAGCTCTGACTGTCAGGAAGTTCTTCCTGAGGTTTAAGTGGAATCTCCTTTCCTGCAGCTTGAATCCATTGCTTCTTGTTCTGGTTTCTGGAGTGGCAGAGAACAAGTCTGCCCCCTCCTCAACATGACATCCCTTCAAATGTTTAAACATGGCTATCATGTCCCCTTTTAACCTTCTCTTCTGCAGACTAAACATTCCCAGCTCCCTAAGCCATTCTTCATAGGGCATGGCTTCCAGAGCCTTCACCATTTTGGTCACCCTCCTCTGGACATGTTCCAGCTTGTCAATATCCTTCTTGAATTGAGATGCCCAGAACTGTACACAGTATTCCAAATGAGGCCTAACCAATGCAGAATAGAGTGGTACCATTAACTCCCTTGATCTGGACGCCATACTCCTATTGATGCAACCAAGAATCACGTTGGCTTTCTTGGCTTCCGCATCACACTGCTGACTCATGTTCAGCTTGTGATCTACCAAGACTCCTAGATCCCTTTCACATGTACTGCTATCCAGCCATGTGTCTCCCATCCTGTATTTGTGCATTCCATTTTTTCTGCCTAAGTGTAGGACCTTACATTTCTCTCTGTTGAAATTCATTTTGTTACTCAGTCCTCAGAACTAGTTAAAAATAAATAAATATGACTTAAATAAAATGTACATTCTGTACAGATTGTTTGTGTAAGTAGAAAGCAGCACAAACATCTAAAGTATTATGTATGTTTAATACTACACATCAATTAATATGCACAACAAGCATTAGAACAATTGCATAGGAATAAAATGCTAAGGCTGGGACCAGTTAGTCCTAATTAGAGAAGACCCATTAGATGAATGATTACTGGGCAATTCATATTCAAATTCTGTTGAATCATTAACTCCTCTCTAGTTGGAACAAATAATAGTCCCAAATATAAATGGAGGTCAGGATTCTGCACCAGACACATAACCACGATGTCACAAGCTATGCTCTAACTCCCAATCTGATCCCTGAAACTCACCATAAAATCCAGTCTGCCTCCCAGAGTAATGGATATACGTGGAGTATTGTCAAATGATTTGACCACCTCTCCAACCAGTGACTGAGGCTATGAGGAAAAGTGGCATCAGGTTCTCACAGGGTGTCTCTGCTTCTGCTTCTTATAGCCTCCTTTGCTGGCAGGAATGGGATGGTCATGTTATTCTGCAGTGCCCCCCCCTTGCTAACAGAACAGACTCCATTTCTTTGGACAGCTGATTGTCTTTTAAGATGGGTTTTGGGGTCATTTGCAGTCATAGTGATATTGTCATGGTTACAAATGGGAATACAAAGGCATTATGAAGTCTGGAGTTTAGTTTACATCATTGTAACTATCAGGGTGCCAGCCAGAGTCTGATTCTTATCAATTATACAGTAATATATACTAAATTACATTAGGATGTCAAAACCTAAAAAGCCTAGTCAGTGCAGGCATCAGGCATGGGTGAGTACAGAACGCTGATAGGGACACAGCAGAGAAGACTATCTCTCATTTAACTTCTAACTGAGGAGGCACTGTGCAAGTGGATTGCCACACTTTAATTCCTCAAATCCAGATGTCTTATTTACGTATTGCAAAAGGAAGCATATACATTGGAGCATTCTTATTCCAATTAATATGCTTCCTTTGGTACTATTGATATATTGTAGTTAAAGAGCCAGTGTATTGTAATGACCAGAGTAGTGCACTTAGAACAAAGTTCCCAAGTTCAACTTTGGCTTGGTTGAGGAACTTATCAAGTTGTCTTGGGTCAGTCACTGCCTCTTAAGAAAGCTGACAAATAGGGAATGAATGGGAGAGGAACTATGCATTGTGTGCTGATGTGGCACAAATAAAATAGGAAGGATAATAATAATGATGACATTTTGTCACATGCAGGTGTCTCCAGTGGTATTTTTTATCAAGTCACTGTTTTTTTTTTTTAAATTTCTTATTTCTTTCCTTTTCTTGCCATATTTTTAATCAATGACAGAACAACAACAACAACAACAGCGACAACAACAACAAAGTAGATCCTTTACAATACCATAAGCCCCACAGAGATAGGTCGTCATCTGATTTGCAGGAAAACACAGAAAATAACATAAAGGTAGACAGTAGTCATTGCAGGGAGAAAGCAATGTCTGATTTCCTTACAAATTAAATATTTTACTACAATTAAAGTAGTTCAATACTTTTGTCCTATTTGACTTTTCACTACAATGCATGTGTTAATTCCTCAGTGCTTATGATGTCTCTACTACTACTTAACCATTATTTGTCAATGATTAATGTTTGTGAATTTTGCATTTCATTCCTTCTCGCACCTTCCAACCTCAGGCCATTTCTGTTCTATGCTGTTATAGTGTGAATATTCTACTTTCAACATCCTATGGATCATGGGGTTTGCGGTTTGGAAAGGGGCTTTTAGAATTCTCAGCCAGAGAGCTCTTTGGCCTCAGTGAACAACAAACCCCAGAATCCCACAGGATGCTGAAAGTGGAATAATAGCACAATAACAGCATAGGGCAGAAATGGTGTCAGTCATGTGAGACAACTTTCTATGCATCTGATGAAGAGAATAGCAGTTCACAGAGGCTTATGTCAAATAAAATCGGTTCTTCTCTATAGTACTGCAAGTTTCCTTTTTGGCTTTGTTGCAACAAAGCAACACATACCCTCTTAGAAAATTTGGAAGGTTCTTTCTCTCTCTCTCCCTCTCCCCGCTCCTTCTCTCTCTCTCTCTCTCTCTCTCTCTCGCTCGCTCGCTCTCTCACTCTCGCTCTCTCTCACTCTGTGTAAAAGTAAATGTTAAACCAACATGGCAAACTCATCCCCGAACAACATCATTCCATATTTTATTTCAACTTCACCATAGTATAAATACATTTTACACCTTCAGTTTCATAGTTGCTGTTTTGTTCTCTATGTATGTATTACATTAAAGGGAAGTAGGATTCTTAGTTAAGTATCTGCATCAAATATGTTTTTTTTTTTAGGTGTAAGGCTAATTTAATTAATAGGACATACATGTGAGTAATTAGTTTAAAGAGTCATTAAACAGCCCTAAGATAAATAAATGTGGAACTAGCCCTTTCAAAAGGACATTAACTTTCTTTGAAAATGAATTGACTTTCCAAAAATCTAAGATTCGCATCAAGCAACACCCACAATAAACTTTTATCTTTCATCTCCTCTTGTCTTTACCCATATCTTACCTTCCTTAGGGCAGCACCCATCTCATTTCCCAGAAATCTCTGAAAGATAAAATGCAGAGCCAGATCATCTATTGGGCATAGTGTGAAGGCTGCCTCAGGTAGTGGTGCACCAGAAGCAATGAACTGTAACATTTCCCTCTCCCTGGAAGGCCTTTGCTGAGCCAGTCTATCACTAAAACATGAGCAAAGCAGAGGCTGACATAAAACTGGCCCAGGAAGAAATAAGAAACCACCTGGGGCAATATATGACATCAAGAAAATGTTATTTGTGTGATAGTATGTGCTTTGAAGCTAACCTTCATGGTAAAGTGTATTAGACCTACCATACTTGGCACTGATTCCATTATCATCTTACCTTTTTTCAAGCTGTGAACAGCCTTGATTTTTCAAACTAATATTTTTACAAATTTACTATGTATTATTTATTTGTTACTTTTATATCTTGACTTTCCTGTAATGAGCTCAAGCTAGCATATACGGATTTATCTCTCCCTGCATGATCTCCACAATAAGAAACCCTGTTGGATGAGTCAGGCTGAGAAAGATCACTGAAGGATACAGGGACAGCATACTGTCTTTCCTTCTCATTACGGAAAGTAGCCCTCTTGGAGGTCAAAGCTAGTAAACAGGTAGTGGCAATCATAAGCCAGCTGCACTGCCTCATAACCAGTTAGAAATGGCTCCTGTGTTGAAATGATGCAACTCATTTTATGTGGTTATTTGTGATCTCACAGGGTACCACAACTGCATTGTAATCTACAAAAGTATGATTGTAAATATTCAAAACTCAGATGAAGAAGAGATTTCCTGAGACTGGGAAACCCTGATAAGTAGAATCTTTCAACCATCACAGTTTGGGACATATTCTGCATGTAAAATGCACATTTTTTAAAATAGAAAACACCATTTTCTGCATAGAAATGTTATTTTCTGTGGAGAAAACAAGATTTCTGTGTAGAATACATGATTTTATGAGCAGAAAACAAAATTTCTGTGCAGATAATGCTATTTTCTGTTCAATTGCTCCCCCCATATCTGGATTTCTTACAGAATAAATCTTGAATTGCAAATAGTTCTAAAAACTACAGTTTTTGAGAACTGTTATACAACACAGAAAACAATGGTTAAATTATTCATTTCATTATTCTGTATTCATTCATTATTCAAGAATGAAATTTTAAATTCTTTTAACTTTTTAAAAATTGTTATATAGTTGGATTTGACTTTAGGATATTTAAGTTATTTTAAAGTCTTAAATATCAAATTGTTTTAAATAATTTAAACTGATGTTTTGGTATGCCTCCGAAATATTTAATGGGGTATAGATATTTTAATGAATAGTATATGAACCCTACATATGTTTACTCAGTAGTCAAGCCTTATTAATCTCATTGGAATTTACTGTCTGGCAACTTTGGACTGTAGCAGTTGAAATGTAATGATTTTATTTTTATTAACCACAGGAAGTATTTACAAATCACTTTCTAAATTTCTTTGAAAATCAAAAATAGGGAAAAAAAACCCAGGGAGCTTTCTACCTTCAAAATAAATCCCCCCCCCCAAGCTTAAGCCATCGGATCAGCTGAATCTTGGTATAGTGTTTGGGATGATGGTCTGGGATTTTGGAAAACTGAGCCCAGAAGAAAAGGGGGGAAAAAGAAAAAAGAAAGAGAAAGAGAAGATATGAGAGAAGCCCAGTTGTGGAGTTTGGATGTAGGAAGTGGGGAGAAAGGAGACGGGAAAGCAGAGATGTAGAGATCAAATACATAAGCATATAGAAAGATCTGTAAGTGCTGGATTTTTATGCTTTCCATTACGGATATATTTAGGAAAAGAGAGAATGGAGAACTCTCAAATCTTTTTTTTTTTGACTTAAACACACAGAGACCTCATTCATTATATAGAAATGTGTTGTGTAAGTAGATGGTGGGTGTTGGCACAGCCATCTGCAGTGCATGGAAGCAACTTACAATGAGATGGCACTGAAAGCATCAACACTGGATCCTGGCGAAGAAGAAAGGCAGGATATTACAACAAACATTTTTCTGCTCCTGGGGAACTAAAACAGGTGATAAGCAAGTAGCAGAGGATTGGAAAGAAACTGGGGAAAGCAGAGAAAAATACGGCCAATGCTGACTTCAGCCCTTTCTGCATCTTACCTTCTTGTGACGGTCTGCGGTGGAGATTCCAGCAACAGCTCTGTCAAAAAGGGAGCGTGATGACAGTGCTTCCTTCTACATAGGACCAGCTCCCTGTGAAAGGGAGCATGATGGACATGCTGCTTCCTTCTACAGTGCAGTGGGATACTTTCCCAGGCTGCGCTGGGGCAGGAAGTAAAGCCATCACGCTTCGTGTCTTCCCCAGGATAGGTAAGTGCAGGATTGCAGGTCATTGATGGGGAAAATCCATTAATGATTTCACTCATGATCATGCTGCCTGGTGACAGGAGAAGGATAGGACAGCAATGATGTCACGCAGAACTGTTGTCATGGTCCCATCCTTCTCCCATCCTCATGGCGAGATGGGAGGGTGCTGCAGAAAGGGCCTTCAGCTATCCATATTTTCTCAATGAAAGGGAAGAAACTATTGCTCACTTTAATAAATAACTTGTATCTGTATACTAATAATAACAAAATGTATCAAGTCAATATAGTATTTGTTATAGCTTTATATGTTATCAGTGTGTAAATGGAGACCAAACTGAATTTCCCAACAGAGATAATAAGTAGATCATACAACTCTTAACTCATACATTTAGTTCTATGATCAGAAGGGTGGGGGGAGGATAAAGGACTGAACATGATAGTTTAATCAAGTTTAAACTTCTCTGCTTTTCTTATTGTGCTATCAATTTTTTTATAAAGATAGCTAGGAACCTTTTAGAAGTACTAGGGTTTGTCAAAATTAAGTTGTCAAAGACTGAATATTCTAAAAAAATCTTGACCTCATTTGTTAAGATGAAAGAAACCCCAAATCCCATCACACATAATTTTAATGTCAGCTGTTTTGCTTTTTAGATTGTGCCCCATTGGTGGAATCTTAGCAGGATTAATATATAAATGCTACATTTAAGTAAAAGTGAAGCAAGACATTAAATGCAAATTCACTGTGACATGTAATGTTATTTAGGTTTGTAAATGGTTTTGAAAAGATTTGATTGGTAGAAGTGTGGAAAAAAACAGCTCAATGCTATTCACTCAAACTGATGAACTTGTGTTGCTATATTGCAATTACTTTTAAAAACCTAAAAAGAATAGGGAAGTCAAATACAGTGCTCTATATGAGTAGATGGGCAACAAGGAAAACGGGCCTTTGATTTGCCCTCCTTATAAATGTACCTTACTTAGCAAAAATTCTGCTTCTCCTTTTAAAAATCTAGGGATTGAAATAATGTTAATAATAATAATAATAAAAATTATTTGTATCCCGCCTCTCCACATGGATCGAGGCAGCAAACAGCATGAAATACATTATACATTAAAAGACATTAAAAGAAATTAAAAACATACCCAATCCTCCCCACCCACCAACCCACCTAAATCAACTACTTAAAATGCACAGCAATTAACAATCCATCAATTATTGTGGTTTAGAAATCCTTGTTTCTCTTTGAAAAAGACAGAGACAAAATCCTTGTTTGAGTATGTTCATAACTATTTGGTTGAAAAATGAGTTTCTTGACAGTCAGCAAATACCATCAAGAAGAATAATAGACCAAAGAGAATTTTGCACAATTTTCACTTGTTATGTAAATAGCATGGAATGTTGCAAGGGGTTACTCTGCAAAGAAGAAACACATGGGTTTTGTGTTGGCAAAAGCCTCCATAAAATGCCACTCATTTTTTTTCCACATAATAATTCCTCTACAATACCTTACTATATTTCGATATGGGGAGGACAGTGTGGAGAATTTTTTTTTTCCTGCAGTAGTAAGGAATTAGAATATTCATCCTTGCATGTAAGGATGAAATAATTAAGGGTGTACACCTTTATTAATGTGGTGGTAAGGTTTTATCAAACAAAAACAAGCAAATAAACAAGAATAAGAAATCTGGAAGTGGCCTTCCACTTGCTTACAGTTTTATCTGGAAGGATGAATGTATTCCACGGAATGGCCTACTTCCAGAATAATGGCCCTGAGGGACCTAGAGCTTGCTCATCCTGGCTCAGGTACATACCCTCTGTGCACCTTCTAGTAGTTTTGGTGTAAAGTTGTGTTGTCAAATGCTTGAGAAGAATGTGCAATTGGGGGGCAGACTTGTTGTAGCAGAAGAAAGGAATGTAACTGATTTTTAAAAAGATACTGAACAGGAGACAGCACTTTGAATTGTGCCTGGAGCTGTTGCAAGAAGGGAGTTGTGTGCTCCCTGCAGCAGCCCCAGTTAACCTGGCTGCAACTTTTTGGGTCAACTGTCATTTCCAAACACTTTTCCAAGGCAGCCCCATGCAGAGTGCATTACAGTAATCGAAACAGGACATACTAAAAACTGTACCACCGTGGACAGATCCAACATCTCCAGGGAAGATGCGCAGTTGACACACTAGTTTTAATTGTGCACAAGCAGTGCTGATCATTGCTGAAATTTGGGCCTCCTGGCTTAAAGCTGCAGTGCCCCAAATTATGAACCTTTTTTTCAGGGGGATTGTAACCCCATCTATTCCTTGAGTCCCTATTTCAAGACTTGGCTTTTGATTGATCAGGACCATTTGTGTCTTCTCTCAATTTAACTTCAATTTGTTTGTCCTCATCCAATCCATTACAGCTGCCAGGTTGCGCCAGGCATAATCAACATAAACCCCAGAAAATTATCTATCTATCTATCTATCTATCTATCTATCTATCTATCTATCTGTTGTTTTTTTTAAAAAAAAAAACTTGTATTAACCTCCCCCTCGGAGTCCAGTCAGTGCTTATATACAAAGAGTCAGAAACCTGCTACTTCTTTTCCTTCCTGGCCATGGGGTTATGGATATTCATGCTGTGGCTTATCAGCCCAGGAACTGAGCAACCTGTGTATACCTCCCATAACTTCATTCAGACCTTCTCCTCAGCATTGATGGGTTATTGATGAAGGTTTAGAGGAAAAGAACTCTAGTGTGCTTTCTGCTAATTTCTTGTGTTGTACCTGGATTTTTACATATGTTGATGTAATGGATTGCAAACTTAAAAGGGATGCAACAACTTAAAATGGATTCCATTCTCTATTTTCTAATTCAAGATGGCTCTTCCTGGTATAAGTTCATATATCACCTAGATTTTCCTTTATAGTTTCCATTCTGTTAACTTGCATTTGTTTTGTATAGTGATGTTGCCTTTATGTTAATTCTTCCAGCAGCCCCATATTCCCAGTAGGCTGAATTTACATATTTTTTGATCTACCATAAAATATGTCTCGTATACAAATTCAGATGACTGGTCATGACAGCTTCGAAAGAGGTCAGCCGCGTCACTTGTGGAACATGTCCATGAGATCACATTGTTTTCTTTCATGAAGAAATTGAGAAACGGAAAAAAAAAAAAAAAAAACAGACTTTATTAGAATGTCAACCTCCTTTCCAAACCAGTGAACAAAAATGTAGTTGAAGAGCCAGGATCTAATTACTATAGAAACAACAAGAACATATAAAGGTCAGTTAAATATAAAAAGGTGACTTTACAGTCTCTGTCACAGCAATAGTTATGATTGTTATGGAAAAGGGCACTTTGTTAGACATCCCCGATGTGAGATATTAAATCAAGGCTGGGTATTTAAATTTCAACCAGAAACACCCCATAGCCCCATTGATCACTGTAAAAGTTACAGAGCTTCAAAGGAATTGATTACCAATCAACCTTTTAACGTCTTTTTCCCAATAACAAATGTATAACTAAGCTACTTTGTGCTTATAAAGCAACAAGAAAAATCCTTCATTTCTTTTGCAGTGTAACTCTAACATTCTAGTTACTTTTCTTTCTGTGTGCCCATGGAGCAATAAGACATGGTTTAAACATTGACTTAAGCTACCTCCTCATGCTTTGTTGTTGGAATTCAGGTGATGATAAGATGGATATCATGGCTGTGTGGTGTATGACATGTATTTGTATCATTCAGATTTTTCAAAGTAATTTGAAAAATCAATTTTAGTTACGTTTGAGAAGCAAGACATTAAAGAGTGTTTTTTTTTTTTAAAAAAAAATGCAAGTACAATGTTAATAATTTCCAGAGTGGGAGTCATGTTAAGTTTTTTGCAGCAGAAAAAAAGGGGGGATCTTGTTTTAATTGCCATAACATCTCATGATCTCCAGACCACTTCATCAAGTAAAAAACTACTTTCTCAAATCTTGGAAGTACAATGGTAGTTTTGCCCTTTTAGAAAGTTCTGGAACATGTGATGGCTTTTCCTTTCCATTGGTGAGAAAGAGACATTCTCCATATTCTGAGGGGAGTAGATAGAAATACGAGTTTCAATGGCATGCTTTATTTAAAAATAACTTTGGTAGTGATTGCTGATGTTTCTTTTCCTGTAAATGCCACAGAGAGCACTGTCCTTACTGCTGTCACTGTGAGACCTCTGCCTGCAGCAGTAACTTTTGGGCAGCATGCAAAGGCAACACATTGTTAGCTATTCAGTTTGGTGTGTGTGTGTGCCTTCAAATTGCCAGTCAGTTTTTGGTGACTTCATGAATTACGAAGGCCCTTTTCACACCTTACCTTCGTCACGACAGTGGAGGGCAGCACTCGCACAAGCAGCCTTTTGCGTGAGCCGCTCACAGCAGCCCTTCTGCCTCCCGCAGCTGTTTGCCAGTCGCGTGAGCGTGGTGCAAATGCCCCACCCCTTCCTTCCACAGTGCAGCCTGAGAGCTGTAGGCTGCGCTGGGGGAGGAAGTGTGACCAGCCCGCTCATCTGACACACTGCATGGCAGGTAAGTGTGCGAGGGCCCCGGGAGCATTGCGCAACTGTGCAGTATTTTTGGCTCCCAGCTGAAAATAATAAAAGGCGCACACGTCCTGCTTTAGGCTCGTGAGCGTTGCATGAATGGGAGTGCGTCGTACGGACCGACGCTCCCATTCACACGACACTTAAGGGGCCCTTGCGCTACAGAAACTGCATGCGAAAAGGGCCTTAGGCATGGAATACTTAGATATAAAGCTTTTTCACACAGTGTTTCTAAAGCAAGAGGGCCCCTTGAGTGTCGCGTAAATGTGAGGAGCGGTCTGCATGACACACTCCCATTTACACAATGCTTAAGGGCCTGACGCGGACCGCACACACACCTTTTCATTTTTGGCTTAAAGACGAAAATGGTGTGCAGTCACGCAATGCTCCCGGGGCCCGCGCGCACCTACCTGGCATGCAGTGCATCGGGAGCCGGGCCGATCGCACTTCCTCCCTCAGTGCTAGCCTGCAATTCCCAGGTTGTGCTGTGAAGAGGCGGGGCGTTCGCACGGCACTTGCGTGACCAGGAAGCTGCTGCAGAACTGAAGCAGCAGGGAAGTGGCAGCGTTCCTGCTGAGGCTTCTCATGCGAGTACCACCTCCACCTCTGTGAAAAGGTAAGGTGCAAAAAGGCATATAGTTTTGCCAGTTCCCCCTTTGATATATAGCCTGTATTCTTTGCCAGTCTCCCAACCAAATACTTACAAGTGCTGAGCCTGCTGAGCTTCTAAGATCAGACAGGATCTGGTGCTTTTGGGTTTTTAACCCCCATGTACTTTATTATGGTTCTATATTTACTTCCAGGAAGGAGGAGAGTTAACTTGCATTTGTTTTGTATAGCAATGTTGCCTTTAATGGATTCTTATTTGGGGCAGCCTATATTCCCAGTAGGTTGAATTTGCCAGTTTTGTTTGTTTTTTAATTGCAAAATGTGCCATTCAGATGACCGGTCATTGCCGCTCAGAACGAGGTCAGTTGTGTCACTTGTGGAACATGTCCATGAGATTCCATCATTTCTTCCTTCATGAAAATCCTTGTAAGACATTTTTCCTCAAGTGGTGAAAGGGAATGTGTGTCAAGGCCTGCTTTTCTCCTCACAGACTGGTATGGCAGCTTTCCCCAGTCAGTTAAAGTGCCCTGCCACTTTCCTCAGCTCTACCTTCCCCTTTAAATCACCACCTTTGTGTAAAAAGGGTAAAGCCTTTCAGTTGTTATGTAACCCCTTTTATGATCTATGGTAGTGTGATTCTATTTCATTATAACTATTGAGAATCATTCAGCTCAGTCAGAATTTATAAAATATAATATTTATTAAAATAATAACCAGAATTAAATATTGTTTTCCATATGTATGTCCAAGTTAACAGATCTTCAGAATGTGTTTAGACAGTTTCTTATATCTTTACATCAGCATAAAGGCACATGTCTCTTAGACACAGCCCTCTGGCCAAGACTCACTTCCCAAATCTAGGTCACACTCTCTGACCAGCTTCAAAAGTGAGTTGATTTCTCCTCTACCCCTCTCTCTAGGATTTCCCTGAGAAAACACACCCTTCTTACTCAGCCTCTCTGATTGACTGAGAACCTCTCTGTCTGAAGGACTCTTAGCCCTTCCTCCCTGAAGGCTAACAAAATTCAATCAAATGTGCCTGCTGTATATGCATTTTCTTCTCACGCCTCCAACCCCTCCTTCATACTAATGGGCTCAAATTCTCTTTGGAGTGACTATTCTAGTTGCCTTGTGATCTGTTACTGGGTAGTTCTCTGCCATTCCCCCAGACTCCATCACAGAATGCTCTATGACAATGTGTTCCTTGACTTTGGTGGAAAGGCATCATTTTCTGTTTTGTTCAGATAGCTCATATCATGGGGCAACCTTCCCAACATTTCCATATTCTACTATAATACCTTTCTCTGAAAAGTCCTGTGTCTTGATGCATGGTTAATTAAACGAAACAAAAAAATCAGAGACATTCTTGCTAAATGAAAAGAAAAAAAATAGTGGCAACCTTATAGATCAAAATCCAGCTCCCCCTGCTGAAAGAAAAGAACATTAAAATATATAGTATCGCTACAAACAGCCAATAGTATCTTCAGGCAGCCACTTCTGGTTTTGGACAATGGCTATTTGGGGCAAAATAGTTTTCAATGGCCAATCACACTCCCTGATAGAACCTTCCGGGGAGATTGACCATTTTCAAACTGCCTCCTTTTCCAATGTGCATGGGGGGCAGTGGCTGGGGTTTAAGGAGAGATACGTAGTGGGCCACATGTGATCTACAAGTCACACAGTTCCCCCATCTGAATTATAGTATTGATTTCCAGGTTGTCATCTCGGCAAATAATCATCTGTGCAAGTATCCTATGTATGGAAATTATATTAGAAAATATTCAGGAAATGGGTGGAAAACATGTTTTTTGAATGTTGAGAAAATTGGATGAGAAGAAACCTAGACTGATGAGAATCTTCACAGTTCTGGATGTAGTCTGTGCATAATTCACATGCGGTTGTTTTGTGAAGAAAACAGCATTTTCTGTGGTGAAAATAAGATTTTTGCATGGAAAATGCTGTTTCCTGCACAGAAAATGCTGTAATTGAGGATTTATTCTGTGCAAAATTCATGCACGGTTGATGTGCATAGAAGACAAATTTGAAGAAAGAAAAGAAGGGCAAAAGTGAAAGATAGAAAGATGGAGGAAGAAGAGATACAGAAGAGGTCAAGGGTCAAATGTTAAAAAAGAAATAGCTTTCCAAGACAAGGAAGAACAAGACCCAGATGTCTGGAAATTAGAACACAGATGGAAAAGCAAAGCAAAGATGGGTAATATGGAAAAATATAAACAACAGCATAGTGGATATCTCTCCAACTTTTCAGATGGCAGTCCTCAATTTGAAGACCTGTGTAGTCCTGGTTTATTTTAAAGTTGAAGAAATGTAAGAAGAGACAGAGGTGTGAAACTTCCCGTCAATAGTTAGCATACGGAAAGCTTACAATCAGGCATGTAGGTCAGCTGGTCACAGTCTAATTATTAATAACTATGTATGTAACTAGACATATAAATCAACATACACAGATTCTATGAAAAAAGTCTCTTTTTTGATTACACATTTGCAGCTGTCCTACTGGTAAGGTATTGTCAGTTTGACATTTCACACATTTTTTGTGGGTCATCTTCTTCAGGGGTTCTATGGCTCCCTCAAAAATTGACCAGAAAATCCCACCTACCTTATGTTGGAGATACACACACACACATACGCACACACTCAAATATGAACAAGGTTGTTCAGGTTCAGTGCAAATTTACACAATCATTGTTATCCCTGTTATCAATAAAGTGAAAACAATTTTCATTGTTGGCTTAAATAAAAAAGAACACTCAAATGGAAGCAAATTTCATGAATGATCTGACTCCTATCATGTTTACTCAGCAAAACATGCCATTAAATCCCACTTACCTATTTAAATTACTTCCAGGTAAGTGTGAACAGGAAGGATCATAGTGCAAAACTATGTCATTTATCAAGCACGTAAGTGACTTAGGCCCTTTCCGCACCTTACCTTGTTCCAGCGCTGGGGTGTGGGGATCACACAAGCAGCCTCCGCCAAAAGGCTGTCCCTTCCCTGTTGCTTCAGCTCTGCACGAGCTGCCTGCTCACATGAGAGCCCCACCTCTTCCTTCCTCAGTGCAGTCTGAGACCTTCCCAGGCTGCACTGGGGCAGGAGGTCCGACCGGTCCGACTCGAGAGGCTCTGCACAACAGGTAAGTGCATACAGGGCCTGGGAGCAATGCTCAATCGAGCACCATTTTAGGCTTCAAGCTGAAAATGAAAAGATGTGCGACTGGCTTCTGCCAGCCCTGGGAGCATTGTGCGATTGTGAGTGCATTGTGCAGATCACTCCTCGCAATCACGCAACACTCCAGGCCCTCTTTCTCATGGCAAATGCCATGTGAAAAGGGCCTTAGTATCCTAGACAGTCCGTGCATTCTTTTCTCCATAAAGGATAAATTTTTATCACTAAAAAAGACAAGCAACAATGTTTTGTAACCTCACTATTCAGAACATCCTACTTTTCTGAGAGACCAAAGAACAACTTCAGAGTTTCACTGATCCTAATACAAAACAATTTAAAATGTAGACGGAATTGTGATTCATATGTTCTAGGCATCTGGTAAGCACTTAAAACCCTGTTGTGCAGAGTGAAATGCTATAAGATAAATTAGTAATAAAACATAAAAATTGCTCTCCTGTGAAGGAGGATAGATAGCAAGTATAAACATTGCCAAGTATAAAAGTGGAGAGCAGCAGGAGGAAGAAACGGGGGAAAAGAAAATTTGATTCCAAATTGTACTTGGTATTGTTAAATGACAGTTTTATTAAGTATGCTGATTTAAACAGAACAACCTGTCTGGTTTTCTAATCTGCTTATATATATATATATATGCCAGTTCCCAATGTCCCATTTCACTTTCCAGTGATCTGTCGCACTCTGGTGATAAGAAGAAACAGAATTCTGAATGAGCCTATGTACATAGCTACCAAGTCTTCCTCCTTATGGCAAAAGGAAAACAGTATGCCTGGGAATTCTTTTGTAGTAAGGGTAACTTCCGCATCATCGCCACCAATTCTTATGTCAGCTTCCTGTGCATGTATCTCTAACAAGGATCCCACTGGATGGTCTGTCTGTCTCAGTGCGCAGACCTTAAGAAATACACTACATTTCTTTGGTTTACCTTCAGCATGCAAACACTCCCTCTACACACACAGTCTGCCCATCCTAATTGTCATGAATGGATCTTGCTGTGATCATCTTTTCAGTACACAAGTCATTATTTGCATATCATGATCTTTAAAAATCTCCTTACTTAAACTTAAAAATTCTTTCTCACAGGCATCATATGTGAACTTTGACAAAAGCCAAAGTTCTGCTAAGACAGGCAAAATAATGATAAACTCTGCTTCAGAAATGACCCCAACTCATTATTGGTGCTTGAGGGGAAACAAGTAAGCAAAACAACATGGTATTGTGTACCCCCCAAAAAAAAAAATCCTGGGTAAAAAAATAAATGTATAAAAGCCAGGGAAATTAAGAACACTTGGAAATTTTCTCAACTACTATATAAAAGTCAAAGTTTGTCTGTGTGTCTGGCTGTTTGTCTGCATCAGACAGGCAAAGACCTCATATGATTGGCTGTGTGAGGCAAGAAGACAGTTGGGTGAATTCTTAAGAGGAAAATAAATTCCAGGGCAAAGCTGGGTACAGAGGTTGGGTTCCTGACTGTCTTCTCGAGTACCTGTAACTTTTCCCGTATTCCCCAATTCAGTCTGTATTCATAGTTGTTAACATACAGAGGTTGGGTTCCTGCGGGAATATACTGTCGTCCTCCTTGCTGCTAGGCATCATCACCATAGAAACCCATGTATTCCAGTAACTGTAACTTTTCCCTATAGTCCCCAAAGTAAATACTTCCTCCTCTAGAAGAGATTTGACCAAATAAAAATAGGAAGACAAGAGTTTGTGCCATGAATTGTTAAAGTTGGGGTTTCTTTTAAGGAAACATCTTTTAAAAAAAATAAATCCTGACAGAAATGTCCATTTTCAATGGTCGTTGCACATTTGGATGAGCTCAACTGTGGCAGGTTGCAAAAAAATAGACACAAAGAGTTTCATGAAATAACAGCCTTATGGTCTGTACTTGTTTCTTCATTTATTCTGATGATGATGATGATGATGATGATGATGATGATGATGATGACGACGATGATGGGCAACCATTATGAAAATGACATAAAGAGCAGAATTCACTCCAGTTAAAATTCTTAAAAGACTCAGTGGTTGGTGGTAGTGGTTGTATTATTATTATTATTATTATTATTATTATTATTATTATTATTATTTGCTTGCAAAAGGGGAATGTTCAAATATGGAGGTGGGGCAGGGTTTACTTCCCTTTTTCTTCCTTCATCTTTTTGCAATCAGCATGAAAATGACCAACATGGTGTAGTTGTCTGAGTTTTGGACTAGAACTCCAAGACATCATCAGGGTTCAAATTCCTATGGAAACCCACTGGGTAACCATGAGCAAGTTACACTCCTTTAGCCTAAGAGATAGGTAAGGAAATTCTCCTCTGAGTAAATCTTGTCAAGAAAAATCTTTGATAGAATTGCCATAAGTCAGAGTCAACATGAAAGAATGTAACAACAACAGCAGCAGCAGTAAAAACAGCATATGTCATTAAAGTATCCCTAAGTAAAAAAATATCGCAAGCCTTCAGAAAGATTGTGCAGGATCTGGGGAGTTCAGATGAATGAAATGTAGTTCAAGACTTTTTTGTGTTGCTTTCTTTTGCTGAGCTCCAACTAAAATCAGAGAAAGTGCAACAGGATAAGATAGACAATGGATGTATAGCATACAGGGGCCAAGGAAGAATAACCCAGCTTTTTCCAACCAAGCACCCAATGCTACATCCTCCCAGGCCTGAGAGACTCTTAAAGGTTGTGAACTATTTGTCTGTCTCTATCAGAGTAAAAGATGGCAAGCAGAACTGAACAATGGCCAGCCCTCACCCTTTCACACCTAAACCAGAAGAATAAAACAAACACAGTCTGCTGCAGTAAAAGTAAATAACATAGTTTTTACTCATGGCCTTTTCATTTCCACAGTGACTGAAGGTTAGCTTTGGAGGAAAAAAAAAGAAATGAAGGTTCTTCAGTCCATGGTTTCAGCTTTGCAGTTTATGGGCAATGTAAAAGGACAATGATAGGAAGGAGGAGGAAAATGGCAAAACAACAAGTAAACAATAAACAACTTGGTAGTAAATACAACCCTGCTATCTAGCAATAGTATGCAAGATGACCCACCTCTAATAGAGATTCCACACAGGTGTTGCTGTGGGGAAGGAATGAGGGCATTGTCTTCTTCTGCATTCCAACGAGATCTTCCTTCAGTCCCCAAATTACAGGCAGCAAAAGACTGATATTCAGAATGCTTATATTTGCTTTGCAATATTGTTTGCCCCTTTCCTTTGGATGTGTAAATTCTGTTTCTAAATGTTCAATTGAAGTTCTAATTTCTACTGTGCTAGAAATCTGAGCAGTGAATTAAAGATGTCGTTTTGAGGGTAGAATTCTTGCTGGGGGGAAATGCACTCATCTCCTCCCCAGAGCTATACCCTGAGATGCCACCAAAACACACCCCTGCTCTTGGTAGGAAAAAGTAAGTCAGGACACTGAAAACCTTGTAACATATTTCTTCAGTGCTCCTTCCCACCAAGTTCTGAAAGTGTAGAGTCATAGCAAATTTGTTCACTGTGATTAGACACTGAAGCTTTCGGCCATCTTCTCACTTTATGAACAAATACTGTATCTTTCTTTACATGGAGATTCTGAGAAAGAATGTATTAATTCTTGGGAGAGGGGAATGCTACCTGTGCATCTGTGTCCCTCTGAAGATAAATTACTAACAAATCTGCTAGAATGTTCTGATTTAGATTTAGATTTTGTCCTCTTCCACTGCAATTTACCAAACCCATCAAAATCTACAGATTTGATTCTGGATTCAAGAGTTGTCCAAATCCAAGGGACATCACAAATAAACAGCGATTTTGATTTTGACTTTTCTTAGTGATAGCTTTGCTAATACCTTGTTGAAGAAGAATAGTCCAAAAGGCTGATGGATTCCCAAAGGCATATGTTAAAATTAATGGTGACCTCAGGGAAACAGAAAGCATTTCAGGTCCCTCAGATCAATCCCTTTAAAGGTCAGCCATTTATCCGATGCATCCTCCTGTTTCTCTGGAAAAATGACCCTAATGTGCTTTTATTTAAGGAACCCTCCAAAGCTGGATAGATAGATAGATAGATAGATAGATAGATAGATAGATAGATAGATAGACAGATAGATAGCTATTGTTTATTACAGTCATAGACCAGTAAAAAGATTACATCAAAACAGTACCAAGGGCCAAAAACCTAAGTACTGATACAAGTAAACATAAAACATGAATAAATAATGCATAAAAACAGCGTAATAAACTTAGTCAAGAATGCACTACTACTGAGGGATAACAGTCTCACAAGGATTACAAGTTATACAATATGCATCTACTCACTAGCCAACATCTTTTGTCTTGCTCTCATAGCTGCAGCACAGAATTTAGCAACCTTATATGTTATATCAGAGTTCATACCTGATAACAATAGGAAGGTATAAAATGATTCAGAACCACCTGGGTGTTCCCAAAGAATTGAGGAGATGATATCAGCTCTTAAATCTCTGTAGAACATACATTGAAAAAGCATGTGTTCAACTGTTTCAATCTGACCGGAAACACAAGGACAGTATCTCTCCAAATAGGGAATTTTTTTATATCGTCCTTCAAAGACAGCGGATGGAAGACTACGGCAATGTGCTAGAGTAAAAGCCAAATGATGTTTGGGCAGTTCTAAACATTTTAAATAGGCCCATGGCAACATGTGATACTTGTCCTGCTCACTAGCAATAAAGGATGGAGAACAGGCCAAATCTGTTTGGTGTCCAATATCAAAGATACATTGTTTAATGACTGATTTAGCCTGGTCATAGCTCATCCTAAATAAGCTATCAGGGGACAGACCCAGCATTGACAATTTGGTAACACCACCTGTTTCCATTTATAGTGAAACTGGTCTTCCAAAACCAAGAGTGCAAGCTCAATTGGAACAAAGTTTAATCTAAGCCAGTAATTAAATATGCAAATCCATACTCTGGCCTCTATGCTCTGAAGGCCTGCCTCTAACTATAAAATGGCATTGGATACACATTTAGGGACATGAAAAACTGATCTTAAGAACTTAGACTGTATGCGGTCCAAAGGTGAAAAGTTAGGAAATGGCCCTAATTGAACACCATACAAAAGCTGAGCGATTGGTTTTGCCTTCAATACTTTCAGGGCTGCTGGAACATATTGACCACTTTTATACTTAAAAAACTTTTGGATAGCAACTGAGCTCCTTTGGGCATTGTTAACAATATAATCACCATGAGCTTTCCTGCTACCCAAGGATTAAAAAATTACTTCTAGATATTTGAAGCAAAAAACCTGATCTATTTCGTGATTATCTATAGTCCAATGAAGGCTCCTTGTAAGCTGGACAGAATATAGATGACTGAAAAAAGATGGCTGAGGCACTGAAAATGGGTCCCTCAGTGACTTCAAGCAGACGTGCTTCTGCTAGCCCACGAAAACTGTTGGTTAAAAACATCTGTTTTTAAATAATTCAACATCTCACTACACAGAGTATGAGCCTTCTCATCTTGCTTACTTGGGTTTTATCAGAAAAACAATCATTCTAGATGAAAATGGATGTACTACTATTTGATGCTCAGGTAAATTTTTGTCCCTTACTGTTGCTGGCTGCTTATATAATTTTCATTCATTCATCTCCTCTGTTTATCATGTGAGAGTTTGCATTCTTCTAAGCACTTTGGTATTAGGACTGTCATATGAACTCCTACCTCTGTTGAAATTTTCACTACTGTCAATGTTGCAAATAAATTTCATAAAAGGGCTAAAACAAGATCCTGTCTTACATTCTCTATGTTCTTTTCCTCCCCATCTCCTCCTCCCCCTTTCTCTTTCTTTCTTTGATAGAAGCAATTTATTTGAAGAGGTTGAGATGGGAAAATCTAAAAGCAAGAAAAGACTAATAAAAAGTCAATATTTCTCTCCTTTGTGGCATGTCTGTTAGCTTGATTGAAATGGAAGGCATTCCTGCATGTTAGATAAGAGCAGGCGTTTCATGCAAGCATCCTTAGAATGCACCTTAGGAGTCCTCATTAAGAGGAGGGACCTAGAGCCTGTACTTGGCATCACCTATACATACACTTTCTTTTCTCCAGCAGGATACACTCTCTTTAATCCATCAAATGCACACACAAAAAGTAAGCAACAACCCTGCAACAAATAACTAGAGCTGATTCAAGTTTGTACAGAGCTTAACAATCCAAGGGGGCTAGGAGGATCCATCAGCTAATGTTTTAGAGCAATCAAGGAGAAAAACAGAGAGTCTCCTGCTGCCACAACTGCCTCCTGAGGGCATGTCCTGCCTCTTCCCTCTTGATTACCCACAATGGGTGTTCCCACCTGAGAACCACTTCACTTGCCACTGCCGCCATTAGAAATGATGAAGCAGTTTTCCACAGGTGGCAATTTACAGGTAACATTTAAGAGCAGAAAGTGGGCAATTATTTAATGTGTTACTATATTTTTATAGCCATGGGGATGCTGTTTTCTGCTGTCGCTGTGTCTGAATCCCATACTGCCAAAGTGTCACAAGTTCCATGATGTTCAGACTATTTTGTTTCCCAGTGGTTAAGTAAAGGCATATATGGAAATAGCTATCTGTTCCTTGTTTTCTCAACGCATGTTGGTTCTGAAAAATTGTCTGAGATTGTCATTGCAGGATATCTAACAGGTGAGGAGCTGTTATCTTATTCAACTTCCTTTTTTTCAGCAATGACTAGACAAGTATCTTTAGTCACTGTAAAACAGAGCGTGAAGATGAGTGCTTTCCCTCATTGTTTCACACCAACATTTAGATATAGTTATATTCTCTCTATAGGAGAACACTTCATTTAATTGTCATGACTGATAGCTAGGGGCTGGGAGGGCGGGTGGAGAGCAGAATTTTATTTTAGAAATTAGAAAGTGATAGAATACTATTTCTTTCCTATGTATGTTTCACATATGTTCATTCACAAGTGTTACATTTCAAAATGTGTAACCTTATTTTCACTGCTGCATTATCATATATTACATTACTACATTACATATTGTTGCTGTTGTGTGCCTTCAAGTCATTTCTGAGTTATGTTGACTCAAAGACAAACCTATCATGGGGTTTTCTGGGGCTGAGAGTTTGTGATACATCCAAGGTCACCAAGCAGATTTCCATGGCTGAGCGGGGAATCAAACCAATACAGTGGCTTTCATATTAGATATTGCATTACATTAAATTAATATAATGCTTCAGCAGGAGAATCTTTAAGAAGATTGAGCTAGTGGGGAATTTTGCCTACAACAAAGGTAAAACCCTTTCATTTGGGCTACAGTTGGCAGGTTTTATCTATACATCACCTAAAAGTTTTTCCAATACAGGCAATGCTTGAGAAATTCAGTGGTCTCTGCTTAAGAAAGGAACAGTTAGTTTTGCAAAGGACAGGTACAACCTTAGTCTTAATGGAAGTTACTTTACTGTTTCCGTTGGAGCTGAAATTTTATTTTCTGTTTTACATTTCCCTTTGCTCCATCCCTCCACAGCCAAGAAAAGGAGTTGTCATTGCCTACATTGAGATCTCTCCAGAATAATCAACTAAGACAGAAGCAACATCTGACACAAAATGTGTGCCTATGTCTACGATTGTCACCTTGCTTCTCCTATATGGTTTTCAAACATCTTTGACCCAATGAAGAATTCAGTGAACTTTGAAAGGTGGCATGATATATTTTGTGCATTTTGATTAGGCAGTTGTATTATTTTATAAATATTTTTTCTTGAAATACACATTCTATTCTAAAACACATTTTATGTGCCTTTTGTCTCACAGTACATATATTGTATGTGTTTTTAATGCTAAAATATGCATTTCTGTATACATTTTGAATTAAGAACAGTAACATGAGCCATTTCCACACTACATTGTTATAGTGCTATTATTCTACTTTCAATATCCTCTGGAATTTTGGGGTTTGTAGTTTACTGAGGTCAAAGAACTCTCTGGCTGAGGATTCCAAATGCTCCTACCAAAATTACAAACACCAGGACTCCATAGGATGTTGAAAGTGGAATAATAGCACTATAACAGTATAGTGCAGAAAGGCCCATAAAGTTCAGAGAAGTGCAAGAACAAAAGGATAATTGCCTTTCAATCAGAGCATTTGTTTGCAAAATACTGTTCAGCTCAGTTCATTTAAAATGTAAACTCAATGATTTTCTCAAGCATTGCTATGGAAGTTTTGTCTGGATACTTTTGTTGGATAATTTTCACGCATAGCCAGCAATAGCTTCCATGCTGCCAGGACTGGGCTTACAAATTTATCCAATTGGAAAAGAAAAGCTCCCCTACTCAGATTCACTACCAGTTTCTATATTATGTAAGACTTTCAGGCGAATGGATAAACAGTAGATCAAGGTTTCCGTACAAAAAGGAGAGAAACAATCAATGCTGGGGAGACTTGAGATTCTTATAGCACAGTGGGAAGGAAACCCTTAATTAATCATATTAACGTTATTTGACTTCCCTCTTAAGAGCTGAATTTTATTCTGAGTCAAGATTCCCCTCAGTGTATTTTCAGGGGAAATGACTGATTTTTAACTATTTGAAACTATTTGATATGTAAATATATGTAAGTATAAAATCTGCCAAGTGGTGAGGGAAACTTGTCACTTGCCTTCTTTTCCAGTTTTCTATAGGTGAAGATGCGTGGCTTAAATACAAAATAATACCTTACACTTTGTAAATGATTGTGCATAACCATGTGGCAATAATACCAGGCACAACAAATTCTGTATATATTTTTCTTTGCAGATATTAACAGCAGAAATCTGAGCTAAAAGACAGGAAATATATGGAGAAATCTGTCAATTTTATTTATTCTCATTTTTTTTTTAAAAAAAAGTTCTTTTTCTTCTGCTTAAGAAGAAATCTACAAAACTTGTTAAACTCTTATAAAAAATGAAGTGAATGAAATTGTCAGTAGCCTCTGCTGACCAAATTCAGAATGATTCATCTAATCTGAGCAAAGGGAAGTCCATGTTGTATCCATTTGGCATGTAGCAATTGAAAATGACAAGGTTGTCAGTAAGGGGAAAAATGGTAGTTGACATCATTGTAGCACCGTGAACTTTGTTGAATGAAGAGGTATTTAAAACTTTAAGGAGATAAGCACTCAGATGAAGAAAGTCATCAGTTTCAGTTTCTCTCATATGATTCTTTTCAGAACTCAAGTTCTTTCCACTAGTTTTCTGAAGAAATTTGTGAATTTCACTAAATTCCTATAAAAATAATCAAACAGAATGGTTACCCATCCATAGTGCTGACCATTATTGTGTTTCCAATGGCAAATCAGATCTTCCCAATGAAAACAACATCAATATGATAGAGAGTTTGCTGATGTTTGTCCCCATAATCTGATAACTAGAGATCAGTTGCTTCCAAACATGGATGATTCATTTGCCCCTCTCACCATGATAGCTCAATTGTTCAGATTAACTTTATATAAATACATTAGGATTTGAATTGCATCTCACAAGGTCATGCATAAAAATTCAATTTAGCCATGTCATTTCTCCTCAACATGAAACAACACACTTGCTGTGGTTCACTTTTACAGTTCAGTTGAACTGACTTCTGCTGTGGTGGCTTCAACAGCTGTATATAATTGTCTAGCCATTATTAATCCCTTTAGTGTTTCTTGTGATAACATTATTCTGGATGAACTCATTTGGTATTAATGCAAATGTCATATGTAGTTTAATAGGATTTTCACTGTAATTCAGTATTAATTAAGTGGACCTGTGTTGTTATGAATTCCCCTAATACACTGAGCTTCCTAGTGTGCTGAGAAATATCAGTCTTCTTTCCAAATCCTTTATTGTTCTGGAAAGTCACTAGTCTTCAAAGACATTCCAAAAAAGGGAAAAAAAGTCATGAGGGGGAGAGAAAAGAGAGTAGACATCCATGTAAAGATATTAGAATAATGCTGCCCAGTATAACAGCTTTTCTCTTACAAAGTCGAATCCATTCATCTAGCATTTAATTCAAATCACCCTGCTATTTAGAAAGAACCAGTTAAACTTCTAAAAGAGGGCACTGGTGCCTTACTGTCAGTCGGTCTGGGGGCTGTCTGATCAATGAAGTGAGAAAGGGGAAGGTCCTAGAGCAGTTCAGTGAGTATGCTTGGTAGCACATTAGCAAGACTGAGGAGCCATCTCACATTTAGAGAGAGGGGCATCACTCAGTTTCACTTTTGCCAAGTTCAGTTTGTTTGAATCTAAAGTTCTTGGCATTCTGGATATGAAGAGAAGAAGAAGAAATAAAATGTAAATTCAAAACCAAACCGATATGAAACTCTCCCCTGTTTGCACTAACCAAAGTCAGTAAGTACAGCTATTCCCATCATGGAGAGAACCATATTATATCTGACTTCTGCTTAAGTGTTTAAGACTGGGAACATCTTTTTTGAAATACAGAAGAGGTGCCAAGTAATTCAGTGCTAAAATGGTTGAATACATGGGGATAAAAGTAAAGCACTCAGAGTTCTGAACCTGAATGGATTAATCTGTTAGTTTAAGTTTCTCCCACATTTTTTCTAATCTAATAAAATCATATATCATAGGCCATTTCTGTTATAGTGCTATTATTCCACTTCCAACATCCTATGGAATCCTGGGGTTTGCAGTTTAGGGAGGGGTCTTTAGAAATCTCAGCCAGAGAGCTCTTGAGCGTCAGTCAACTACAAACCCCAGCATTCCACAGGATCTTGACAATAGAATAATAGCATTATAACAGTGTATGGTGGAAATGGCCATAGAACTGGAGAGCACCTCATCGGCCATCTAGTCCAATCCCCTTCCTACACAGGTATCCACAGCTAAATCATTCCAAAGAGATGGACATCCATCCCTTTTAAAGACCTCCAAAGAAGAAACATCTGCTACTATCCAAGGCAATTCATTTCACCACTGAACAGATTTTACCATCAGGACATTCTTCCTAATGTTTATGGGAAACCCTTTTTCTTATAATTTGAATCCACTGGTTTATGTCCTGTCTCTTGAAGCAACCGAAAGTATGCTTGCTTTATCTCCTATATAACTAGTCCTTCAAATATTTAAAGATGGCTATCTCAATCCTCTCTTCTCCAAACTCATCATAGCATTTCAACATTCTTTCCATTTTGCATTTGAATAAATTACTTTTGATAAATTCTTACAAACAAACAAACAGATAAACTGAAATTGGACTATATTCTCATTTGTCTGTAGCCAGAATTAATCATTATCCAGGATGAGGTAGAATTCAGTCGCCCACTATGTGTTTCCTGATTCTTTTTGAGCTGGTGTCTGCAATATCTCCATCCATTCATCTGAAGTGGTGGCTAGAGATCCATCATTATCACTGCTAAAGCATGGCGGGGGGTGGGGAAGGGAAAGCCGCCTTTTTTCATCTAGCAATTTTTTTTTTATTCTATATTTTTTTAAAAAAACTTAGAAATACAAACTTACATAATATTCTTCTCTTAACTTAATTAGTTTCAAATTATTACATATAAAACGTTGCTAATTTTCCATGTCATCATAAACATTTCAAATAACACTTCCCCTCTTCCCTGGTTTGATCTTTAATTTTTTGACATTTCAACACTTAGATCTCACAGGTTCAAGCATCAATTTGTAGACTGGTCTCCCAACTTGTACATACTAGAATAGATACCATTCGATTTATCTTTTATCTTAAAGTATTCTTTTGTTTATTACTGCAAATTTAACTTTGAAAATTTGTTTCTAAATAACCTTTAAACATTCTCAAATTGATTGTTCCCTTTCTTAATCCTACTTTCGTTTCATTTTTCATTCTGAAAGATAACTCTTCCATTGAGCAATATTCTTGTATTTTATCTACCCATTCTTCCAGGGATGGGCTTTCTGTCCTCTTCCAATATTTTGCCCATAGAATTCTAGCTGCCGTAATCATATATAGTATGACTGTCTCATATTGTCTTTTATCTTTGTCAATTTGATGTGTCATGTTCAATAAATACAATTCCGGAGTCAGTGGGAGATCTATTTGTAATAAGGATTCCATGGCTCCGTGAATTCTTTTCTAGTATCTTATAGCCTCCGGACAAAGCCACCACATGTGATAAAAAGATCCATCTACTTGCTTACATTTCCAGCAAGCCTTTTCTTTCAAAGAATACATCTTGCTTAGCTTGAGGGGATCTAAATACCATCTATACAACATTTTGAAGTAATTTTCTTTTAAATTTTGTGCTAATGTAAATTTATTTGATATTTTCCAGCTTCTTTCCCAATTTGCTAACTCTATTTGGTGGCCTATGTTTTGCGCCCATTTAATCATTGATTCTTTCACTGTCTCCCCTTCCAGTTCTCGATCCAATATAAATTTGTATAAATGTGATGTTAGGTGATCTTTCTGTTCAAACATCAATTTTTCCCATTGATTTAATTGTGATGTGATTTCTATGCCCTCAAGTTTTAAGTCGATTTTCGCTCTCTCTTTCAATTGCCTATATGGGAACCAGTGACATACCCAACCTTCTTGTTCTAATTCCTCTTTTGTTTTAATGCACTGTCCACTGTTATCTTTTATGATTAAATCACTGTATTTTAACCACTTTGATGTTGGATCTTTCCATTTCACTTGAAAGGCTTCCTGAGGGGAGACCCACCAGGGTATCTTCGTATATAACTTGTTTTTCCAGAATCTCCAAATTTCATACAACGATCTTCTAATATAGTGATTCATGAATGATTTATCTACTTTGGATTTTTGGTACCATAAATAAGCATGCCAACCAAATTTTAGATCACTTCCCTGAAGCTTAAGCAGTTTGTCTTCTTTTAGTGTCACCCAGTCTCTCAACCATGTCATCCCATTGGCCATGTAATATAATTTCATATCTGGCAAGCCAAATCCTCCTCTTTCTTTCCTTTCCGTCAGAATTTTCCATTTAACTCTTGGTTTTTTGTCTTCCCATATAAAGGAGGCTGGGTCTTTTCTCCATATACTGAAACACTTCCAGTTTAATATAATCGGCAGGTTTTGAAAAAGAAAGTTCATCTTGGGTAGTACCATCATTTTAATCGCTGCCATTCTACCCAATAATGATAATTTCAGTTTTCGCCAATTCTGAAGGTCTTTTTTTATCTCACGCCATTTTCTTACATAGTTATTCTCGAAAAGTTTGTTATTTTGGTTTGTGATATCAATCCCCAAATACTTAATCTGCTTTTCCATTCTAAATCCTGTCGCCAATTCTATCTTTGCTATTTTTTCTTTCCTCATATTTTTTGTCAGGAACTTTGTCTTCTCTTTGTTAATTTTAAAACTCGCCAATTCTCCAAATTCTTGGCATATCTCCAGCAATTTCATGATCCCCTTTTCTGGATCTTCTATAAAGATAGCCAGATCGTCGGCGTATGCTTTCAGTTTGGTCTCTTCACCCTTAATTTTAACTCCTTTAATCAGTTCCTCTGATCTTATTTTCCTCAAGAGGACTTCCAACACCATTATAAACAATAGCGGAGATAGAGGACAACCTTGACGTGTTCCTTTGTTAATTTCTATTGGGTCACTCTTCTCACCATTAATTAGTAATTGTGCTTGATTAGCTAGATATATCGATCTAATCCATTTTAAGAAATTATCTCCACAGTTCATTCTCTCACATAAGTCGAACATAAATTTATGATTCACGTTGTCAAAAGCTTTTTCAGCATCGACAAAAATCAAGACACATTCCTTTTCATTATGTTTCTCATAATATTCCAAAACATTAATCAAAGTTCTTGTGTTATCTCTTAGATATCTTTTTGGTAAAAATCCACTCTGATCTTGATGAATTACTTTTTGTAAGATCCTTTTAAGTCTCTCTGCAATTATGTTAGCAAATATCTTATAATCTATATTTAAGAGCGAGATTGGTCTATAATTAGATGGTTCACATAAATCTTTCCCTTCTTTGGGTATCAAAGTTATGTTTGCTTCCTTCCACGAGTCAGGTTTACCTTTGCTCTTAATTTCGTTGAACATCTTCTGCATTGGTTTGGTTAATTCATCCTGGAAGACCTTGTAATACATCCCTGAGAATCCATCGGGTCCCGGTGCTTTCCCAACTTTTATTCTCTTTATGGCCTCCAACACCTCCATACATGAAATATTCGCATTCAAACTATTCTTATCCTCTTCAGATATTTTAGCGATATCTTGTTTCCCGAGAAATTCTTGTATCTTCTTCTCTAAGTTGCTTATCTGATCTTTCTGATATTGATTTTTGTAATATTTACGAAAAGTCTTCATTATAATTCTTTGATCGGTGGTCAAGTCCTTTTCATTTCCATTTAGAGTTTTGACTTGTAGAATTAAGTTCCTTTCTCGTCTTTTCCTTAATTTAAACACCATCCACTTACCAGGTTTATTCGCATTCTTAAATTCTTTAAGTTTTAATAATCTTAGTTTCTTTTCCATGTCATCTATATTCTGATCTTGTAATTCCAATTGTGTCTTTTTGAGTTCCTTCCTCCACCTTTCATTTCCCGGGTTCCTTGACAATTCTTCTTCTACTGATTTCAGCCTTAATTCCAGTTCTTTTCTTTTTTCCTCTTTTTTCTTCCTCCATTCCTTGTTCCACTTCAAAAACAACCCTCGCATTACCGCTTTTCCTGCATCCCATACCATTCTATTTGATACTTCCTCATTCTCATTTTCTTCAAAAAAATATTTTAATTCCTCCTTAGCTTTTTTCAAATAGAAGTCATCTGATAGAAGTTGGTCATTTAATCGCCAACTTCGATATTTGCTTTCTTTCTTCATTCTGAGTTCCAATTTTATTGGATTATGATCTGAAATAATCCTAGGCCGGATTTCCATGTCTTTGACCGCCATCTGTAGCGTTTTTGATATTAAAAACATATCAATCCTTGACATAGTTAAATGTCTGTCAGAGTAATAGGTGAAACCGCCTCTTTCATGTAAATTCCGCCAGATATCGAGTAAAGAGAAGTCTTCTTTCATTCTGAAGAATGATTTGGGTAATTTACCTTTCTTTTTTCTGCCTTTTTGATTACATGTTCTGTCTTTAGTTGGGTCTATCACTCCATTCATGTCTCCCATTACTAAAATATGTGCTTGATTGTTCGTCATGATATATTTGTTTATCTCTTCATTCAACTTGTCATAGAATTTGCCTTTATCTTGTAATGGAGCATATATACCCACAAGTAGTATAGTTTTCCCGGGCAATTGAATTTGTACCCCAAGATAATGTCCATTCTTGTCCTGAAATATTTCCTCAGTGGGATATATATGATTAACATAAATCGCAACACCTCTTTTTTTCTTTTGAAAAGCCAAAACGTAACACCCAGTTTAGGGTTTTTTAAATATTTAATGTCCTTTTCTTTAATTTTCGTTTCTTGTAGGCATACGATATCTAATTTTTGTTTTTCTAAATAGTGAAAGACCTGTCTTAATTTATAATTAGAGTTTAGCCCTTTAACGTTCCAAGATATACAATTCAGAGTCATTGTTGCAATTCTTTCTTTCTTTCTTTCTTTCTTTCTTTCTTTCTTTCTTTCTTATTTCTTTAGATCTCTATTAATTTCATCTAGCAATTTTGAGAACAAGATGAAGTGTGAAAGTTCTGAGGGAAGGTATTCTTTTGTTTTGCATTTTCATTTCTCAGGTCATTTTTCTTTCATTTTGCCACCTGAACAAATTTCCTTCTATTGCTGTACATTTCCGTTTTGGTCCATTGATTTCAATGGAAGATCCATCTACTCTTCTCTTACTTGCAACTTTGGTATTTTCTATCAAAATGGCATCAAATCTGAAAATATCCTGTAACAACCCTTGAGTATCACACATGACAAATTTAACTCAGATTTAAAAGTCTATTTTAAATGTGGACAAATTTTAGTCTTTCCATTACTTTCATTTATTTAGATGCATATAAATTCAGAATATAGATGTGTCAGCTATTCAGTTCTTCAGTGTAGGATTGAGTAACACTGGGTAGTGAAGACGTAATACACATAAGAAAAATTAAATTAACGACAACAACAACATTTATTTATAACACCCTTTTCACCAAAGGACAGAATATCAACATATACTATCAGGGACAAAGACAATAAGCATAATACTTAAGCAATAAATAGAATGAGATTCCTAACACCCAACAGTCATTACCTACCCCAGAACATTAAACACAACTTTAGTGGCTTCAGAAGGTGAATCAAAGTGGAAGGTCTTCAGCCCTCTTATGAAAATAGGTGAGATCCTCCTCCAGCTGGAGGTCCAAAGGAAAGCTGTTCCGCAAATATGGAGCTAGATCTTGACAGTCATGCAGCTTTGACAGAGCTGTACACATTGGTGAAAAAAATAGTAATCCTTTGCCTATAGATCTTAAATTCCTGAATGAAGCATACTATGCTAGTTGAGTTTCAAGGTACTGAGAGAGCTTAAAACTCAAAGTGTTGAATACCAGAACCAAACATTTGAAACAGGCCCCAGTCTGAATGGGTAGCTGGTGAAGGGATCTACAAGGAGGAGAAGCAGGTGAATATTTAAGGAGGCTTAAAACAATCCAGATGGCATTGTTCTGAATTAAAACCAGAAGAAGCAGGAAACAGGAAGGCAAACCTGCCAGTAAGCTGTTACAATAATCCAGGCATGAGATAACCAAGGCCTGGACAAACAGATGGGCAGTCTCAACATTCAGGAAACTCCAGATCCTGTGGCTATTTAAGAGATGGAAAATACATGCCTTTGCTGTTGCCCCGATAAAGGGGTGCAGAAGTAAATGGTCATTCAGAAGAACTCCAAGGTTCCTGCCAAACAAGATGGGAGCCACTGTGCAACCCTGTAAAATCAGTGGGGACATGAGATAGGGGTAGGTCAGGCTGAAACACCAAGATCTCTGTTTTGTTCATGGTTAACTTAAGATGGTGAGCAGTCATTCACAAAGAAACGTGCAATAGACAGTGCATCACTGACTACCACACAGTGGTATCAATTGATTTGAAACTCTGAAAATTCTGAGTGTCATCTGCATAAATGTGATGCTAAAAACTAGATTCAGAAACAATAAAACCAAGGGAAAGTGTATATAATGAAAAAAGAAGAGGACACAGGACTTATCCTTGTGGCCCCTCACAGTTCATTCAAAATGCACACAAATACGTTTAGAGGGAAGTGTAGCTAGGTTCTTGTGCCATGGAATGGTATCTTCCACTGCACAGTAGCTCCAGTTGTATAAACTCTCATGAGTTTGCTCTGGTTAAACAGACACAGCTGGACATATGCCCACCACTCAACCACTGAAAGCAATCAATCTCCAAGACTGATGAAGCTGGATCATAGAATTCTGTTTTATATGCATATTGCTTGAACCCCATATCTGTTAACAGGATGGTTCTGCTATTTTGGCATTTAGAAACTTGTATGGACATGGAAAATCCTTAATACAGGGATGGGAATTATATGGTCCTCCATATGATGGACAACAGTTCCTAATTTTCCTAGTCAGCCCAGCTAATGATAAAGAATGCTGGCAGCTAAGTCCAGCACCATCTTGATTCATGATTATCTTAGGGCAATGTCTTCAGCTGATTTTTGTTTATTTGTGAGGGAGGAGTCTTAACTGAACTTGATTACATTTTGAAAAGATATGCTGTGCTAAAAGTTCTCTGATCAGGCCAATTTGAAACTGAAAGCAAAAGGATCATGTGGCACCTTTGAGACTGAGAGAAAAAAAGTTGGTAGTGTAAATTTTCATAGACTTAAGTCTACTTCATCATATGTATGGAGTGAAGTGACTAGGGACAGACCTTTATAGCCATGAATGAGCAGGCTGTGTGTGTGAACAGCAACAGATATGCAAAACTTTGAGGTATGGTGATGAAGTCACAAGTTCAATTTTAGTGATGGTGATTGGGGAATAAAGGCAGAAGAAAAGATGTTGTCTAAAATCAAGGTTAGTACATAATTGTATGAATGATAGAAGGAGTTATTGGAATGTAGTGTGATGCTGGTTGGGAACTAGAAAGAAGATGTGATTAACCAGCCGAGAGAACTCTCATGAAGCTGGGGTGTTAATTAGTGTTATAATATGTGTAGTGTGCCCAGATACCACTGAACCCACTGTCAATGGGATATTTTCCTATTCTACTGTTTCTCTTTCTGATCTTCCTTTGCAAGCACAAGTAGCAGTCAGTGTATTTGTGATATAGGGCAGGGCTTGCCTACCTCCAGTTTCTACCCTGAATGTACTACCCAGATGGCATACACAAACTTTTTTCACATCTTAATAGAACAAGCTGACAGGGAGAGCTACATGTTTTGTTTTGTTTTGTTTTGTTTGTTTGTTTTAAAAAAAACCTAAGAAGAGTTGTAAGTGGCTGACACTAGTGACACAGTACACAGTTAAAGCATCTTTTCTTTTGTGGTTATAAAACCAAAGTATGTTTGTATATGAGTGAGCCCGTATATCTCTGTGGGTCCATGATCATGGGAACGGTTTCAGAGTAATCATTTTGGAGGCACCATGTCAATAGTTTGGAATGTGACCCTGTACCCTGCTGACAAGCAGCTTCCAACACACTTGCTCAAAGCTGATTCATCAAATGTTTATGTTTGGAGCAGAATTCACACACTGTTCCTATTGCCCTGTCACCCAAAAAAAACCTTTCATTCCCTCTCAGTTGCCACTTTTACTGATAATTTCATTCTTTGCAACTCTATCTCACTCCCATTCTATCCTCTAGAGTGTTGGTTTACTAGACAGAGAGAAAGAGTCTCTACTGACCATGACTAGTGAAAGGCCTTATGAGCTCCATGGCCTAAAATGGTCCAAAACTAGTACAGGGCAAAGTGTATATTAGACATTTTTTACCATTCTTGCAGTGCTCGAATACAGATATAAAATTCAATCTGAATTCTGGATACTCTGCTTGACAACATGGGTGGGGAGACATGCATCACATTCTGCTGAACTTCAAAATTTACTATTATACTGCTGCTAAAGACTCAGCACATTTGAAGGGTGTGAAAATGGAGGACAGTTCTGCTCAATCAATTTCCCTACTTCTCCCTCACCACAATGTTGTTACCATCTCAATAAGAGTGGCTAACAACCAGCCAATTACTTTTATAAAAGGTATGTACTCTGAGCCATATCTGGACTGAACTGACCCTAAAGCTTCTGAAGAAGTTGGTCCTATGGCCTTGAATGCAACCCTTAAAAATTGTTTTGTAACAGGTTCTTTCTCTTGGTCATGTGATAGTAATTTGGAGAAATATAACAGAATCTTGGATAAGGGACTAATGTCTGTATATAAATGAATGTCACAATTCAGGCTTGTTTCTCACACGTTTTCTCTTCATTCTATTCATGATTTGCATGGTTAGAACAGGCCATGTTTCAGCATCAGGTGATCCACAGCTCCATTCTCATAACCCTCTGTTTGAAGTGATTTTCAGCTGCTGTGGGTATTAAGGTAGCATCAAAGTCTTTCACCTCCTTGATGCAAGTAATATTTGAAAACTGTAAAGAAAGAGAGGAGCCAGAGTCAGCTGTAAAGCAAAGCTAGGAGCAGGCTTCATAAAGTGAAATTGATAGCTCCAGCATTAGAGGAATTTATAGCATACAGTTCCTATCATTCCCGGAGAGATTTAAGTCCACTTTTGCAAAAATTCCAAGGACTGTAAAGCACATTGCTGCTCTGCAAAGATTATTCATGGCTTATGTGCTACCATGTAGCCATTTGAATTTAAAAAAAATGTTTCAGAAAAGATTCATGTCAGGAATAATAATGATTATGAATATATTTCTTCATTGAGGCTGCTGAACAGCTTATTAAAAACAGGGGTAAAAAAGAAGAATATATTTTCGCTCAAGACTAAATTGACCACATCATAAATCATCCAATACTTTCACATTGTTTTAAACTACTGGGCTAACATTGCTTCACCAGGTAGGCTCTAGGTAATCCAATGCAAGGACAATTTTGTAAAGCATTCAGATTTCATGTTTCTGAATGATGAGGATAAGACCTGTTCTGCAGACCTGCAGGGGTCCAAGGTATGCAAGGATTCTCTGAAAGCTTCTTGCAGCAATTGCCATGGTGTTGGTAATCTTACATCAGGGGTGCAGAGTCCAGTGGATTGGGAGGATCCAATGTGATACACTAATAGAACGAACTACATTACTCACTATAGTGACGCATGGAGCTAAAATCTTTATAACGTAATTTTAATACGGAGAAGACAAGATGGACAAGTCCATGACTGGGGGATGATTATTCACCATCATCAGAGGTAAAGATTATATAAGAAAGAAAATCAGAAATGGCCCACACAATGTATGAAATACCTTCAAAATTGACTTTTCACTACACATACAATAATCCCTACAAATTTGCTAAAGTTGGGGCAAAGGACACCCTACAAAAGTGCAAAAATTTAAAATATCAAAATGTTTGTGTTGTGTCTGTGGGAAAGGGACTAAGGCATGATGGGAAGTACAGGAACCCAGGATCCAAACCAGATCAAGGAAAGGAGAAGGAAAGGTCAGTATTAGTGGCCCTGTACTTCCTCTCGTGCACTCATCCCCTTCCTTTGATGTGGAGTAGACACCCGGAGAAGGTTTGTGGTGCTAAGAAATCAGGATGTGACCGGCCAGACAGTGACTGGTGGAGGAGAAAGAGGAGCAGAGGTGGGTTTTAAAACAGCTGGAACAGAGCTCCTGAGAGGGAAGGTTCTCCTGGAAAAGAAGCACCTGAGATGAGGAGGCAGTGTTAGTAAAATTTGCAAATAATCAGACCTGTGAAAGTGAAATCTGAAAATGTGAGGGCCAATTTTGTGTGTGTGTGTGTGTGCACATGTGGGTGACATGCAGCCCATCATCTGTAGGCAGCCCTTGCAGGAGCCCTGGTGGTGCAGTGGTTAAATGCTAGTACTGCAACCACAAGGTTGTGAGTTCAATCCTGCCGGGCTCTAAGGTTGACTCAGCCTTCCATCCTTCCGCAGGTCGGTAAAATGAGTACCCAGCTTGTTGGGGGCAATTAGCTAAAATACATTGTAAACCGCTTAGATAACACTCAGTTGATAAGCGGTATAGAAATAAATGCTATTGCTATTGCTATTGCAGCCCCAATCTGCAGTCCCTGAATTGCTTCGAGCAACCTAGTACAGAATAAAATAGATGAGAGGAGGAGGAGGAGCGGGGGGAGGAGGAGGACAGTAAGCAGTGGCACAGCTTGGAGCACATGGAGGAGGGCCAGGGTGGGGGCTGGCAGAGGGGCAGGGGTGGAGTTATGACAGATGAGGTTACAGTGGAAGAGGTAGGGCTGCAGAACGTGGGGGTGGGGCTATGCCACAGGGGTGTAGGGCTGAGGCACATGAGAATGGGATTGCAGTGCACAGAGGTGAGGCTGCGGCACACAGGGATGGGGCTATGGCATGTGGGGGCAGGGCTACAGCACATGGGGTGGGGCTATGGTGCATGGGGAGGGCAGGCAAGGAGCAGCAGCACCCTCAAAAAATTGCCGCTGGAGGCACACTGTCTCCATTGCCCCCCCATCCCTACAGCACTGGCAGCAAGCAAGCAAGCAAGCAAGCCAAAGCTACTTTCATCCAAAGGTAATGACCATCATCCATGCTATTTTTTTTTTCCATTTCAGGAATAGAGAAGGTACTATTACAATTAGAAGCGTGGAAAAAAATCTCACTGTTGCCAAGATTCTAGTTAAGACAGTCTCAGCATAGCAAGAGAGCCTGTTAAGGAATCAATGACTAGCTCATCAAATTGTGCCTGCAGAATGAGAAATTATTGTAAAGTGTCCTATAGAAAGTAAGTGTCCAAAAGTGCAGATTCATTTAAGGGAAGTAGCTAGAAGGAGTCAATTTAATCCAAGTCATGGTAATCTTAGAAGTTGAAGGGGGCACAAAGGCAAAGTCTCAGCCTGTCCAGAGGTTGTTCCACAAAGCCAATAGTCCAGATATCCAAAGCCAGAAAGGAGTTTTTAAACAAAATCAGTTCAGGGGTCAAGAGTTCCAGGAATACCAGAAGCATAGCAAGTCACAGAAGTTGAGCAACTGCACACAGCAAGGATTTATAGATTAATTTATAGGTGGCTGCTTCTGGACACCAAATGCTTGATTAGTCAGCAACTTGTATTTAATAGACAGTTCCTACAAAGATTCACCTTCTACCTTCCATAGACCTTGATATGAGGGATAAGGGGTCTCTTTAGCATCTGTTAAGTCCTGCTAAGCAGGAAGTCGCTCAGTTGCTTCACCAACCAGCTTCTCAGATTTGGAGGGGGAGTTGTCTGGAGTCAGACTCTTCTCACAATCCTACTCTGCTGTGCTAGATTTTTCATATTCTGCATGATGAGATGTGAAACAAAGTGGGTTTTTCTCTCCATCATGTTTTCTGTATTTTTGTATAAAATGTCTCTGTATACAACCAGGGTGCTTTCCCTCTTACTTTTACTCACAAAGAACAATTACTCAGTTTCCTTAGCAACACCAGAAACAGTATCATGGTCAAAAGTATCAGATACTTTACAATGCCTTTTTACAAATCTGAAGTTTTAATTATACTTGCTCTCATTTAGAACTTTTCTCATGACACATCAAAACTATAGTTTGCCCTTCTTTATTATATCCATTACTTTTTGCAAAACATACTAATCCATTTTTGAGCAATTTTGGCCATAACTGAGATTGTCCCACTGTGCTTTATACCATATAAGTAATAAATGATGAACAATTACTTCCTTGCAGTAGAAAGTGCAGTAGAAAGTGCAATAAAGTAGCATATGGCATCCAGTCCCAAAAACATGGTATAAACTTCTTGGTATATCATGATTCCAAAACATCATATTCATGTTAAAAATGACAAATGCTCAGCCACTGAAAATGTGGGCTGCACAGTGGTCAATGAACTAAACACATGGCTATAAAATCATGGCTCAGAAGATACACATCTGGCATCCACATCTGGTGCATACATCTCCGTAGCCACATCTCCTGGCTGTACTTCTCTGGAGCCCATCTTTTAAGGGATGAAGCCCCTGTGCAAGGTCATTTCTGTGTCATTGGAAAGTGGGGAGATCAATAAAGACATGTCTAGTTATTTTCCTGAAGCTAGGCATGTTGCAACAGGCTTCTGCAGGAACCTTTGGGAGTTCTAAGAAGGTCCCTGCATCTGACATCTTTGCAGATCATCCAGTTTACAGGCATTTGTGCTTTAATTGGTGAGTTATTGTTGATCTTGATGACTTATTAGAAAATGCAGATTTCAGTAATAGCACATTGTTTAAAGTCAATAAACTAGCAAAACAAAGAAAAAGAAACTGTTTCATGATTAATAACTTTCACCTGAGATTTTATCTGATTGATTTCCTTAGGATACATTTGACCTCACTATCAGATTGAGAAAATCATTTTTCTGTCAAACAGACTTCTACTGTAATGCAAGGCAATTTTTTACAAAACAAAACAACCATCCTGTGTTTCAGTTTATTTTATGCATGCTCTATTGAGCAACTAAAATTTTCTTTTCACATAAATTGGAAAGCCTGCTTTCAAATATCACTGAAATCATCAGGAAAAATTTTTTAGAGTTTCTTCTCAGTTTCAAGACCATTTAAACCACATCTCAAAAATGAACTTTTTATAGTTATACATACAAATTGTCATTTTGTCTCACTAAGAGATTAGAGTGGCCAACTGAAGTATTACATTTGAAAGTCAAAGACATCTTGGTCTGGAATCTATATATTGCTAATAGATTTTAAAGTTTGGTCTTCAGTAAGGGCCTGATTTCATTAAAATGATTTTGTGTTTACTTCCTGGGAGATCCATAAGTTACCTGCAAGTAGTGAGGGGTTTTTTTTGTAATGGGTTTGTTTCTGCTAAGGCTGGAAGATACAAATGGCTATAGAATAGGATTTTATCCCTATATAAATATAGATACTGGCCAAGATGCTATCGAGAGATTTGTCAGAACATAATGTTTTACCACTGTAAGAATTTTCCAGCCCACACTCCCTGAGACAGGCTACCTCTATCCAGAGCTGTCTATAGCTTCATTCCCAGTCTTGAGGAGATCTTCAGAAACATGGCACAATGTCTATTTTCCCCCAGAGATACAGCATGATGAAAAGACTGGCTTAGGGCACAGCTATGTCTTTCTGACGATGGATTTCCTAAGCTCCCTCAATAGCCCCATGGCTCTGAGGATCCCATTAAAGCCCAGCACTGAAGTGAGAAGCAACTCTGGAGACCCTATACTGGAGAAGCAGGAATCTCTTTTTCTTTCACTGTTGCCTAACATTTGTCCACAACTGTGGCCATTTCCGCACTACACTGTTATAGTGTTGTTATTCCACTTTCAACATTCTGTGGAATTTTGGGGTTTGTAGTTTACTGGGGCCAAAGAGCTCTCTGGCTGAGAATTCTAAAGGCCCCTCCCTGAACTGCAAGCCCCAGGATTCCACAGGATGTTGGAAGTGGAATAACAGCACTATAACAGTGTAGTGCGAAAGTGACCTGTTAGTTAGACATTTCCTTACTTGAGCAAGGAACAGAACTGCAACGCACTGGTGCACTTGCCACGTTCAGCAACCAATAGTGATGTGACATCACTCCTGGTCACCTTTTGGTCTGTTTTGGGGTTGTTGTTTTTTTGCTTCTTTGGGATGAGGAAAACAACATAGTTATAAATACCAAAGCCATTTTAAGAGGGATTGGTCAAATATTGCGGGGGGGGCAACATTCCTTGGATGGTTTGGGAATTTGAGGAGTCAGTGGAGACAGAAACACTTCTTGATAGCAGAGCCTAAACATCCAGCACTAAACATCAATAATCCCTGTGGTGCCAGAAAATAATTCATCCCACTGTTTGTAATTTTATGCTTTCAGCCTGTTTCAATAAACTATCCTACCTCATTCTCACACCATTTTTAACTCTCTATATGACAAATTTTATATGTTCCCATAAAACCACAGCTGAATGTCCACTGCCTAAGAGGTTTATTTTGCTGAACACCACAAGATATTCCTGGCAGTTGATTGGTGAGGGTCAATGACAGAGAGTAAAGATCAGACAGATCAGCAAAGTGACAAGGGCAAGAAGTGACAAAGACAACAAAAAAATTACAGCCAGTTTCCATTTTGTCTTGTTTCTGTTGCCCTGCAAGATCAGTCACTTCCAGGTGCAAGATAAGAGCTGAGCATTGAGGAGAACCCTGAAGGAATAAAAATATTTTAATAGTAATATGATAACTAAGAATACTGTAATCATTACATGTAAATTAGCTCTGTAATCTTTGCAACAACTGATAGGGCAGGGCAGGGCAGTGTTATAATTTTCTTTCTGCAGGCAGGCCTTTGGCTCTTAAAGCATCACGAAACAAGGTTCTTTTAATGGAGTGTTCTGTGCTTTTATCTTTATGCAATGTGTGTTTTCATAGAATTGTTTATGTATTTTTTTTAAAAAATATATGTAATATATTAAATAAGATGTTAGTTATACTTTGTTTTCGATTTATACTGGATAAGATCTTCAATACAAAGACATATCATTAGATACCAAAGTTAGAATGGCCCAAGCCATCATATTTCTGATTTCTCTCTATGGGTATGAAAACTAGACAGTGAAGAAAGCTGGCATCATCTCATTCGAAATGTGATGCTGAAGCAGAGTTCTATGGATGCCACTGCCTGATAAAAGACAAATGAGTGAGTCTTAGAGCAAATCAAGCCTCAACCAAACAAGAAGAAAGGATGACTAAAATAAGGTTGTCATACCTTGGATATATTGTCAGGTGGCATGACTGACTAGGAAAAAAACAATAATGTTTGGTAAAGTGGAAGGCAAAAGAATACACTACAATTGGACTGATTCTATCAAGGGAGTTGTGGCTCTGGGTTTGCAAGACCTCAGCAAAGTAGTTGATGATCTCATTCATGAGCTCAACATAAATTAAAGTAAATTTGATGGCAAATACTTGGGTCCCATGACAAGACACATGCAGAATCTAAAAAAAGCTTTTGAGCTTTTGACTTGAGAACCCTGAGTCTTGCTTGAAGTTGAAAGCAGGACACCCTGCACATGAAGCAATTGCAACTGGCCTCCAGGAAGGCCACCAAAGGTAACCCTTCTCCTGCAGCACCTTACACTATGTGGGTCTGGAGCCATGTTCCCGTCTCAAAGGACTGCAGGATAAAACCAATATGGGCTCTCCCCCTATTGAAAAAGGAACAGAAGTTATTTTGTAGTAGTTTGCTTAAAACTTGCCTAGCTTGCTAAGATAACCTGCCAGCAGTAGCCTAGACTTCTCCAAGCTAACACAGAAATTGTTTGGAAAATTATAGGGATGGGATAAATCCAGAGTTTTCTGAATCCAAATCTTGTTCCAAATCCCTGGAAGTGTCTGAGAATCCATGAATCTCACGAATCTTGAATCTTTTGAATCCTTTTTAAAAAAAGAATTTAAAAAGCAAGGGAAAGAAGGATAATCTTGGACAAAACACACTCTCTCAGCCTTAGCAAAAGCCTAGGCAAAGTCAAACCTCCCTCTGAAGAAATCTGACCAGGACAATTGTCATAGTTTTGCCTCAGGATCTCCCCAGACTGAAAATGCCATGAAGACCCTTTGTACACAGGCAGGAAAATGTGGATTAATCCCACATTTTCCTGCCTGTGTAAACAGGGCCATATACTACAGCAGAGAGCTAATCCAGCTCAAAACTGGATTTTCTTTGCATAGCTCCTTATGGCATCCTAGAGTTTGTAGTCTGATAATGCACCAGCACACTTTGGCAGAGAAGTCAGTGACACCTTGTAAAACCACAAACCCCAGAATTGTGTCTGAAAGAGCTTTGCAAGGCAGCTATGCAAAGGAATCTTTCAGCTGTCCTTGAAATCTCAAGAAGACTGTATCTTCCAATCAAGTGCTGAACTTAAATATTAAATGTTCAATTTAAACATATTAGAATATAAGCCCAGATGTAATTTCTGAAATTGTTAGCAAAGGCCATTATTACTCCAAGGGAAAACTCACCTACTTGCCATCTCCCCTTGTGTGTCTGGGCTCCCAGGTTTTCCAGTGTCTTTGTCTCCAACAAACTATTTGGTTGGTGGATCTGAAAGATTTGGTTTGCCTATTTTGGCACAGGGATTCAGATTCTCGAGTTTCGAATCCTTGCCCAGGATTCAAGGCTTCAGTTGGCTCATCCCTAGAAAATTACTTCTCAGAGGAATTAATATAGTCATTTTAATAAACTGCTGAAGCCTTCTACAATGGAGCAGTGGGAAGATTATACTCTGTTAGCAGTGGTAGCATCTCTCTGCATTTAGATTGTAATCCTATGCACTGTTCCACGAAGGAACTCAAGGCAGCATGCAAGTTCCTGCTCTCCATTTTATTCTCACAATCATCCTATAAGAGGTAAGTTAGGCTGAGAGAGAGTGACCAGCCAGGTTACCTAGTAATGTTCAAGGCCCCATGGGAATTTGAGTCCAAGTACCCTCAGCTGTAGCCCAATATTCTAATCATGGTGCCTCTCTACATTGAATGAAAAAAATTAGAAATATATATGCATGTGTAAAAACCCGTAATATTCTAGTCTTTACATTATACATCATTAAATTGCACAATTAGAGATTTGTCTTCTTTTAAAGATGATGTGATGTTCCTACATATGGTCATAGAGTCATAGAATCATAGAGCTGGAAGGGTTCTCATGGCCCATCCAACCCACTTGTTAATGCAGGATCTCCAGTTAAAGACTCCCAGCAGGGAACTGTCCTGCCCCTTTTGGAAGATGCCCAGAGAAGGAAACCCCACCATGTCTCTATCCAATGAGTTCATTGTCAAACCACTCTGATTGTTTTACCTCCAGTTGTACCTGTGGATGGAATTCCTTAGTTATTAATTTAAATTGATATTAATTAATTATAACTTTCTGTATGTATATGAGAACCATCATGGTATAGTGGTTTGAGCACTGGATCCTGGAGTTCTGTTCTTTGATAAGCCATAGAAACTGAATGGATTGCTTTGGGTGTGCCACATATTCTCAGCCACCAGAAAACCATGTGATAGGTTTGCCTTAGGGTTGCTGGAAGTCAGAAACAACTTGAAGGCACACAACAACAACATGCGTGTGGGTTTCTATGAGCTTATATTGCAAGAGAGGAAGGGCCATTTTACTTACAGAGAAAGAAAGAGTGCTAAGGATCTTTCCAGGCGTCGAAGGAGCAGATGTAGATATGACTACCTCCCACTTATGTATAGGAAAACTGGTTAACAAGCTTGCTTTCAAACCTGTAACCTCCAGCTGTGTTAGGCTACAATTCCTGTCAGAATTACAATGACAATACTGATTAGAAGACATCTAGGGCATCATGTTAGAGACTGCCAGTCTACACAATGGCATAAATGAAATGTTATTCAAGATTATTTATACCAGGGCCATTTCTACACTAGACTGTTATAGCTCTATTACTCCACTTTCAGCATCCTATGGAATCCTGGGGTTTGCAGCTGGCCCCTCCCTAAACTGCAAACCCCAGGATACCATAGGATGCTGAAAGTGGAATAATAGCGCTATAACAGTCTAATGCGGAATAATAGCGCTATAACAGTCTAATGCGGAAATGGCCTAAGCTCTAAACTTAAATTAACTATTGTGTGGGGAAATGTGGTGTGAAATATTCAGAGTAAATAAATCACTTTTGAAGAAGAGTTTTGATGTATTCACCAGCAGTGAACTTCTATTAGTCTGAAAATCTAGAGTAAGCAGATATGTATTGATAGCAGTGTTTTGTTTTGTTTTAAAAAGGATGTATTTATTTGAACTTGACTGCAAGTATAATGTTCCTTACAAAAGCTTTCACTTATGGTTTGTTTGTTATCTATATACAAAGAAAGCATTTGTAAGAAAAGGTATACCTACAAAATACCCATATTTAAATCCAATGATTTCTCATTAGCAGTGACACCAACCTGCAAGACAGCATGCATTTCCTGCTGCTTTGCAGGGGGAACCTTGCCTCCACATACACATACAGACAAACACCTTCCCATTTCTAAATGCCATAGCAGTGCTGAAAGAAGAATGAGAATGAAAGACATACATTTAGCTATTCCACAAGCATCAGTTTGTCTTTATTACTATTTTATGCAGAATGAGAATGAGTTTCCACTAGAAGCACGTTTTAAGTAAGCTTCGGTAACCTTAGTTGTCTCAATCTGTTGCTAAATACAGCAGGGGGAAATTCTCACATCTTACATTTACATTTTCAGGGGATATTTATCAAATTAAATTAGCCCTCTAAAATGTCACATCTGCTGGAGAATTCTGTTGTTAGATTAGTTTTACAATTACATTTCCAGTGCACTGGAAATGTGTGACACTTCAGTTCTCCAAATAATAGTTTTGTTCAATAGCCAAGCTGTTAAATCTTCCCAGAGTCTTTTTTTTTAAAGTGTTTCTTTTATAAACACTTCTTTATTAGCATCTAAATTTTTATTTTTATTTTTTTTTCTTGTTAAAGACCCTTTGTATCTCCGTTTTCATTGTTTTGGTTTGATTTTTTTTTTTTTCAGGAGGGGGGCAAAACCAATAGCTGCTCACACTTCCTAGCAACACTTAAACACATCTAAGCTATATATAAAACAACTATCATGGTTATCCTGATTGTTCCTCTATAAGAAAATCTTTAAAACAGAAAGCCCTGTACATTTAAAACAATCTGTTCAAAAACTGAGAGATTTAGTCCTGTTGAAGTCAAACCTCATTCTTTTCCAGGACAGCCTATAAATAACAAAGTGACAGAAGGAATTACAGGAGCTCACAATAAATTTGTTATTGTATTTTTGGCTGAAGATGCTTCGAATGCACTAGGCCTTCCTACACCCAGAGAGTAAATAGCATCCCATAAAGAAAGAAACTTGTTTGGCCACCTGCCCTCTGGAGTGGACAGTGCAATCATTGGATAATAAAAGAATGTAAGACATATGTATGCATTCATTTAAAACATTTCTACACCATCATTCATTTTCTACAAGACTGTGTGGAAAATTCATTAAATTAGAACTGAATTACAACACAAACACACACACACACACACAAATCCACACTAAAATGAAGACTTTATTATGCTAGAAAGAGAAATAAATATTTCAGGAATGAAAAGAAAAGTAATTTTTGAACAACATATAAATTGGAAGGTGGAAACAGGCCATGTATTACCCATCAGAATGTGTGTGTGTGTATGTGTGTGTGTGTATGTGTTTGTGTACCTTCAAGCCACCTGTTGATTTAAGGAGACCCTATGATTTTCATAGGCTTTTCTTAAGCAAGGAGTACTCAGGGATGGTTTGCCATTGTTTTCCTCTGAAGTATAACCTACAGCACTGGGTATTTCTTGGCAGTTCCCCACCCAGTTACTAACCAGGCCTGACCTGGTTTAGTGCTGAAGACACCAGTCCTGGATCATGCCCTCGTGATTCTAAATACCATGCCACCTGTATGTATCTCATGCAGAGAGTCACTTTTAGTACCACAGTGACTGACAAGACTACGTATATTAAATGACATATCTCCTAATCCTGCAATCTGATTTACATGATCAAGTACAGATGTATGGGATGCCATCTGGAGTGTAGGAAAAACAACAGACCTGTTGACATATTTCAAGAATCAAACATCTGCAGTTCTAACAAGTTCTGGAAAAACTTTTGATAAATATTTAAATATGGAGAGACAGCATGGTATAGTAGTTAGAGCAGTGGACTAGAACTCTGGAGACCATAGTTTGAATTCCCGCTGAACCATGGAAAACCACTGAGTGAGCTTGGGAAAGTCACATTCTCTCAGCCTCAGAGAAGGGCAAATGCAAACACCAAAAAAGCCCCATGGTAGATTTCCCTTAGAGTAACTGCAAACATTACTAAAAGTTTAGAGATAACAGTAATAAAGAAGCGTTGGAGAATAATATTATATATGATTATGACTGCTAGGATAGTCCTAAGAAAATTTTGGAAATCTATGGAGACTCCAAGTCTGGAAACATTGCTGTTTAACATTTTGAATATGATGAAAATAGATGTACTTTCATAATATATTAAAGGGAAGTCATAAAAGGTATTAAAAGAATGGCAACCTATTAAAAACTTCCTCAAACAGAAGTGAAGCAATATTATAATAGAATGAATAATTTAAATATAAGATTATAGGCATGTGTGTTTTTTTACGATATATCTTTAATGGGAGGAAGATAAGTAAGAAGCAGAGTAAACTGAATTAATAGATTAAATGTTTAAGATTATTGGGATGAGAATATATAATTGCAAAATAATAACCCCAGTTAGGTATGGGGAGGAAAGATTTTTGTGTCAGTATTTTTGTGTTTGTACTAGTATGTGTATCTATATTTGCCCTAGTAATTGTAATTAAAACTTTTTTTCTTAATCCTTTTTCTTCTGTTTTTCATCCAATGTATTAGCAACATTTGTTTTGTTTTGTTATTTTTTGTTTTTGTCCAATAAAATTTAATTAATAATAATATTTAAAAAAAAAACTTGAAGGCACATAACAATAACCATGGTCAGACTGATTTATCTATGTTTATAACTGAAGTGTTACCTATTACAAGTACTTTGGAGAAAATTCAGAATTCACAGACTAAAAAAATTAATACCATACAGTTTCAGCATTCATAACATCATCAATCACTTAGAAACACCCCATTCTCTCAACCAAAATTCCTTGTAATACTAAGGTTCCATGAGAGCTTGCCAAGGATTCCATAAGAGATAGTGATTGGGGGAAAAAAAAAAAAAACTCTCCTGTAGGTCATGGTATATTTACAGTGACAGGTGAAGATGTAAAAGTAAAGATGTAAAAAATGTAGAATTTTCTCTGATATTTTAGCTCTCTAGTAAAATATTAACAAAATCAAAGACTTAAAACATTTCTGGAAGAGTGGAGGAAGGCAAATCTCTTTATAGTACCATCTTGCTGAGACATCTCTAGATCATTTTGATACCAGTGAGTTTGGGTGGGAAAGGGAGACTTGGGAAGGGAAGATTCAATAGATAGGTAGCAGTTACATCTTTGCAATTTTCTCCATCCTCAGCCAACCTTCATCCTTGTCATCCTTCATTTCCCTGCTTATTTTCATCAGGACTCAGGCAATTTTTACAACGATTGTATGATCAAATTATCTCTTCATATATTTGACTCTGGATTCATATCCAAATTTTCTGTCAGAGAATAGATCAGCTCCTAGGATGGATACGGACACTCAGCTAACTCTAATGTGAAAACTCCTGTCCATATACATTAAACTAAATGTAGTTAATGTGTTTTAGGGGGTTGGTTTTAGATGGGTTGGTGGGTGGGGAGGATTGGTTATGTTTTAATGCTTTTAATGTATTTAAGGTATTGTTGTACTACTGCCTAGATCCATGGGGAGAGGCGGGATATAAATAAATTTTGTTGTTGTTGTTGTTGTTGTTGTTGTTGTTGTTGTTGCTATTGAATCAGAACCAAAAGTTCTGAGGAAAATACTGGCTCAGATTTTGGAGAAAACATTACTTCCAACCCAGAAGCCATTAGAGTAAGGGCACTCTGATGAGGTTCTCCCCTCGCTTTGGGTCTAAACTGTTTCCACACTAAACTGTTATAGTGCTATTATTCCACTTTCAACATCCTGTAGAATTCTGGGGTTTGCACTTTACTAAGACCAAAGAGCTCTCTGATTGAGAATTCCAAATGTCCCTCCCTAAACTGCAAACCCCAGCATTCCATAGGATGTTGAAAGTGGAGTAATAGCACTATAATAGTGCAGTGCAGAAAGGCCATTAGTCTCATCTGCAGGATAGGTGCCATTAGAGGACAGAAATAGAATCAGTTCATTCTGGAAAACTTCCTGTGGTTGATATACACTCACCTAAGTGGTTACACTTGCCCATGTGCATTTTGGATCTTAGGGAAGTAAATATTCACAAGGACTTCACCAAGTACACAACAAGAACTGGGGGGTTTTGAACAGTGTCATTTCAGATGCCACTGATTAGTTGTCAAAATACTCCCAAACTTGTTTTAGCAGCTTTAGAGCACTAGGAAAGGAAGGAACAGTGTTATGCAAGGGGAAGGGAATGTTCTTCTCCGCTCAGGAGCAATTGGAATGAGCAGTGGCTTCAGCTGTGTAGCTCAGAATGCGGGTGGGAGGGTGGGGGCAACAGAAGTGGAGGGGCAGGGGTGTGGCCGTGTCATGCGGGGGCATGCCCACATCATGTGGAGGCATGGCCATGTCACATAGTGCACCCAAAAAAAGTTGCCGCCGAGGGTGGACCACCTGCATCAATGAGTGGCTTGGGAGCAGGATTGACCCCACCCCTCTTCAACTGGTTTTACACATTGGGAGGACTAGTTAGACTGAGGGAGCAGTCTCTGCCACCTCTCATAATGTGTGTGATATAGGATCTCAGCCTCTGTCTGAAAAGTAGAAAAAGAGAGGGAGAATGGAATTGTGTCTTTTGGGTTTTTTTTAATGTCTTAGCAAGGAAAACAAAACCTCCACCAATAAATGAGCTAGGAAAAAAATCACTCCTGTCCATAGTCCCTCAACTCTCATCTCATTGTACTGCCTTCCAACTTTGTGGGCTAAAAATGGGATGACAAAGAAAGGTAGGTGTGGAAATTCACATCACTCCTAAACAAGATACATCCAGGTGTTGTTTGAACTGAGCTGGCATTTTATTAATATTTCACTTTATCTTTCCTGTCACTCTAGACTGAAGCAACTGCATGATTGTTACTGTTGGCTGTCTTATATGTGGCATCTTTCACTCACAGGGTTTTGTTTTTGTTTTTTTGCACAGTTTGAATTCCATTTTCAAGGGCTGCAAGTGCCTCTTCATCTCTTTCATTTTTGGAGTGGCAAAAGGTAAAATACATGACAGTGCTTTGTGCTTTTCTTTTCTTTTTTTGAAAATAAATTCATTATTTGGTGCATTTGAGGAAGACTGTGAATTGAGAATTGGAGGTCTGATAAGCCTTCTTTATAACTCTCCCTTCATTATCAATGTTGCAATGTTGCAAAATTCATTTACGAGGTGATCTCAAACACCTTAAAAGAGAACCTTGTTGGGATGTAACTATAGAAAGAGACACATGTTACAAGCTACAGCAGTTGCTCACTTGACCAGCATTTGAAGAACTCTTGAAACAGATTGACGAGTTATCTTGCAAGGGAGCAGGGTGGATTTTCAAACAAACAAACAAACAAACAAACAAACTCGAAGATCCTGCTGATTGGAGTTTAAACCCAAATGTGAACAAATCTCAGTTTTTTGACAGACTTTTTGCTACTATTGAGGACCATGATTATGGGAAAATCTTATTGGTGAAGATTGGAATGCAGTATTAGATCCAACTATGGACAGAAAATCAGTAAAAGATCACAAGGAAAACTGCCTAAAAACTTCTTAAATTATATGAAAGAGTATACACTGATTGATGTTTGGAGATATAAAAAAGAATCTAGTCACCTATTTTTCAGAAAGGTACAAGTCATGGTCACAAATTGACATGTTCTTTTCTTCCAAAGATCTAATAAAAGAGGTCCAAAAGGCTGACATTCTCCCTCAATTTTTATCAGTTCATAACCCAATTTTGTTAGCTTTGAAAGAGCCAAAAGCTGAATACATGTGGAGATTAAATGAGAATATCTTGAAAGATAATAATGTTATTGAACTTAAACAACAAATAAATTTATATTTCCAAGAAAACATAAACAAGGAAACTTCCATGAACACTGTCTGGGATGCAGCTAAGGCAGTTTTCCGAGGCTTGATCATATCTCAAGAAGCTCAAATTAAACAGAAATGGCTAGAGAAAAAGCTCAAATAGTTAATTTATTGAAAGAGAAAGAAGATGAACTTAAAATAATGATAGAATTCTTAAAGAGATTAAAAGTGTCTGAGAACAACATGCAATCCTGTTAGAATCACAATTGGACAGAAGAATGTTATATATCAAGCTACATTACTTTGGGCTAATAAACCTGGTAGATGGTTAGCACATAAATTGAGAAAAGATAAGAAAAAAAGAATAATTAAAGAAGTAAGAATTGGAGATAAAATGATACAACAACAAGAAGAAGGAGTAAAAAGGATAGAATCAATATTAAAAAAAGATAAGGCTGATATAATTTTTTTACAGGAAACACATGGAAAACGAGATAAAAAATGAACTTAAATTGAATTGAGTTGCTACTTATGAGGAAGCATTTGGTACATCTAAATCAAGAGGAGTAGCAACTATAATTTCTAAAAGATGTAATTTTATTGTAATAAGTGTAGAGTTAGATGAAAAAGGTAGATATGTAATTATACAAGGCAAAATAAATGGAGAAATATAAGTTATAGCGAATATTTATGCACCTAATGAGAAGCAAAAAGAGTTTTATGAAGAAATACTTCATAAGACTAAAAATATGAAAGGAGGTCATATAATAATGGCAGGTGATTTTAATATGGTGATGGACAGGTGGAAAGATAAATGGATCCATTAATTAGAGACAGATATAATAATATAACAATTTTAAATAAATTGGTGAGTAGAAATGAACTGATAGATGTTTGGAGGTTAATAAAGGGTGAGGAAAAGAAATATACGTATTATTCATCAGTTCATAAAAATTATTCAAGAATAGATTATATTTTTGTATCAAAGAATATGATACCTAGATTAATAAATACAGAAACTGAAACAATAAAAGTAACAGATCATGCTTTGGTGAATTTGGATATAGCTATGAAAAAGAATTACAGAGAAGCAAAAAGGAGGAGATTGGATACTAATTTACTTAACTATAAAGAGATAGTAAATAAAATAGAGAAGGAGTGGCAAGAAATTTGGGATATAAACAATAGGAAAGTAACACAAGATGTATTATGGGATACTATGAAGGCAGTGGTAAGAGGAATATGTATTAAAGAATCAAGAAAATTAAAGAGACAACTAGGGGGAAAAATTGAAGTTAGAAAAAGAAATAAAGGAACTAGAGAATGAATATATAATAGATAGGACTAAACAGAAATATATAGTATTACAAGCAAAAAGAAATGAATTAGAAAAGATAGAAATGGATGAAGTTCAGAAAAAGTTAATATATTTGAAAAGGGAATTTTTTGAATATAGTAATAAAAATTCTAAAATGCTGGCTAGATCAGTACAATAAAAAAAACTAGGAATATGATTGGTGTAGTAAAAGATAATTTTGGTAAAGAAAATAGGCCGATGAAAGAGAAATTAAAAATATTTGAGGAATTTTTTCGAGAATTGTATTCAGCAGAAGAAAAATCTGTAGAGAATCTAGAGGAATATATTAATAAGAATTGGAAAGTAAGGCTAACAGAACAAGATAAAGGGTTGATGGAAGAAATGATATCAGAAGAGGAAACAGAAGAAGTAATAAATAATTTAAAAGGAGGGAAATCACCAGGACTGGATGGACAAGGTCCAGAATATTATAAAACATTTAAAAAATGTTTAATTCCTAAATTAAAAGTATTATATAATAGTATATTAAGGGGTGATAAAATCCCATTATCATGGAAGCAATCACTAATAATATTAATTTTAAAACCAAGAAAGGATTCTACTGATCCAGGTTCTTATAGACCAATATCTTTGATAAACCAAGATGCAAAAATATTGACAGCAATAATGGCGAAGAGGTTAAATAAATTTATTTATAAGTATATACATAAAGATCAATGTGGTTTTATTCAAGGAAGACAGATGGCAAATTTAATAGGGAAAACGATAAATAAAATAAATATAATGGATAGAGATAAACAAAAAGCTGGAATTTTAGCATTAGATATATTTAAAGCTTTTGATTGTGTGGAATGGCCGGTGTTAAAAATAATTTTAAATAAAATAGAATTAGGAGAGAGATTTAAAGGGTTAATAAATCAATTATATTCACATAATACATCTGTAGTAATGGTAAATGATGGAATTACAGAACAGATTCAAATATCAAGAGGAACGAGACAAGGATGTCCATTATCTCCAGTTTTATTTGCAATAGTTATAGAAACATTAGCGAATGTAATAAGAAATGATGAGAATTTGGAAGGAATTGGAATTAAGGAGAAAAATAAAATAAGTTTATTTGCAGATGATACATTGTTAACAATTAAAGATCCAGTTAAAAAGATAGATAGGATAGATAAACATTTAAAAGAGTTTGGAGAGAGGACAGGATTAGAAATAAATTGGGCTAAATCAGAAATAATGTTGTTTAATTATACTAAAGAAAAAGTACAAAAATTTATAAGTAATAAAAGAATGTTACTTAAAGTAAAAGAATCAATTAAATATTTAGGAATAGATATTACAAAATATTTACAAGGACTACAGGAAAAAAATTATAGGAAATTAAAATTAGAAATTAAACGGAAATTAGAGGATTATAAAAATATAAAGTTACCATGGTTTGGTAGAATAGCAGTGGTAAAAATGAAAATATTACCTAAAAATAATTTTTTGTTTAGAATGTTACCAATAAAAGTATCAGAGGAAGAATTAAAAGAGTGGCAAAAGTTATTAAATAATTTTTGTAATGGGTATAAGAGAGCAAGGATTAATAAGAAATATTGGTACAAAAGTCAAAAAGAAGGTGGTCTGGGACTTCCAAATTTAAAATGGTATTATTACGCAAATCAACTGAGGTATATCATAAAAGGAGTTTCAGGAAAAGGTGATTTAGAATGGTTAGAGATAGAAGATATGAATATTGAGACGAAATTGGAAAATATATTTTTTAGGAATTTTTCAAAGAAAGAAATAGAAAAGATAGAAAATCCCTTTATAAAAAATATAATAGAAATATGGAAGAAAAATAAAAGAAAATTGTTACCGAATAAGTTTATGATTGTAATGATTGAAACCAGGGAAAGCTCCAGGTCCATACAGCTTTTTGGCTACTTTTTATAAAGTTTTTGAAAAGGAACTGATGTACCCCCTTCATGAAATTATAAATCGACTGATGACGGGAGAAATTCCTAACTCATGGAAGTCTGTGAATGTGGCTCTGATCCCTAATGAAGGGAAAGATCCTAAATTATTGTCAAGCTACAGGCCGTTCTCTCTGCTTAATGTTGATTATAAGATATTTGTGAAGATCCTTGCAGAGAGGCTAAAAAAAAAAAATACTATCAGACTGGATCCAGGAAGATAAAGTTGGTTTTTTACCGGGTTGTCATCTAAAAGATTCTATTAGAATGATCTTGAATGTAATCCACCATGCTGAATCTTACAAAAAGAAGAAACTGGGCTTAATCTTCCTTGATGCGGAAAAAGCATTTCACAATGTTTCTTGGCAATTTTTATTGGCAGTCCTTCAAAAAATGAACTGCGGTTAAAATTTCCTAAATTGGATAAAAACATTAGATTCTGACCAACAGCTCAAATAATTATTAACTCTGAAAAAACCAAAGCTTTCCAGATTACAAGAGGTACTAGATAGGGCTGCCCCCTTTCGCTGTTACTTTTTCTAATTATCATAGAAGTCCTTCTGATTCAAATAAGACAAAACAACGCTATAAGAAGGGTTAAGACTGGGAAAGCTGAAGTGAAAGTACGAGCATATTCTGATGATCTTGTTATTATAATAGAAGACCCGCTGTGTTCCTTGGATCCTTTAAATCAAATGCTAGAAGGTTTTGGGGACTTATCTGGTTTCAAAATTAATCAAGAAAAAACAGTCCTGTTAACCAAAAATATTACCTCAACTGAAGAGAAGGACTTGCAAAGCAAAATTAAATTTAAAATAGAAAAGAAGAGTAAATATCTGGGAATTTAGCTAACAAAGAAAAACCAAGACTTATTTCTTAATAATTACGATAAGAAATAGAAAGAGATCAAAAAGGAGATCAAATCTTGGGGGAAATCAAAACTCTCCCCTTTGGGAAGAATTTCGGCAATCAAAATGATGTTACTACCTCAAATCAATTTTCTATTCCAGAACTTACCACTAATAATAAAGGCCAATGTCTTCAAAGAATGAAAGAAAGAGCTGACTAACTTTATTTGGGCTGGGAAGAAACCCCGAATCAAATGGACTTTCATGATGGATATTAGAGAAAGAGGGGAACTAGGTCTCCCAGACCTTGGGCTCTACCTACATGCTAATATTATGTGCTGAATAACAGATTGGGTAAGATTAGAATATAGCAAAATTCTGCTCTTTGAAAAAGCAGGTATTGATAACGGATTGTATTTTTATTTATGGTACTCTAAAAAACAACCACAGAAAGAATTTTTTGAACATCCCATAAGGAATTTTTTTTACTTTTCACGGAAAAAGTTCAAAAAACAGTTATGCTCTAAATTCCCACTATGGATATCTCCAACAGAAGCTTTTCACCAAGATGACCTTAAAATAAAGAGATGGTGGACCTACGAAGAACTGATAAAATTTGAAGACAGCACACCGATGTTTAAGGAAAAAGAGGAACTTTTGCAGGAGGGGTTTGATTCTCCATAGTTCCTTTATACCCTCCTGCTCTCTAGATTCAAGAAGGATTGTAGTGAAGGGAAGATAAATAATGGAAAGACGGATTTAGATGTTATTTTGGATGGAGGAGATAAACAATTGACCTCAAAATTTTATAAATTATTACTAAAATGGGATCTTGAGCAGGAGGCGATTAAAAATATGATGGTCAAATGGACTCAGAATGTTGGGCATCCACTTGAATTATAAAATTGGGGACAAACATGGAAGAACTTGAATTTTACAAGATATCAAATGTTTAAAGAAAATTATTACAAAATGTTCACTAGATGCTACTTAACACCAATAAAACTTGCAAAGTTCTATAAAAGCAACAATGATAAATGTTGGAAATGTAAGGCCGAAAGGGGGAAATTTTTCTCATTGTTGGTGGGATTGTAAAAAAGCCAACACATATTGGAAAAACATCCATAGGGAGATTTCAAAAATGTTAAACACAAATTTCCCCATGCTACCTGAAAGTTATTTCCTGAATATGACTGAGCTAATTGAGGGATTTATTGGGAGGCATAACAGAAAAATATTTTTATATCTAATAACTAAAGTCAGATTATTATTTGTTAGAGACTGGAAAAAAGAGAAAGTGCCAGAAATAGATGAATGGTTGTATGAGACATATGATTTGATGCAAATAGATAAACTTACTATTTTGCTGAAAGATAAATCTTTGAATAGATATCGAGAAAAATGGGAAGAAGTTTGTAACTATTTGGAAAAGAGATGGGGAGCTTTGTCAGTAATCACGCTGAGAGACTGAGGATAGTTATTATGCTGGAGTCTGGACCACAGATACTACTTTATCTCACTTTATCCTATTAATTTTATATTGGTATTGGGGATATTTATCAATGAGAAATGGATAATTATATGTAATTGTATGTAATTGTATTAGATTGTACTCACTTTTTTTCCCTTTCTCTTGTCTCTTTGGTGCTGTTTGTAATCTGAGAATAAAATAAAAACACAACACTCAAAAAAAAACAAAACACAAATTTTGCAGGTGTGGATCTTTCTTCCGACTGTTAAAGTCTGCTTATTTCACACTGTGCTTATCCATATTGATTTGTATGCCATACTTTTGATAGATTTAATAGATCCAACAAAGAACCTTAACTGGGCACCTTAACTGCTAACACATTTTTTAACAGGGAGGATGTATGATCTGATTCAATAAATGCATGGACACTTGCCTCAGCTGCCAAGTCATACAGATGCCAGGAAAGGGGGTTAAATGGAGGAACATAATCAGATATTACTTCGGTTCAGGCCTATCCGGTGATAGCACTAGATATCTGTTTTTGATATCAAAATCATTCGGCCTTCCTCTGCCACCCCGCTCCACGTGTTTGCGAGGCCTCCGGACAAGCATGTAAACAGGCACTGTCCGTAATTGTTGGACATTCCATTCTCCACCTAGGCAGGCAGAACAAAGCCACTCCGTTGCTTCAGGGACCTCCCTGCAAACACCTTTTGCTTAAGCGCTACACTAACAAAGGCACCTGGCTCTGAGCCGATAGTCTTACAAAGCCAAGCTAAGCACCTTGTATTTGCATACTGGCTACACTATTGTTGATTCTGCGCTAAGCCGATCATGTTAAACTTGACCTTTTCCAAAGCTTTGTCCCGCTCCAAACTCACATTGTTCTCATCGAGTATGGCATGGCCTGTGGTTACAATTCACCCTATATAAACCCCCTGATTCCAAGAGCACCTCGGATCGCTCCTGAGTTCCATCCAGCCTTGCTGCCGCTGTGACTGGTGAGCCGTCCCCTCAGTTCCAGCAACTGAGCCCTCTCAACCCCTGGATCACTCCTGAGTTCCAGGCCGCCTTGCTGCCGCTTTGTCTGGTGAGCTCCCCTCGGCCATCATGCTGAGTTTCTTCCCTACCATCTTCAGCTTCTTCAGGACTATGAGAAAAGGTGTCGTATCACCCATTTCCACCAAAAATCCTTATTTCTAATTCTTCCCATAGCTGTGTGATTGTGGTGTCTTTACTGTTTGTTTATCTTTCAATAAAAACATCATTTTTGCTATTTTAAAACTGTCTGACTGCTTGACTGACCTGACGCCGTAGACACTGGGTTGCAAGATCCCTGCTAAGTTACCCTACCTCTCGCTAGCTTTAATGAGTGCTCCAGCTAATTTCCCCAACCTTGTGTTTGTGTTTGGTTATTTGGGTGCCCCTCCCGGGACCCCCAGAGAACAGGGTAACACAGAGAGGGTCATGATTTCCCTACTTAAACTTGCCCATATGTTGAAAACCTCAGGGGAGGGCTTTCTGTCCCTTCATTGACATGGATGTGTGAAAGGGTATGATTGGTAAGGACAGTGACTGCAACCAAGCTGTGGAATTCCCACATGGGACTAAGCTGAGCCTGTTGCTGTTTTTGTTTTCCAAACTGGCTTTTGGCTATTAACTGGTTGCTATGGAAAGATATTTTACAAGGGAGGAGGAAGTATTTTAATTCTTTATTGTTATGTTTTACCTGTGTTCAGGTATCTTTAAATATGTTTTAAATTAGTATTCCCAATAGGATAATTCATTTAATTAATTATTTCTAAATCATGATGATGATGATGATGATGATGATGGTGATGGTGATGATGATAATGATGATATTGTTTTTAATTTGTATTCAGTTTTAATGCTGTGAGCCATTTTGGTTCATACATACATACATATATACATACATACATACAGGAAGTACAAAGCATGATTATTAACATTTAAAGTTGCTCAAGAATCACTGCTGTGAGTTGACACAGTCACTTTCTTAAAAACTAATGCATACAGTGTATCTGAGTTTGTTGTGTTGTATGCATCCAGATTCCTCTCTCTTTTATTTCCTTTTACGTTCAGCATATTTCACAATGCCAGAGGAATCTCAATACATTGGATTCCCCCTTCCTAGATTCTTAATTAAGAGTTTCCTTTGATTCCTAGTTTCTAATCCTCCTCCCATTTGAACTATTAAGGTATTTTGGAGAGAATGTGAGTGGTAGCACTAGATCTTTTAAGCAGAATAATCAAATTGACAAGGCATAAGCTGAACAATACTGAGTCCCAAGCCAACTGTCACACAGGGTCTAGCAGAGAAAGAAACAAGCTTAGTTTTTTTTTTTTTAAAAAAAGATGAAAATAGCTCTAATTACAAAGTTAAATAGCTGTATGCAATAAAATATATAGTATAATGGAGGACAGGAGGGGGGAGAAAATATGCCTACAGATAAGAGTGATGCAGGAAGAGAAAATATGGAGGAGGGCCTAACAAATAGGAAGTTACCATAAATATGTGTAGCGTCTAAACTCCTAGAGACTAACATGCAAAGTAGCAATTAGTGAGTATAGGCATGCAAAGGTCATTAAATCTAACATTTGCCTTTTCAAATATCATCTAGATAAAAAAGTTTTTCTCACAATATGCTGCCAGTCTTTTCCTTTCACAAAACATATCTCCAATAAAAAGGTTACATTCCATACAGTGACTGATAAAGGTCATCCACCAAGCAATATGTGTCATTAATTATTTAATGAATAATTCAGAAAGATATGGCATGAAGCCAATGCAGGTAACTTTTGTATGTTCATGAATACAGAACAGAACTAAAATAGCCAGACTATTTAAACCTTAAAATATTCCATTAGACTTGCATCCAGACCTGGAATTAATCATGGGATCTGCAACTGACAAATGCCTAATGAAGTGTTTAACAGCTGATTCACACATGCATGTTCATCCCTTGACTTCTCAGTCCTGGCTTCCTGAACACAATGACAGGTATTAACCCAATATATTGATTAGTACTATGTTTTCAGACAACACAGAAGTTTACTTGAGATAGCTGATTTTACACACCATACCTGTGATAGCTGATTTTACACATCGTGTGTGTGTCTGTATCTTACCCAGCTCATGTTCCACATCCTTCTTTGTGAGTGCTCCTTTCTAGAGTTGCAGTGCTACATCCTATATGCTGTACTGTCATGTTAATATGTACTGCTGTGGTAAGGCATTAGAGAGCACCACACTGCTGCCAGTTCTCTCTCATGCTGTAGCCTAGTCTCAGCAAACCATCCAGACATCTCAGAGCTGAACAATGAAGATCCAAGAGAGCACTGACTGGGTTTACAGCAAATTGCTTAGCATCAAAGAAATGCTGGGAAGTCAGCTGGCTGGTGGGGGCAGGAAATCAAAACAAGTTGAGGAGGGTAGGATGGGAATCTTGGAAGATCAGATGCCAAGGCCAACGAGCCAAAGGAGAGTGGAGGAGGAGAAGAGCAGACAGTATTAGCTCTGTCCTTGTTAAGAGACATGAGCTGTATGGATGGAGAAGACCTACAGTAGAAACAGGAACTAAATCTGAAAGAACACACAACAAAGAGGAAGGGCAGATTATGAGTAGACAGCCCAAGAGCTCTTTCAGTAGTGAAGCAAACCTTCTCTTCACCTACCATTTCTTTGTAAAAGCAGGACAAATTCAAGGAATCAGGACTGATAATACAATCCCAACTGAGTCAAAGGTAACATTGTTGTGAAGTGGAGCTCTGTTAGGGTCTGATCTTGAGGACCTTACTGGAACTTAGGAATAGTCTGGCATCACATTCTTCCCCTTGGAGCCCAGTCTTGAAGACTGCCATGACTCTGGGCCTGATCAACCACCACTTACTGTCTTTGAGAATCCAATCCTGAAGAGCCTTACTGGACATTGGATCTGATCTAGCACTATTTGCATGCTCTTAGAGTCCAGTAATGAAGAAATTCGTAGTGTCATGGCCCTGATCATGAAAGAAGGATTATTAAAGAGGTCTAATCCTTTTAACAACTTTTAGGTTATGGATTTCCAAGTTATGTAGTGGACTAAATCTGATTGAGACAACAAAATGGAACACAGTAAAATAGGGGTGGAAATAATATTAGAAACTATTTGACAGACTGTCAAAAAGCATATTTTTGGGTATGGAGAAACCCTGATGAGAAGAATCCTAGATTGAGAAGAATCTTCAGAGTTCAGGAGTTATCATGCACAAAATTCACACAGTGTTCTTTTGCACAAAAAATTGTTTTGCACCCACAAAACAGCATTTTGTACATGAAAAATAATACTTCAATGCATAAATATTGATTTCTGTGCATAAAATCACATAATTGGGGATTATTCTCTGTAGAATTCACACATGATGGATTTGCATAGAAAACAGCATTTTCTTCATAGGATTTAATAGTTTTGGGTTGAAATATTATTTTCCATGCAGAAAATGCTGTTTTCTGCTCAAAACAACTACAGGCACATTTTGCACAGAATAAGTCCAAATTATGAATAACCTTCAAAATATCTGATTCTTCTCTATGGGAAGAAAACCACCTATGAGAAGAAAGTAAGACCATTTCAGCACTACACTGTTATAGTGCTATTATTCCATTTTCAGCATCCTGTGGAATTCTGGGGTTTGTAGTTTACTGAGGCCAATGAGCTCTCTGGCTGAGAATTCTAAATGCCCTTCCATAAACTGCAAGGCCCAGGATTCCATAGGATATTGAAAGTGGAATACTAGCACCATAACAGTGTTGTGCTGAAAGGCCCCTAGTGAAGAATTGCATCCCTATAGTATAATGTACTATAAGCCTGGAATGTGGAGTATATCTTATTGATGTTGCAGTATCCATCTATCTGCTTATGGAAGGGATAATATACGCAGCTGCTATATATGTTACATAGTTATATATGTTATGAGGCTGTGTGAAAGCTTATACATCATGGCTCTCCAGTGAAACTGGAAGCTCTCTCCCTTTGTCATATTTTTTACATCAATATTCAAGTGATGACAAAGGCTAGGAGTGTCTTTCCTCAGTAGTGTTTGAAGGTAAAATGTGCCTTTCTGGAAAACAAGGACTTCATGAATTTAATGGCCAGAAATTCTTTCTGGGTTGCTGAAGAGGCAACACCCTGATTTATATAACCTCCAAGACCAGCTTAAAACATATGCCTTAGGTAAAGGACAGGGTGGTACTCCCTCCATTCCAGGTCCAGAAGCTGTCAACACTGTCAGTTGGAAAGGATCTGCCACTATATCTGAAGTCCTTAGACTAGTTCATTTTAAAGGATGCTGCAGAGGAGATAGATAGATAGATAGATAGATAGATAGATAGATAGATAGATAGATAGATAGATAGACAGACAGACAGACATCACATAGCTTAGTCCCTCTAAGAAAGGGAAATGACCTGGAGGTTCAGGAAAAATATCTGAGAGGTTACCACTACTGTCCCCAATATTTTCTGATAGTGATTGCTGCCTCACTCCTAGCTTAAAGCTGACCATCTTCCAAAAGATTCAATAAGGTAAAGCCACACAGCTAATTTAACAAGCAATCATTCTACCTAAGGGTTAGTTCCAGTGAGTAATAGTTACATCTTTTATGATTTTTATAAGTCAGTTTATTTTCAGCCTTTTACCCATTTTCTTGGAGTGAAACCAATTAAATTCAAGGAGCGTACTTCTGAGTAGACACTAAAAGGATTGCACAAGTATCTGAAAAACTCTGTCTATCAATTGTTTTTCCCAAAATCAAATAAAAAATATATTATTACAGTATACTGGTAATATATAGCACTGACTGGATGTCTGAATAGAAGTGACTCCATGTGGCAGGTATAGCACATGCAAAAAACCTGGTATCCGGATCCATGCAGTCCTGAGACAATATCCATATAAAATGACATGGGTAACACTGGTAGCTGCAGAAGCCAATTTCATATATATCACAGACCACCATGCTCCACATTCTCCAGAAAAATTTAACAATAAATAAAGACACCAAATTTTGCAATTATAGTACCTTGATTCCATTTTAACTGTCATGGCATTATCCTATGGAATCCTGGAGTTTGTATTTTGGTGAGGCAACAGAGGAGCTCTCTGGCTGGAAACTCTAAATGTTCTTTTCTAAAATGAAAACCTGGGGATTCCATAAGATGTAGCCATGACTTAAAATGGAAACAAACTGCTATAATTGTATAGTGTTAAAGGGCAACAGGAAAAGGCATCAAAGCAAACACAAAATGCTTGTTCTAAATGAATTTCCCTAGTTTTCTACTGAACTTTGGTGGTGGAATTTGCAGCCAGATCTTGGTAGAGGGGAGGGTTCTCTAAGGATCACAAAAATAGTCTTGAGGCTGCATGTGGATTACAAGCCATACATTGCTCAACCATGATTTAATTACTAGGCACTGCCAAGAATTACAGCATTCTAGGTACAGTTTGGCTCATTTACCACTATTTGGATTCATCACTATGAAGAATTTTATGGAAGCCTCTGCCTTGTAGTTTCACATGTAACATGCTCTAAATAGGTCTGCATAATAACATACTTCTGAATCATCTTTAACATTTTGTTGGTGATAACCTACAGAAACAGATAAATATGTTAACACAACTTGCAAATAATTTCTGTGTATGCTAACAGATGTTTACTATTGATATCTCAGCAGAAAAAAACCACACTAATAAAGTTGTATGTGGTGTTGTTGTTTTCTTTGACTTAGTCAATTTAAAAAATTGCCTGCAGGTTTCAAAATTGTTTGACAGTGAATAATTTCTTTTTCTTTTCTTTTTCTTTTTCTTTTTTTTTTGCTCCTAAATTTCACTTTTAGACTCCGAGCACTGATTGCACAATATACGTGAAGAACCTGATATACAAGGTATTGGATGCATCCAGGAGCAAATTCATTATGGCCCTTTTCGCACGGGCTTTCTGCCGCGCGACAGCCCCGTGAGCCTCGTGGGAGTGGGAGCGTCGCTCTGCACGACGCACTCCCACTTCCGCCGCGCTCATGGGGCTGCAGCAGTGCTATCGCGGGTTTTTTGATTTTCGCCTCAAAGCGAAAATCACCCGCACTCGCGCAACACTCTTGGTGCCCACACGCACTTACCTCCTGTGCGGAGTGTTGGGGAGGCAGCCGGGTCGCGCTTCCTTCCCTCTGCCCCTGCGGAAGGACGGGGTGGGGCGCTAGCGCGACGGACACGACAGCCTCCTGCTTCGCCCACACGCGGGGGGGACACGACAGCCTCCTGCTTCACCCGGGGGGAGGGCGGCTCGCACGAGGCTGCCGCTTCCCCCCTAGTTCCTTTGCCTGTGGAAGGAAGGAGGGGGAAACAGCAGCCTCCCGGAGGAGCCTTCTCGCGCGAACCACCCTCCCCCGCTCACACGAGAAGCCTCAATGCGAAAAGGGCCTAAGTTGGAAAGCAAAACACAGATTTTCCAAATACATTCTTGCAAGACACACACATGCAGGCAATTACACACAAACAGCACAGTCCATGTGCTAGGTTGTAGCATTTCCACTCTCCCTAGCTATTGTTTACAAGAGCTCAAGCTCTGTTATTATTGTTGCTTCTGCTGCTATGTGCCTTCAAGTTGTTTCTGACTTGTGGCGACCCTAAGTCAAACCTTTGCAGGATTTGTTCAGTGGTTTGCCATTGCCTTCTTCCAAGGTTGAGAGAGTTAGATTTTCCCAAGTTCACCAATGGGTTTCCATGGTTAAGCAGGGATTTGAACCCTGATCTTCCAGAGTCCAACTCAAACCATTACCCTATACTGGCTTAACATGACTAAAATGAATACTACTCATACTTAATGATGAAATGCTAACAGGTTAAAAGACCAACTTGGTGGTTTGGGGCTGAGATAGAAAAGACTGTGTGCCATTGGCGACAGAGGCATCAAAGAGGTATCATCAGTAAGATCAGAGGTGATAATGGGTAATGTGTGAATAGTATCTAGACGGGGCACTAGGTAGAATGGAAAATGTAATGTGTAAAGAGGTGACAGGTGAAAATTCATTTAATTGAAGTTAACAAAAGATACACCAAAAATATAATTTAGACACTATTGACATAACAAAATGTTTTTTAAAGGACCCAGCACCTTATTCTAGTACTGTTACAACTGTACAATAAAAGCTGATAAAATGTTGCAGCTGTATCTTAGTTTAAATTATTAAGGCATCACTTGGTTCCGTGCTTTTAGCCCTCAGAGAAATTCTTTAATATAACCTGTAAAAATGAATTTGGCAAAAAGGATGTGAAAGCCTTTCAGCAGTAATTTTGTTGACTATCTCAAAATCCACTTTCATTTTATTCTCGTACTTAGTTCATATCAGGCACCTAGACTTTGTGTTTTCTTCCTGCTCCGAAATTCATGCAAACTTTTCAAATAGTTTCCTAATTCAAGCATTTATTTTGCACAGTTCACCTAATTTGTGCAGCTTCCCTCATTCACTAAAGTATGTTTCCCTATTTTTTCCCCCTGACAATTATATGCCATCCAATATTTCACAGTTGACAAAGGAGACAGATGTGACCACATCAGAGTGTGGTAAAAATGGCAAAAGCTATTAAGGAGGAAGAACATATGAACTAGAAGACACTGCAGCAGTTTGCTTTAGCCTGAGCCTACCGGGAAGGGCAAGAGCCATCTCTACCTTTCCCCCTGCTGGATTTAGTGCAAAGTAATTTTCACTTTGAACTTGATTTGCAGCAACTGAAGTAAGCCAAGGACAAAGAAGGAAAATGTGAGGAGGACAGAAAAAACAGGGACATTTTAAAAACAGTTGAAAAAGCAGGAAGGCAGAAGATTACTTGGGATGTCACTGTGAAATCAAGACAGTTGAAGGATATGCAAAGCTGCATTATTTCTCAGAAACGCATTGTCAGTCTCACAAAGATGTAAACACCTGAGAAAAGGTATAGATATGATAAGCCTTAGCTGGTGCAAAAATACCAATTCAATTGAGACTGTCAAATCCAATGACATTTCTTTTCTTCTTTATTTGTCATTATGACTCTGAGAAATTAGACTTGTGGTTACATGGAGATATATCAATATTGTGAAATATTTGTGGAAATAATGCTCCTGAGAGTGATTTTCTGTGGTGGAGAAGCTGCATGACATGAAGAAGGTCGTAATCAGGCCTCCCTTCATGCTGTGATGGTTGGCGATCATTACTAGTCTCACGCATTGTGTAGGACAAAGAAGTATTTGGTTCTGCAAGTAAAGGTCGGATCTATAATCTCCAACCATCACAGCACCAAGGGATGCCTGACTACAATGTTCTTTGTGTTGTGCATCTTCCTTTCCATCTCATGACTAGGAATGGAAGTTCCCAGCATGTATGATTTAAGATCTCTTCCTCTTCTTTCACCTGGGAAGGAGAATGTAGACCACAAACAGCCTCCACTGTTCAAACCAGTGAACAATGAAGAGAAATAAACTCATTAAGAAAAAAGCAGCCAGAATGAAGCCTTCTTTGGCCCTTTTCCCTTGGCATTTGCCATGTGAAAGGGCCTCTGGAGCATTGCACAGTTGCAGGGAGCATTTCAGACATCATTGCAATCACGCAATGCTGCTGGGGCTGGCAGGCGCTGATCACACACTATTTCATTTTCAGCTTATAGCTGAAAATGGTGCGCGATCACGCATCACTCTGGGGCCCTATGCACACTTACCTTGTGTGCAGAGCTCTGGAGCCACGGCTATCGCACTTCCTCCCCCAGTGCAGCCTGCAAAAATACTCTGCTGTGCTGCAGAAGGAAGAAGCCGAGCCCTTATGCTACTTGCTGACTAGCAAGTAGCTCCTGCAGAGCCGAAGCAGCAGGGACATGGGAGCCTATCACAAGAGGCTGCTCGTGTGATCCCAGTGCCCCCGCATCAGAAAGAAGTAAGGTGTGGAAAAGGCCTTTGTCATATTTACATTCATTACAGTACGTCCAGTAATGATTAAGCTGCGTAACTTAAGTTCACAGTGAAAAATATGGTTTCATATCCTTCAGCTAAATAAAATTCCCTGTAATCACTTTAAGGCTGAAGGAGGAAGTACTGGACCCTTTGATCTTAATTCAAAGAGAAGCTAAGAAAGTCCCACACCAATTCTTCAGGGCCCTCTAAGCATTGGTGTGGGTCTTTACAATGGACTTCCCAGGCTGTCTTTATCCCCTAGTTTTTATGAGTGTGCTAGGCAGATTGATTCTAGGAAGTCAAATGTTACTCCCCTGAGTTCCAGAGTTACAAGTCTGACTTTTCAGGTATGCCCTCAGTCACCAAGGATGGACCTTATAGATAGGATACACAAGGAAATGAAAACAAACACTTGTCTTTTTCTTTCTGACCACCTTTTCAAATTCCTCATGCCTCAAACTATCTGTCTCTGAACCTCCCTTTTGAAAGTATAAGACATACAGGAGAGCATGGAAGGGAAAAGAAACCATTCAGATACTGACAAGCTTCCATTGTTGTCCCCATGGCACCACTGACAGACGCATTTGGCCAGCAATGATAAACATACAATACTTATTCAGTGAGTAAGATGCTTCCATGTTATCTTTCACAATTAATTTCATCCCAATAGCAAATAAGGGGCAACTGCTCAATTCTAGAGGGTGTTGATAACATGTGGGCATTATTGTGAAATGACTGGAACTAAGGATTCTACAGTTATGATTGAATCCTCATGAAAATTAAGCACATGTGCGTACATGCACATACACACATTGCTCTGTTTGTGTGAAATGTTACAGCATTTAATGTGGCAATAGAGATGTAAGTGGAACAACAGCAAAAAAAAAAAAAAGACAGTGAGGGAGGTACATAGTGACAGTCAGTACCAGCCTTGCTAATGGAGTAGGCTTTGAGCTCTTATCCCTCCTTTGATTTGTCTCATTGGAAGAACAGATGCTAATAGACACAGTTCCGGAGCAGAAGGAAACATTAGTCTTAGCCAGGCTGATGGAGTGAACCTTATTGTCTGACCTTTCCATCTCCTGCAGCCAGGTAGAATATGTCCTTAATGACAGCATCTATAATAGTCTCCATGCACCTTCTCTTTTCTTCTCCTCTCCTCTCCTTCCTTCCTGCTGGAGTCCATGACCATTCTAAAATATGATCAAAATTTAACATCAATTTCATTTACTTTTTGCATCAAAAATGCTGAATTTTGTGAGTTCATAAAAAATGGCCATTTCTTCATGACGTTGCGGCCCCGCTATGGGGATGGGCATGTTCCTGCTGTGCTCCCTTCTTGGCAAAGGCACTTTTGGGATTGCAACAGGACAACATGGAAGAGCACCATCATGCAGAAATGGTGAGTGATTTTTTGTAGTTACTTCTATTTTGCATGTTACCTGGAAATAATAGAAAATATCTAAATATTATATCTTCCTGTCATAGAAAAGACTAGGTTGCTATTTGTGGAAACATGAAACTGCTTGGCCATTTGATTTTTCCCCCTTTAGTAGAGAGATAATTTCAGACTGAGGTATTGTTGTGCTGCTAATCATGGCACTCAGCATTACCTCTCTTTTTCAGTGAATTCATATGTTGTAGTGGAAGAAATGAATTAGTGTCTGGAATCAGTAATTGAATGAAGGCTTCCAGATTCCACCCAATGAGAAAGCAGATCTTTCAGCCAATGGTTCATGTACTTGATGAGTTTATCTTCAACCTGTTTTCTTCCAAAACCATGGGCTGATGGGAAACAAAAATCTAATAATGACTAGAAAAAAACTGTGTTTCTACATTTCCAAGTTCTTTATATTCATCTATACTTCCCAGACTACTATATGGACTGAAATATTGTTCTTCTTGGGATTTGCACCATAATGAATTTTATGAAGTAACAAAAGACTGCTTTTCTTTCTTCCTTCCTTTCTTCCTTCCTTTCTTTCTTTCTTTCTCTCTCTCTTTCTCTCTCTCTCTCTCAAAAAAAAAACCTTGTTCCTTAAGCAGGTACTGTCACATCCAAAATATAGCAGAGATTGCTTCCACAGCTTTGGAAGCGTGCCCAGCAGCAGAGAATATCTTAGCAGCAATGCACTATAGCCAGGAAAACTCACCCACGCCAATTGTTTTCTTCCATCAAGGAGGCAATTTATTCTTGAGTTACAATGTGTACATATTTACAAGAATCTCCAGAAGGCATTCCAGCATCTCCCTGCTTGCTCTTTCCAACAGAGCCTCTGGCAGACACATCAGGCATCGTGTGCAACTTGTTTGCTAGCTCTCAGCTACTTTTATACTCACACTAGCTGATGCAATCCTGCCAGCCTTTGCATTCTCTCCACACCTGATGCAACCTTCTCCCCTGATTGCTCATCAGCATGACTCAGCTAAAGTCACATGGCTTTTCACAGGTGCACTTAACAACCCACATCACAAAGTATTTTCTACAGGTTTGGTCCAACCTTTACTTGACAGGTACCACCAACTCTATTGGATTGGAATATGTGCAGCTACTACATGCTTATATAATAGGGATGCATATGCACTTGAGTTCAATGCAATATGATAACAACATCCAGTCCCACAGAGGCAAGGATAGACAAGTTCCAAAATTTAAAGGGCATTTTGTCACCACCACCACACCAGTATATGTATTCCATTGGCTTTCTAATTCCCACTCTTGCTATACAGGGCATTGTATAAAAGAAAGACCACTGTTTGAACGTGAGGGGAGAATCCAATACTGAGTAGTGGAAGTCATTTTATGCTATTTGGGCCCTTTGCGCACAATGTCGCTGTCCTGCTTCTGCCACAGGATGGCAGTGGCCAGCAGGTCGTGCTTCTGTACAATGTCATCTCCACCCTGCTGCCATCCCGTCGTGAAGTGTCACATTCACACGGCATTTGCAAAACAGAAAAAATCCATTTTATGCTTCCAATCGTGCAGCGTTCCTATATTTACCATTGTGTGGAAGCCATAGAAGCACAATTGTGATGCTTCCCTCCTCAGCACAGCAATGGCAAGTGCCCAGCTGTGCTCCAGAAGGAAGAGGCGGAGCAATCATGCTTCCTTCCACAGGGTGCAAGCAGATGCAGGGAGCATTGCTGACATGCTCTCTTCTAGACCTGAATTGCAGCACAATGACACAGAAGAGCTTTGTTGTATGGAAATGATCTTGATGAGGCAAGACAGGGGGGTTACCATGATGGCAGCCAAGTCTTTCCTCCCTTTCTCAAACAGGTTAACAGTGAGGGTCTCTGATGGCATGATTTATAGGGGATCTCGGGAAAAGAAGGATGATGGTAGTGGTGGCAATGCTGGCAGCTCAACCCCTGCTTTTGTACTAGCAAAGCTGACTGTTTGCGAATGGTTAGCCCTGAACCAAAACATTTCATTGGTTGAATCATGACTTCCTCTAACTCACCGCTTCCACAGTGGTGGAGGAGAGTCACTAGGCTCAATAATTTTGGCTGAGGCTTCTCAAAACATTATTTTTAACTGACTGAAGGCATTCTGACAATACTCTAGGAAGTATGTTGACAAGCCACAGTTGTTGATACTCCCCCCTCTTTTTATAATTTAACTACCAAACAATGTAACTGTCAATAATTATAAAGTCAAATGGGGAACTGACATAAAAATGGAGGAAACAGAACCCCTGTTCAGTTATTTAACTAAAAACATGAAGGCCCAGAAGTGAACATGGCACAGAAGTGTGCCTGCCAACAGTCAGCTGACCACAAAGGTCTGATGGGAGCTTCTGACCACATTGGATTGATATGGCATTGTTCTCAGCCTCCACTCTTCAGACCTTCATCCTAAACATGTGGAAGTCAACAACAGAACATATGGGAACATAAGATAGGGGGTAAAATTGTATATTTCTGCACCCATAAATTTAGCCTGCATTGGTTCCAATCTCTGACAGAGACACACAGAATATTTTTCTAAGTATTCATTTCCTGGTAGAATAATAGTTTTCCTGGTGACAGAAACCATTCTGTCAAGAAAAATAGAGCTTTGGTAAAGATCTTTTATGGTTTCTAAGGTCTTTGGGGAATTTTTCTGCCGAAACACTAACAAACAAAATGCACATGTTTATGCAAAAAAAAAAAACATACACATTTTTGCACAGTAAATATGTTTTCCACACATAAAACATGTTTCCTGCCTTGGAAATAGTATGCTTTATGTGCAAAACACTGTTTCCTTCTCAGGCAACACATTCTCTGTGCAAACCTCTTTTCTTTCTTTTTTCTAAAATCCATGTGTATTTCTGTATAGATGAATTCTCCAAAAGTTTTCATTGAAAATGAATACCGGTTAAAAACTATTGCACTTCCTATGTTTCATCATCTACACAATCAAGAAAAAGAGAATACTTCTCTGCAGTTACTCAGAGGTCCATGGTAATATATGACATTAACACCCAGTCAGATTCAAGGAAGTAAGGCACTCAGAAAATCTTTTCTGAGAAAACTGACTGTGATATACATACATTGCAAGCTGCTTTGGAAGCACGAAGAAAGGTGGCATATATTTTAAAATAATAATAATAATAATTCACAAAATCTGTAATTAGGCCAGGCATAGAGATTCCCATTTTTGAATGTCCCCTTAAATACCATTAGGATTTTTTTTTTTAAAAAAATTACATATTATTTGTAAGTTTGACAATGAGGTAAGTGGTTTCAATGTGTTATCCTTCGATGTTGCATGCCCATTTATGGCCTTGCACAGCTGACATCAAGTGGCAATATCTTTGCTTGGAAAAAAAAAAAGAAACAAAGTAGAGAGAAGAGAAGCAAAACAAAGGAACCTGTTTCAAAGACTGAAGAAGACCCTACTTGAAACATCTATCATACTTTGAGGCTACCAAACAACCAAAGTTCTCTGTGCTGTCTGAAAGTACTTTAAAAACATTTTTTAAAAAAACAATAAAACAAATAGCACAAGGTTTTGAGAAGTGCAGAGCAAAATCAGCAGTGGGATGAAAATGTGCAGCCCATAACAAAGTCAAAATAAACACATGGAACTACAGAGAGAACTAAAACAGTTTCTTTGAATGCCAGTGCCACCTGGAACAAGAGAATGAGCAAATCTGAATTATTAGAACAGAGCAGACCTTTTGCTCTTTTCCCCTTAGTATGATTCAAATCTCTTTGGGTAGAGATAAAAAAGGATGTTGACTTATTTTTCCAGTAGAAAACTGGGAGAGGGAAAGCTTTTAGCTTACAGAAAATCTTAAATTTTATATTTCCACCAACATCACCTAACAGTTGCTCCCCTCTGCTGCCTTTGTCAAGAAGCAGAATGAAATTGTGGTCTGAACCCAATGTTCGTCTTAGCTATCTGTTACTAGATTTAGCAAAGCTTGAGATAGGTTGGGAAGAGAAAAGTGTAAATAATGCCTTTCCCTTGACAAATTCTTGACTGTCACTCCTGTTTACTCTAAACTACTCCCCACTGTTGCAGCCATAGCACAGAGTTATATTTTTGAATCTCCCAGATAAGCAACATATGACGCCTGTTACTCAGGCTTTGAAGTAGAGTCTATTGTTGTCAGACAGAAGCTTTTTGCAGACAGCAACGTCTTATTGTTACCGTGTGAAGTAAATAAAGAAAGGGACAAAATTGGTGAAGCTGACAACCTACAACTTCATCGAAGGAACAGAGCATCATATTATAGCTATTGACCTTTGTGTCTGCAAGTGTTAAGATAGCCAACAACTGTGGTGGATGGCCTAGTGCTATCACAATTCATCTTAGACTAGAAATTTGACTAATAAACTACTTCCCCTAGCCAGGAGATATAAGTAGTTTCATTTGAGCCACCCTAAACTGTATTGAACCATAACCTAACTCTGATCCATCTCTAGGAGCCTTTCCGCCCTACACTGCTATGAGAGTACATGAGAGCTCTTTCACTATGTATTCTAAATATCTCACTAAACTGGAAAGCCTGGGATTCCATGCATGAAAACACGGTGGTTAAAGTGGTCTCAGAGCATTTCATAGTGAAAGCCAGGCCATTTCTGCACTATACTGTTATAGTGCTGTCATTTCATTTTCAACATCCTGTGGAATTCTGGGTTTGTAGTTTCCTGAGGCCAAAGAGCATTCTGGCTGAGAATTCTAAATGCCCCTCCCTAAACTGCAAACCCCAGGATTCCACAGGATATTGACAGTGGAATAATAGGACTGTAACAATGTAGTGCAGAAAGGCCCTGGGTTTCAAGATACCATGAACAAAGTATGCTTGGTGGCTGTCAGTGTCAGGAAGCCTTTTCACTGGTGAACACTGGGTATAAGGTCAGGAAGAGTACTAAAAAGAATACATGACTGCAACAAGCAGTCTTTTTAAACCCTAACCAAGAATACACACAGATAGCAATGTAGGAACATTCAGGGACATAGCAAAGGGATTGAAAGGATAGCTTGCTTGTTGTCTGAAGCAATTTGATCCATCTCAGAGTGACATATAGTAGAGAAAACTATTTTCAAAGAAGACCACCCAGTCCAGTTTAGGTGGATGTACCATCCTCTGCACAGAGAAGGCTGCATGGCTGCAGCAACCCATCATTTTAATCCATCTCTATTGTCTCCCATGTAGTTTTGCCTAGGGATTTGTAGAGGAACTGAAGGAATGGCTCTTTTGCTTGTTGACTGCAGCCTTGCGTATACACACACACACACACACACACACATACTTTTCTTAAATGAGCCCAGTATGCAATGTCTAGGGCAGTAGAACTACAAAAGCCCTGGTCTTCACTCTGGTGTATTGACATCACACCTGCCTACCCATGAAGCATTTCATTCTTGTGAACTTCCTGTTGTATCTCATTTGAACCACAATGATTCTTTCAAACACATTTCTATCTTCTTCAAACTATCGTTGCTGCTGTTTCCTTTCCACAGGAGCTAATATTTCACAGTAAATTGTACCCAACTGCACAGAAGGCAACAAAAACACAAGAACTTGATGACTAGTTGGAGTAAAAATGAATTCTAAAAAAAAGTCCTTCTTATTAAAATATCCTTCCCCATGTGTTTCACCTTGTTGGTAGGTGAATGTGTTGCCCTGCTTGTTCTGCACTGATGAATGATTGGCAAAGTGAGCTTTATATGGAGTTTCTGCTTCTTTAAAGCTCACTGGATTAGAGGCTGAAGACTGGATCTCCAGTCCCCTGGCATCATCTCCCCAATTTGTCAGCCATGATGGATGGAAGTGTGACAGAGCTTTCTGATATAATCAATCCTTCCAAAGAAAAGAACAGAGTTTTACACTAAAATCCTTAATAGGATTATGTTATGGGAAGGTGTTAATGATATAAAGGGTGAGGAGAGTTCATTGCATTTGAGACTTGGATCAGAAGAATGATACATTTGTTATACATTTGGAGTTTAAACTATTTCTAAGTGGTAGTGAGAATAGTCTCAAAGGATGTAGATTTTTGGATAGAGAGATAGAAATAGAGGCCATTTCCGCATGATGTTGCTGTCTCGCAATGGGAACACGTGGCTGGCAGTCCATAAGTTGTGTTTTCACATGATGTCGTTGTGCTCCCACTGCCAATGCTTCTCCACCCATTGTGATCATGGGATATTCCGTTAATGGAAAAAAATTCATTAATTGCCCACGTTTGCATGATGCTTCTATTACCCACAGCCATGCAGAATGGGTGGAAGTGCAATCTAGATGCTTCTTTCCCCAGTGCAGCATGGGAAAGAGGCTGACTGCACTGTGGAAGGAAAGCATTACGTTACTTGTGCTCCTATATGCAGGCAACTGGCCAGGTGTGGATGGGAGTATTGAAGACATCCTGGCAAAGGTGCTGCTGGGATGATGCTGGGATGATGAAGGAAAAGGGTAAGGTGCAGAAATGGCCAGAGATAGAGATATGTAACATGCACTAGAAGAAAGAAGCCAAATTCATTAAAACTGATTGGTAGATTTCTTAGCACTCCAAGGAAGCTTACTGATACAAATGTCCAGGCAAGGTGGTAGGATAGAATGTTGACCCGTTGTCCTATCAGTGGCTTTGCTGGGATGAGAACATGGACATGAATGCTCTCCTCCACACTGAGTGGCTCCCTGCCAAAGGAAGTGCAATGGACACACCTCTTCCTTCTCCCATGCAGCCAGGCTCTTTCCCAGTCTGCACTGGAGCAGGAAGTGCCTCCATCATGCTTCTGGTGTTTCTGCAGGACAGGTAAGTGTGGGACAGTTGCATGATCAGGGGTCACTGACAGGGAAATCCGATCAATGATTTATTCTGGGATCACAGTAGCTGGCAACAGTAGAAGGACAGGACCACAACGACATCTTACGGAAGCGTCATTGCAGTCCTGCTCTGCTCCCATCCCCATGCCAGGATTCAGGCCTCCTGCGGAAAGGGCCAAACTCACAAAAAAGGTTATTAAACTAAGAAAGATATAACTTTATATGGTGCTGATCTGAGACTGATTAAGTTTCCTGTAAGGAACCAGGAGAAAGGTATGTTATACCATGATTTCATTCACATACAAAGCAAGAATCCCTACCAATGATATAGAGAAATAGGACCTATATATATATTGTGTAGTGGTAAGCTCTTGTGGATCCTTTTGACTCATTTTCTTCTTAGATAGGATAACTGTGAAAGAAGCTTTCATAAAATCTTTTCACACATCTCCCATGACAGCAGATGGAGTAAATAATAACAAAGTTTCACAAAACATGCCTTCAGATTGTTGTTTTTTTAGATCAGATGCATGCTGATTGTTAGAAGAAACAAAACAAAGCATAAAACTAGATTAGTCCTCAACAACTGTTCTGTGTGCTTAATATCATTCTTTCCTTTTAAGGTACTTGAATAATTTAATTCTTGTGCATTCCAATACAAGTAAATACAGACAGACCTAGTTAAACCTTGACTTTTGTTGCTAAATAAAGTTGACAGTGTTTGAGGCAAATAATATATACTACTGCCCCACAAATTTAGTACCAGCAGGGTAAGGGATGTATTTAACTTCTGCCCCTTTTCTTAATATGCCTCTTCATTTTGGAAGGTAGCTACTTTCTTTCAGAAACTGTTCAGGTTATACATGCTGGTGGTGGCCTTAACAAAGAAATGACTGAAAACTTGAAGTAAGTTGCAGAAATCCAGTTTGACAAATATCCATGGAGGACCATGCTACAAAATGGATTATTTTACAAGGCCAGCATTCAGTCAATGGCATGCTATATAATGAGATAATTCTCTGATGTGCTCCAGCAGCAAAGAGAAGAGTTTGAAAGGAAATGAAGGAAGCCCTTGTGTTTTCAAAAGGTTACAGTGATCAGCTTGTCTCTTGGCAAAACAGAAGTTTTATTCGTTCTTTCATTAAAAATCTAGCAAGCTGGTGACAACAACAGACTTTCAGGGGGATGTCTAGTAGAAATAAATATCGTACATTTGCAAAGGAATAGGTGTTTAAAGAGGCTGTCAAGGATCAGAGCAGTGCAAAGAAAAGCCAAGGCAGCAGACACTTCCAGTTTCTTTAGATGCTAAGCCTTGGGACAAATTTGATCTGTTTATACACTTACCAAGATGCTCCTGATTGACAGCATAGTCCAAGAGTCATGCATTGTATGGATCTTGCTGTTGTCTAACAGTGGGCAAAATCCAGCCTAAGTCAAGCCCTTTGGAGTCTATTGATTTCCTTGGGAGGTTAAGCACATACTTAATTCTCTCTCTCTCTGAAATCAATGAGAATTCAAAGTATTTAACTTTAGCTTTTTCATTTTCATTCATATAGTGCCCAATGTTTAACCACCCTGTACAGAAGAAGGAATACATAGAGAATAAAAGGCAACAGTGAGACTTCTGATAATCTAAAATATACCAGTACCTTCAGCACTGCATAAGACTGAAATGTATCTGTTCTATATGCAGGTCATAATCCTTTGGACTTTTAACATGAATTAAACCTGGATGGGCTTAGAGAGATGTCAATAGATCTAAACTATTTCAGGTTCACACACCCTGATCCAGAAATAATTTGATGATCATTTCTTGTTTGGAGCCAGAAAGAGAAGATGATGAAGTGAGCTTATGGATTGATCTTTAAGAGTTTATGATTGTCAATCATCAGTTAGAGATCTCAGGGAAGTGTTGGAATTCTTTGCCTACTTTGTTATCCCCAAAGTCCAAGATTCAATCTCTGGTCCATTCAAGGAAACCAGGAACAACTCTGAAACTCTGGAAAGTCACTGTTAGTTGTGACAGTATTATTGGGATGAATGGATTATAGTCAGATTATGGCATCTTTCTGTGGTCCTAAAACATTTGAAACATTTTGGCTCAGAAAAATGTGAACAAGTCACACTTAGCATTATGAATACATTCTCCTTGCAGGCTCTCCTATAATAGAATTTCTTTGGACTGCAGATGCCATAATGTATTAAATAACATTTTAAAACCAATAAAATGCAGCAAATAATGCACCATTGGTTTAAAAAAAAAAAAAAAAAACTCCACACAATTAAATCAATTAAAGGTACAAAGCAGAGGGATATACTTTCACCAGTCTTTCAAAGATGTTGCATCTTTAAAAAGAGGGGTTATCAATGTGGAAAACACAATCATAAGTAAGTATTAGCTGACTTATTTAGTTGCCTGTGAGAGAGATAGTGTGGACTGCATGCATGAATGTAAGTAGGTAAAAGTAGAAACTGTCACCTACAGCAAGGATTCTCAACCTTTGATCCTCCAGCTGTTTTGTATTTTAATGTCCAGAAACATCTGCCAGTATGGCCTGATTGATTCTGAGAGCTGAAGTTCAAAACATCTGGAGCAACAAAGGGTGAGAATCAATGACTTAAAGGCAGCCTTGTTTTCTTTATCTGCAGTGAGCAAGTGGGCAGTTGAATGATCTGACATCCATCACTTTTGACTTTCAAGTGGTCCTGGGATGCAGCATGTGGTGTCAAGTAGAAGGGCTGATTGATGTTTTCACCCACTGACTTTGCCTTTGCTAGTGACATAGTTTGAGTGGTAGAAATCAGGCCCAAGAAAGGGTCCAGGAGAGATGAAGCCAATACAGACAAGACAAGAAACTGAGAACACAGTCTTCTCAGAAGTGACCATTTTTTGTGTTGGCAAAGCAAATGTCTGGCCTGCCCTATCCAATTTATACTCCAGCTGCCCTCTTGCTGGAAGATAGGCATGTCCATTTGTTATCTCCTAAGCTTCAAAAGAAGCACACAGTTAAGGAGACCAAGGAAAGGAAATGCCAAGAAATACCAAGCTGTAGAACTGGAAACTAAGCTACTTATCCTACCACACCATTATACTGTCATAGCAGTGGTTTGGTCCACTTTTGTCTCAGTTATATAGCATGATGTTGTGGTCATAGAGAATTTGACTTTTTTCATGCTGAAAACAATCTGTTAATGATCTCATTTTCAGCTATGATTTAGTAGCCAGTTTGAGTCTCATTCCACTTCACTGTGAGAATGATCAAGTAGTAAATGCAATGTGGGTATGGTTTGGTTGTGCCTTCATTGTGGGGGAGGTTTCCCAAGAAAATATGCAGCAGAGAAACATCAGACTACTTCTGGTGACTGGGTGTGAAGGACAAGGCTTCCCAAGAGAATAGCTGCATTTTCTGTGCTTTATGCTCTTGAAACCTTTTTTAGTTTCCCCCCCCTATTTCTTTTTTAATATACATGATTTGCTGTTATAGTGCAACAATGCTGCAATCCTGACCTGATAAGCATTGAAAGCCACTGTTCAGATGCTTTTACTGTGTGTGTGTGTGTGTGTTTTCCAAAGATGTCTCTCCTATGTTCCTGTGGTACCACACACACAGTGTTACCAACACAGTGTTAATTTTTCTTAAAAAATTATTATATTTTAAGGTAATTGTGTAATAATGCTTTGATGTCATGCTGTACTAGCATTATTAAGGCTTAATGAGTACAAATGAAGTGGCTTTTTGAACAAGACAACCTGAAACAACTGACTAGCATCACAAGCACTTTTGTTTTTTATAAAAATGGTAAGGTGTGTGTTTCTCTTCCTGTATCAGGAAGAGAGTGACAGATAGAGAGGCAAACGAATCACAAAGTAGAAGGTGGGGCAAATGAGGTACGGATAACAGCATTACTGCAGACAAAAAAACCCTATACAAATCATGCTATTACAGTGCAAATGTAATAGCATGATACACAGTGTCAGAAATCAGCTATTGTTGCAAGTACAGTTGAAGTAGTTTTTGATTGATATAATCCAGCATTACAGTGTGGTGTGATTAAGAGCTTAATCAACATCTATACCAAAAACAAATCAGTAATGTAAGTTGGGAAGAACAAAAATATCATTGTTTTCTTTCTTGGGGAAAAAAAAAAGAATCAGAATATGCTTGGTGCTTTGTCACTCACTGGCCATAGGAAGTCATTTGGGTTCCCCATAGCCTTGTTTTGGTTTCACATTCACATGGGCCATCTGATCAGCTGGCACTACAGTTAAGTTTTATGCAAGCATTTATCTCCTTGTAGGTCAAATGCTTGAAGAATGAAGTAGGACTGTGCCTCCAGTCTCCACCCTACCATTGTGATGACTGTAAAAGAAACCTACCCCTTCAAGATGTTTCCCAAGGGATTGCAAGGGAATGTACCTTTCTGTGTGCGAAGGACCACACATGATTAAAAAATAAAAACAAAAAACAAAAACCCAACATTAGTCTAATGCCGAAGAATATTTTCAATGGGCTCAAAGATGTATGTCCAATCAGTAACAATTATGATTTATCAAGGAACTTTAAGTGCACTTGGTGATCTGCACAAAAAAAAAGGAGGGGGAAGGCAGGAATACGGATCTCCTCCCTCCCTGTAGAATCATAACCTTTTTAAAAAAGTGAGAAAAAAGAAGAAAAGAAGAAGAAGAGGGAGAGAAGAACTATATTAGCTAGCTGTAATAGACAATAATTAACCTAAGCAAAGATTTTTTTAAAAAAAAAATTGTTAAGAGAAAAATCCAAGAGAAAAATGAGTTTTCAACATGTTCCTAAAGCAAGGAAGCTAGCTTTAGTTTAGAGCACGGGAGTTGTAAACAAAACAAGGCACAGAAGATAAGGTACAAAGATGACAAGTAACACAAGATTTAATAAAATGCCCAGTAGAGGAATGGAAAGGTGGAGAAGAAAGACAAGAATAGAGAGGAATCAAGAAAGCTAACTAAATGTATGTAATCTGACTTTGCTTGAAGAAATGGTCTGACCAGGCATCATTGAAGTAGACTCAGTGAGATCAATGGGATCATGCATACAGTCATGTAAATAAATATAAATTTCTGTGTTTTTGTTAGTTGTTTTCTCATCATACAAAAATGGCTGTACAGATTTTGACATTCAGAATGGCTTGATCTAACACACAAGCTATGCAATGTACATGTAACTCATTGAACGGTTGGAGACACTCCCTTTATTTATTGATTTATTTATTTATTTTCAACCATACAGAGTCTGACAACCAATTGAGAAAGGCATGCTCTCTCAAGTGCAACTAAGAGTGATGTGCATTGTGAGTAGTACTTGAAAAGTGCATCCTTCCAGTGCAGTTGAAATTGTATATTTATTACCAATAGTTAATAAAAAGGAGAAAGGGAAGAGAATAATAAGCCTACTTCTCCCAGTGATCTCACTTTGTACTGCATCTGAAGAAGTGGGTTTATATCCACAAAAGCTCATGCTAAAATAAAAAATCAGTTAGTCTTAAAGAGGCTGCTATATTCCCTCTCTTCCATCTTTAAGAGACTTAACATAGCTACTTCTCTAAACACTATAACAATAGTTAATGATTCTTGTGAACAATGTTGAGCACTACAGCTAGTACTCCAATAAAGCAATGCATTTGTGTTTGTGAATATGATCTTATTTTTTAAAAGCATGTAAGCATATTTGTAACCATCATACACCAGTATAAGGCAAGTTAGTCCACTGAATCATGTTTTGTTGCAAAATTCAAAACTAGACCTACATTGTAGGCATTCTGCAGCCTTGACAATTGAATAACTGTAAAGAGTTACCCCAGTTTTAGCCACTTGTCATGTACAGGTTTGTTAGTTTGTTTGCTTTTACAGGTGATATGAGAAAGGGCTAAACATGTTCTAACAAATGTATAACTTTTGCCTACTGGTTCCCTTGTACCATCAACATAAAGAATTATGACTTTTTTTCTTTAAAAAAAATGTCCCATACTGCTTTTGTGATAAGTTATAATGAAGCAAAGCAGAAGTGAAACACACTAGATGTCATCCACAGGGAAAATGATGTCAGCCTGACATCAGTACCCAGAAAGATCCTGGAGCAGATCATTAAGCAGTCAGTTTCTAATCACTTAGAAAGCAACGCGGTAATCACGAGAAGTCAACATGGATTTCTCAAAAATAAGTCATGCCAGACTAATCTTATCTCTTTTTATGATAGAGTTACTAGCTTGATAGATGAAGGGAATGCTGTGGATGTAGCATAACTCAATTTCAGTAAGCCTCTGACAAAGTTCCCCATGACATTCTTGCAAAGAAGCTGGTAAAATGTGGGCTGGACAGGGCTACTGTTAGTTGGATTTGTAATTGGTTGACCGACCGAACCCAAAGGGTGATTACCAATGGCTGCTTTTCATCCTGGAAAGAAGTGACTAGCGGGGTGCCACAGGGTTCTGTCCTGGGCCCAGTGCTGTTCAATATTTTTATCAACGACTTGGATGAAGGAATAGAGGGCATGCTCATCAAATTTGCAGATGACACCAAGTTGGGAGGGGTTGCTAATACACCAGAGGACAAGATCAAAATTCAAAATGACCTGGATAGATTGGAGAGCTGGGTCAAGGCTAACAAAATGAAATTCAACAGAGAGAAGTGTAAGGTCCTACACTTAGGTAGAAAAAATGGAATACAGAAATATAGGATGGGGGACACGTGGCTGGATAGCAGTATGTGTGAAAGGGATCTAGGAGTCTTCATAGACCACAAGCTGAACATGAGTCAGTAGTGTGATGCAGCAGCCAAGAAAGGCAATGCAATTCTCGGCTGCATCAATAGGAGTATGGTGTCTAGATTGAGGGAGGTACTGGTACCACTCTACTCTGCTTTGGTTAGACCTCATCTTGAATACTGTGTCCAGTTCTGGGCACCCCAATTCAAGAAGGACATGGTCAAACTGGAGCAAGTCCAGAGGAGGGCAACCAAAATGGTAAGAGGCCTGGAAGCCATGCCTTATGAGGATAGACTTAGCGAGAGCTGGGTATGTTTAGTCTGCAGAAGAGAAAGTTAAGGGGGGACATGATAGCCATGTTTAAATATTTGAAGGGATGCCATGTAGAGAAAGGAGAGGGCTTGTTTTCTGCTGCTCCAGAGACCAGGACACGGAGCAATAGATTCAAGCTGCAGGAAAGGAGATTCCACCTGAACCTCAGGGCTGTCCGGCAGTGGAATATGCTGTCTCGGAGTGTAGTGGAGTCTCCTTCTTTGGAGGTTTTTAAGCAGAGGCTGGATGGCCATCTGTCGAGAGTGCTTTGAGGGTGTTCCTGCATGGCAGGGGGTTGGACTGGATGGCCCCTGTGGTTTCTTCCAACTCTACATTTCTATGATTCTATGATTCTATGATTCTAAAATCAAAATTTCTTCCATGGAGGGCATCACTGGAATTCTCACTGAGAATGGGAAACTACAACCATAGTCTTAATCCCCATGGTAATCCTCACTGTTTTGAAATTATCTTAAGGGTCAGACATGCACAACACTAATTTTCTTACCTTTTTTTTTTTTTTTATGTGTATGTGGGTTGAGATGTAAACTTCTGGACCCATAATTACACATGTAATGTTATGTGTCCTTCTCCTTCTTCTTTAATGAAATCACTGATAACAAGCAAGCTCTTCCACCCAAATATTCTCAGATTCTCTCCTCAACAATATGCACTGAGATTACAGCTGGTTGTTTGTGTTTCCTATATATTCTGTGTGAACAAATAACATAAATTCTGCTGTTGAAATGTTCACTGTAACTTGAAAGCAGATAAATACTGTTCAAGTGCTAATTAGTTTATTTCAATATTTACAAAATAAAGCACTTTATCATTATGACAGAATGTTTTGAATTTTCTAATTATCCCAGCCACTGGCAAGTTCTCTAAATATTGAAATTTAGCCATTTTTTCTAGCACTGTTCTCACTGTTTTTAAGGGGTGAATAAATAAGGGTAAGAAGCTGGTGTGCAATACACAGTGACTGGTAAGATTATAGACTTCTCATTGATTCAAATCTCTTCTCAGCTGTGAACTCATTAGGGTGTGGAACATGTGGTCTTCAGATGTTGTCTGACAGCAGGACCTAGTTAGCATAGCTAAAGGCAATGAGAGTTCAAGACCAACAACATCTGGATAGATCTTACATGATAGGTACATTTGAGGTGTATTTTTGCAGCCTGCTACTCATTCTCTCTCTGCTTCTTGGATTCCACTTGTAGTGGACCAGTCTGATCATCTTGTGTCTAGTCTTGTATCTAGTGTGAATCTGATTTTCTTAAGTGTGAAATAGCTCAGTCTTAGTAGGTGTGATTCTTGTTCAGTCCATGCTGTATGTTCAAGCAAGCTTCTCTGACTTACTCTAGTATAGCTATATTTCTATCCGTGGTCCCTGAGAATAGAGGAAACTCTTCACTAGGCCACTTGTCTCCACAAAGTGCTCATCTCACAGCAAAATGTAATAGAAGACAAAAGCCTAGGTGTTTCATCTCTGGAATTCATAGGCAAAGTACAAGTACAATCTTTGCAACCGCTCTGAGAATCTGGGAGTTAATTACATGCCCAAAGCCGCACACAAGTTACCTGACTTAGCAGGATTGTGAAGAAAGCTGGTCCTACCATTCAGCCACATCAGGCTGCATATTTTGGGGGTGGGGGGTGGGAATGAATGAGAAGAAAAGTATTCTATTTGTCATTTTGTCAGGGATGTGGAGAGGTCTTTGTGGGATTTTCTGCCTTTTAGGATTCTGTTGGGTAAGCGTATTGTTTGCTGCTTCACTTTGACCAACAAAACTTCATGAGCCAGATCTTAGAAGTTCTGCCTGTGTACTACAGGGGTAGGTGCCTTCCAGATGTTGTTGGAACAACACCACTGAACATTCTTCTCCACTGGTTTTAATGGCTAGGGCTGCAGGGATGTAATTCTAATTCTAATTTTCTTCTCAAAGGAAGCAAAGAGTAATTTTAGCAGTTTTCTTCCTGCTGAGAGAAAGTCTTCAACTATGCAGTTTTGGATGACTATTTGAAGTTTAGGGCTTGTTCTGTACTAAGTTTATCATTATTTTCTGTGCATACCATTTATATTATTCATAGCATAAGTGCTCAAGTGCAAAGATTCATTTTGTTCCAGGATTCTTTCTGTCAGAGTTTCTTTACCATTCAGAAACATATTATTGACCATTTTTTATAAAAAATAAATATTATTTTCATCTTCATATGACTGTCAGGGATTATTGGTGATCCAGATTGTTTCTCACCACTATTATCCTGTAATGATTCTTTGGTAGACTGGACCCTTAGTTGTGAAACTCCCATGGAAGGGGGGGGGTGGAACTGATAGAACCACATGCCTGTTGACAAACCTGAGCCACTCAGTTTTGCAACTGCTGACAACATCCAAAGGAAAATTCCAGCTGACCAGAGAAGTGGCTGCTATGGGTTTCAAGGGGCTTTTAGGCAACATGTCTGAGTGGAGACATTTCCTCCCTGCCACCAGTAATAGTATCCATAATTTGTGATCTTATCCTGGGCCTAGTCAGTCCAGTTGTACAGGATTAATAGAGGATCTTATCTTACTTTTTCTCCCTGCTTACCTGCTTGGAGAGGACAGGTGAACTGACATCAACAAGAAATAGTTGGCAACCTAAGGTCAGTTGGCCCTTGGGGTCGGCAGCAGGGATTCTGCTGGGATGTGGCTGCAACAGCTAACCAACAATGTTAACATTTAATGCTGTCCTGGAGAGAAAAGAATGAAGGAAAAAACAAAACAAAACAGAGCACAGGGGAAAGATTTAGCAACTCATGCTCACCTGCTACTTCTTCCTAAAAATGCCTCACCCCATCCCACTGGGGCTTTCCTCGTGAAAAGCAAACATTGAACTCGCTTCCAAACAGTTAATCCCACCTTTTGGATGCCTTTCTTCTTGAGAATTCAGCAACAGATGTTTCTGGCAATTGTGGCTAGTGTGCTAATACTTAGCAACATGGATACATCTTGTTAGCAGTATTATTCATTGTTACAGTTTGTATCACGGTTGCAATCTCCAGAAAGTTACATGAAACTTTAAATGTTTGAGTTGCAGGAATGAACAGTGTGAATTAAAGTGGAAAATAGCCTAATTTATCCCCACCCCCTGGCAGGGTTTAAATTTACAGGAAATATCAAAGAACCCTGCAGAGAGGTTTCAAACATGGGTTTGGCCTGTGTGTTGAAACAATTGGAGCAGAAATGAAAAGAGACCCTGGAAGGCTTTCCTTGCTATTTTTAGTGGTAAGAATATGTTGGTCTTCGTGCATATAATATTTTACACACAACAGAGAAAAGGAGGGGAAGAAATAAATCAACTGTTATAATGTGTGCCTTTAGAAAGGAAAATGAACAGATGCAGGTCTCAAATTTTGAAAGTGTTTATAAAGGGCAAATGTGCTGTTTTAGATCCACGAAGTTCTTCTCAGTTTTCTAGTCACTCTCATGATTTCAAGAAAACAAGAACACAAGCTTTCTTTAATATTATGAATATTCTCAGACATCAGGAACCTGCTATAAATTTAGTGATTATGAGGAGCGCATTTTTGTCCAGATGCTGTTGGGCTCCAGCTCCTGTCAGCCATAGCCAGTGTAGCCAATAGGGAAGAATAATGGGACCTTCAGTCCAGCAACATCTGGAGAGCCACACATTCACCACACCTAATATAAATTCAGGAGAGAGATATGGAAGATGTGAAGGAGAATGTCGGGAGTCCTCTATGTTTTATTGTTTTAGGATAGCAGTAGACTGAGGAAATAGTGATAGTAGGCTGTTAGCTATTCCCAGGCGCCAACCATTCCTTCTGGCTGGAATTTCAAAGGAACCGTTTGGCATGATGACGTTCGTTCTTTTACAACTATCTTAGGAGAAACTGTCTGTTAAAGTGTAAGGTGGGGGAAAACGTTCCATTCTCGAGCTTTAACGTCTGAAGACAGCATCCCTTACTATGTTACAATAAATCTTCTATTAAGTTTGTTGATCCGTGTAAGAGTGAATCTGTTCCTGGCAGAAAGCTCGAGAATCCTTTCAAAAAATGCACCAATTGATGGACCAGTCGATTACTGAAGAAGAGCAAGGATCTGCAGAATCTGATGGAGCTACAGAAACTGAAGTGCCCCTGGATACCAAGACAAAATTGCGCCTGACCGAGGCTATGGAAACCCCCACAAGCGGCCAAACCTGGGTCTGGGGAGAAAAGCCACGTACGTCGTTGAGACAACGCAGAAGGGCTGCTAGATGGGATACATCAGCAAAAGACCTATCCCTTTTGGAGGAGATAAAGCAAATGGAAACCGAACTGGAAAGAAAAGATGAGGAGATACTCGAACTCAAGACCATGCTACGCGAGATGCGCATCCGTCCCTCGCAGACAGGGAGATCACCAGGAGGAGAACCACGAGCGGCTGTCTCGGCGGCAGGCACCCCTGGTCCGCCCCAGCAACCAACAGGGCACACGCCAGCGCCACTGTTACTCAGAAATGTGGGAGACCTGAAAGCGACCTTCAACGGGAAGGGGGAGAAACTCTCTTTTTTTTTGACTATGGCAAACAATTTCATGATTGATCACGGCCATCTATTCCGGGATGATGCGGCCCGAATTCGATACCTAAGCCAGAGGATGAAAGGACTGGCAGCAGACTGGGTAGCGAACCTATATGACTCCCGCGCCCCCGAAACTGAAAATCTGCAGCTCTTCATGAACCATCTGCGGGAACGCTTTGAAGACCCCCATTTATTGGAAAACACCAAATATCAACTGAAATGAATGAAACAAGGCAGGAACGATGTGGGGACGTATTCCCGTGAATTTAGAAACCTGGCCACCAAAGTCCCGTGGAGTGATGAAATTCTAATTGAGTTATACAAAGATGGACTAAATCCTGATATTCTACACGGGTGCTTAATGCAGGCCAATCCACAGACCCTGCTAGGTTGGGTCAGACTAGCTACTGAAATGGAAGGCATAACCCAGACTGTTCAGCTGAACCGACAAAGACAAGACGTGCCAAAACGACAACCTCGCGGTCCCACCGTCCTCAATGCTGAGGAACGGAACAAACATCTCCGTTTGGGCATGTGCTTTAACTGTGGAAAACCGGGCCACCTCGCCAACACCTGCCGCGGAAACCAAGCTCCGACTGGGACTAAGGGAGCACGAGCAGACCCAAAGAATATAGAATTCACACATCAGACAGCGGCCGCCAAACAACCACTTAGACGCACTTCTAAGGACCCTGCAGCGGCGACAGGAGACTCCGATCCCGATGATGAAACCACCTCTTCGTCCTCATCTGACATAGATGGAGATTCTAAACCTGACTGCGATGACTGGCAAGCGGCGGGAACATCTGTAAGTACTCCTAAAATTCCCCATTTCTACGCCACGGTTGCGATTAGTGGCAGCGATGGGACTTTGCATGTACATAGGGCATTAATTGACTCTGGCTGCTCCAGAAGTTTGTTACACCCCAAATTGGCCAAAAAATTGAAAACTCTTTATGAGCCCTTGGAACGCCCCATCAAATTAGCGCAAATGGATGGGACCTCAATGACTGGGGGAGTAATTAGTAAAATCACTAAGCCCATCTCATTTCAAATGGACAAAAACAATTACAGCATGCGATTTCTAGTTCCCAAGGCGATGCAGTTCAAATTGGTCTTGGGAATCGATTGGCTTCGTGAATATAACCCCCAGATAAACTGGACTGCTGGCACTATGTCCTCTTCAGATGAAAACTTTTCTATTCCCCATGAAGAATTGCAACAAATTCCTTCACACTACCGAGACTTCCAAAAGGCTTTCCACGAAAGGGAGGCTGACAAATTGCCTCCCCACACGGACTTTGACTGTAAACTGGAATTAGTTGACGGGGCCACCCTGCCTAAACCGAAAATTTATCCCATGAGCCAAAAAGAACTCCTTGCTCTCAAGAAGTTCCTAAATAAAAACTTGGCTCGCGGCTTTATCAAGCCCTCTACAGCCCCCACGGCGAGTCCTGTCTTCTTCCGAAAGAGAAAAGATCCCAGCGCGGATCCGAGACTGATAGTTAACTACTCTGCTATTAACCAGGTTATTTCCTCCAATTGTTATCCTATACCTCTGATACGGACTGTTTTGGACCATCTTGCTCAAGGAAAATATTTTACCAAACTTGATCTTAAAGAGGCTTTTCATAGGATTAGAATGGACCCGGACTCTGAGTGGCTCACCACCTTTGCAACTCCTCTAGGTAACTTTAAATGGACGGTTCTTCCCTTTGGCTTACAATCGGGGCCATCTGTGTTCCAAATGTTTTTGAACACCATTTTCCATGACTTGTTGTATCAGGGGGTTCTGATTTATCTGGATGACATTTTAATTTACGCAGATTCCATGGAATCTCATGTGTCCTTGGTACGTGAAGTGTTACGAAGGCTTATAGATAACAACCTCGTGGTTAATCTATCTAAATGCCAATTTGACACCCAAACTTTTGATTACTTGGGATATAGGATTCAAGATTGTTCACTTAAAATGGACCCTTCGAAGATTAACTCCATTTTGCAATGGCCCGTCCCTAAAACTGTGAAGCAACTGCAGCAATTTCTTGGTTTTGCGAACTTCTACCGGAACTTTATTGAGGATTTTGCTGCCATAACGCTTCCACTCACCAACCTTCTACGGAAACCTAAAGGATCCACTGCGGGCAAGGCGCATAGACTTTGTTGGTCGCCTGAGTGTCAATCGGCGTTTGACCATTTGAAATCTAAATTTACGTCTGAGCCCTTACTCCTTTTTCCCGACAGTTGTAAGCAATTCATTGTGCAAACGGATGCTTCGGACTTTGCCATGGCAGCCGTTCTTTTACAACATGACACCACAGGAGCACTCAGGCCTTGTGCTTTCATTTCAAAGAAATTTTCCCCTCAACAAGCTAATTGGCCTATTTGGGAGAAAGAAGCCAAGGCTATCCATTTTGCGCTGTCCTCTTGGCGTCACTTGCTTGAAGGGGCTCGACTCCCCTTTGAAGTTTGGACTGATCATAGGAATTTGCAAGCCTTACAGTCGGCTAAGAAACTCTCCCCTAAGCAGGCGAGATGGGCTGAATTTTTTCAGAGATTCCGATTTAAAATTGTTTTCAAACCTGGCCGAACTAACCAACTGGCGGACCCTCTCTCTCGACTTCCCTGTTTTGCGGAATCCCCTGCTACGTCCTCCCACTCCAATACCTTGTTTCCTGCCTCCTCTCTGGCTTCTCAAGTGACTACTCGTGCATTAGCAAAGACAAGGCTTTCTGCCTCCTCTCTTTGTGACTCCGCTCTCCGCGATGCTATCATTCATGCAGCGCATGCAGACTCCTGGCTACCGGCAAACAAGGATAAAATAGAATGGGTTGACAATCTCCCCTTTTATGGCACCAAGGTCTACGTCCCCCCTGCGGCCCGCGAGCAGGTACTTCATCGTTATCATGATTCCAAACCCGCTGGACATTTTGGGTTTTTGAAGACATTGCATGCGATTCGCCGCCTTTTTTGGTGGCCTGGATTAAACCCCTCCGTGCAAACTTACATTAAGCAGTGTGCCACTTGCAACGTTTCTAAATCGCCCACATCTAAACCTCAAGGGCTCCTGCAACCTCTGCCTGCGCCTGCTAGCCCCTGGTCGGTCATCGCTTGGGATTTTATCGTGTCTCTTCCCTCTTCACACGGCTTTCATGTTATTTGGGTTGTTACTGATCACTTTTCCAAGCAATGTCATTTTGTGCCTCTAAAGAAACTACCCCGTGCTGACCAGCTGGCTGACCTGTTCGTTAATCATGTATGGAAACTTCACGGACTACCTTCGGTGATCATTTCGGACAGGGATCCAATTTTCACTTCCAAGTTTTGGACTTGTCTACTGAAAACCCTGGGAGTCACTCAGAAACTCAGCAGTGCTTATCACCCTCAAACAGATGGCCAATCTGAGCGTGTTAACAAATCTCTTGAACAATTTCTTAGGTGTTTTGTTTCTGAGAACCAGAATGATTGGGCTCCGCTCCTTCCGTTCGCTGAGTTTGCCATCAATTCTGCGGTTCATACCTCTACTGGGAAACCCCCCTTTGAAATAGTTTACGGCTTCCTTCCTTCTCCTTTCCCCCTCCTCTCCCTCTCTTCCTCCGCTCCTCCTTCTGTTTCTGCTTGGGTCTCTAAATTTTCTGGCATTTGGCAATCCGTCTCAGATGCTATAGCATCCGCTAAAGCTTCCCACAAACGTTTCGCTGACCGTAAACGGCAGCCTAATCCCATTTACCAGCCCGGGGATTTGATTTTCCTTTCTTCTAAGAACATTTCCTCTCCTTCTCCGTCTAAAAAACTTTCCCCTCGTTTTCTCGGACCTTTTCCTGTGAAAAGGGCTATTAATGATGTTTCTTTTGAACTAGATCTCCCTTCTTCCCTCAAGGCTATTCATCCTGTTTTCCATTCCAGTTTGCTGAAGAGGGCACCTTCGCTGACTTCTTCGCCGGCTGATGTTCCTCAACGCCCCGACTGACTTGCTACTGCATTCATATTACTATTTAGTTTTCTTGTCTTTCTACTGTTCCGTGATATTTTCTATATTTTGTGTATCTTTATGTATATATTTTTTTTAAAAAGTGGGGCAGGATGTCGGGAGTCCTCTATGTTTTATTGTTTTAGGATAGCAGTAGACTGAGGAAATAGTGATAGTAGGCTGTTAGCTATTCCCAGGCGCCAACCATTCCTTCTGGCTGGAATTTCAAAGGAACCGTTTGGCATGATGACGTTCGTTCTTTTACAACTATCTTAGGAGAAACTGTCTGTTAAAGTGTAAGGTGGGGGAAAACGTTCCATTCTCGAGCTTTAACGTCTGAAGACAGCATCCCTTACTATGTTACAATAAATCTTCTATTAAGTTTGTTGATCCGTGTAAGAGTGAATCTGTTCCTGACAGAGAAAGTAGGTGCAGGAGAAAAAACTCTAATCCAGTTTCTGACAGTGGGTTCTGGTGGTACCTCTGGATGAAGAGATATGAAGAATACTTGTCAATATTTGCATCCATGATAAAAGTCTCAACATTTGAAACACCCAAATGAGGAAAAGGGGATCACTTTTCAGATTCATTGCACTCCAAGGCTTCATTGTTAGAAATTCATTTGTTCAAAAGTGTATGTGCCGCCCTCACCAACTGCAAACATTTGAGGAGGGCGGGGTAAAAGCCTAGGAATTTGTGCAAAGACTATTAATTCCAAAAATATTGCTGCACCCTTACTTGGACCAGGACTGTGGAGAGGTCCTGGTTTTTCCCTCAGAAAATCACTTACGGTTGTGAGAAAATTGCATGTTTTATGTGCAGAAACACACAAGCAAGCGAACAAAATATTTTGTGCAGGAATCACAAAATATATATTTTCTGCCAAAATATGTTTTCTGCATAGGAAAACAGCAAGAAATTTTGTGCAAAGGATTTTATGCTAATGAAAGAAGGTATCATTAGTGCTTGAAAATTGTGCACAAATGCTCTTATGTGGAGAATAATGTGCTGTAGATCTTTAATTCTTGCATATGAGAACAAAATAATAAAAATAACAAAATGAGAGGTGTACCTGATGAGGCTGTTCCAAAGAAAAGGATAATATCAAAAGCAGACATGCACAAAAACCCCATGAGTTGACCTGAAAAGGTTTAGACTTTTGTGAAATCAGGCCCAGAATTTGCTTTGTATCCTGGACCATTTCCGCACTAGAGTGTTATAGTGCTATTATTCCATTTGCAACATTCTATGGAATCCTGGGGTTTCAGTTTTGGGAAGGGCCCATCAGCCCCTCCCAAAACTGCAAACCCCAGGATTCCATAGGATGTTGCAAGTGGAATAATAGCACTATAACAGTCTAGTGCAGAAATGGCCATTGTTTGTAGTTAGAGATTAGGCAACAGTTCCCTGGTTTGGATGTAATGGAATCTTATGATTTTAAAAATCTAGCAGATGAGGGAAGGGAAGGACAGAGAGAGGGGAGGTGGAAGAATGCAAACACAACTTTCATTTTTGTCCCAATGAGTTTATAAGATTAGGATTATCATGACTGAACAGGACCACAGAAACAAGTTAGTGCAAATAGAAAAAGTCAGAATTAGGACTTAGAATTAGGTTTCAATTTTATTAGGATTCCTACTGCCTGTTCATCCCCACACTCTCTTAAGTGGCTACAAGGAAACAAAAAGAAACCTGAAGGCTATCTTAAGCACAAGTATGGGTCATGGACCAAACAATAGTATTTATCTGAAGGTATTTACAGAAAAAGACTTGGGCCCTTTCTGCATCTTACCTTTTTCCGGTGCTAGGGTGCGGAGATCACATGAGCAGCCTCCAGCAAGAGGCTCTCGTATCCCTGCTGCTTCAGCTCTGCACGAGCTGCCTGCTTGCGTGAGAGCCCCTCCTCTTCCCTCCACAGTGCAGCTTGGGAGTTTCCCAGGCTGCGTGGGGGCAGGAAGCGCTACCGGTGTGGTTCCGGAGGCTCCACATGCCAGGTAATTGTGCACGGGACCCAGGAACAATGTGCAATCGCTCACCATTTTTGGCTTCCAGCCAAAAATGAAAATGGTGCACGGTCAGTGCCTGCCAGCACCTGGAGCGTTGCACGATTGTGAGTGCATTGTGCAGATCACTTCTCACAATCGTGCAATGCTCCAGGCACCCTTTTGCAAGGCAAATGCCATCTGGAAAGGGCCTAAGTCTTTCTAGCTTCAAGTTGCTCATGTCTGGGCAGAATGCATTTTCCTCTTGTCTAACTCAGATCTTTTTTTTTCTTTTCTTTTTTTTACATTCATCTGAATGCACTATTGGCCTCTTTCATGATCATTGCAACTGTTTTTGTTAACGTGAGAGACAACAGAAGGAGAGAATGCACATACCAACACATTTCCTTTTCAAACAGATTTAGAGATAAGCCATTTCAGATCAAGCTTTGGAAAAAGTCCTATATAGGAATATGCATGTGGATAAAGTCTGCATCCATCAATACTTTATCTTTCTCACCTTTATGTTTTTTGGATCCTGCTATGATATTTTTTTTAAAAAACAGAACAAGATCTTCTCCCCTTTTAGCTTATTTTCCCCCCAAAATGAACACATGCAAATTTTGTCCAACCCAATGAATGCCTTAATTCAGATTTTTCCCACATCCCTCATCCTCATATGAATGAGAGATCCATTCAGCATCAAAGTCTTGATTCAACACTAACCTGGATGTTTATAAGCTCAACGAAATCAACAGGATGTTTTATGCTACCTTGGAGCATGGTGGAGTCGTCTGGAGCATGGTGGTTTTTGAACAGAGACTGGATGGCCATTTTCTGGGGATACATTGAATGTGTGTTCCTGCATGGAAGGGGATTGGACTCGATGGCTATTATGGTCTCTTCCAACTCCATGATTCTAGGATTCTAACGTTGCTTAACTTTACATTGGATTTGAGGAAAAGGGAAAGATATAATGTCTCCTGTTATCTTTTAGGTCTGAATAAAATTATTAGTAAATGATACTTCTTGGACTGTGGCACACACAGTGCTTCAAAGTCCACAATGCTGTAAAAATTTTATTAGGGCAATCCAAACTCACAACATATTCAGTGCTTGCTTTAGAAATCACAGCTTTTTTATCAGACAAATTTGTTTTTAAAAAAGTGTGGCTGGATAACTGACAATGTTAAAGTCACTAATCTACGTGTCTTCAAACTGTATCTGTGGAAGAGGATGCAGATTATTAATTTATGTTCACCAAGAATCCCCTCCTCCATGGCCATGGGACTGCTAGGAACAGGAAAAGCAGTAAAAACAGGGCAATCGAAAGGGGTTCTCCAATTGAGAATACAAAGGTCCCTCTTGAAACCTCAGGCCTATCTGTATTTGTTGCATAGCTCACAGATTACTCTGTTGGAAGACAGCAGTGAATTCCCTGAGGAATTTCTACATTGTAGGAGCTGGAGCTGGATTTAGGTGCTTGATCAGGCAAAGGAAACCAGTAGAAACCATTCTGGAAAGAATAATTTTGCTAAAAATAAAGTTCCAGGACAAGATGGTACAAGTACCTTTTTTCCAATGCAAGTTATCATATTTGCCAGCATATTAGATTCACTGGCATATAAGATGCACTCCACTTTTCAAGGGGTATTTTTCTGGAATAAAATTTTTTAGTACCCTGGCAGGGCAAAATGCACAGGAAAGGCAGTGAATGAAAGGAATGCTGCACAGGCTTCCCGCAGCCTCTCTCTTCCTGTTTTGCCTCTGCAGAGAGAACTCCTTTCGCTCCCCCTCCCTTCCTTATGCATTTGGTGTTAGCCATATTTGCTGGTGTGTAAGACACACCGGCATATAAGATGCACCCCATTTTCAGAGGGTATTTTTTAGGGGGGAAAAGTGTGTCTTATATGTCGGCAAAAACAGTACCAGTTCTGAATGGTTAAATTTGGTATTTTTCAAGTCATAGAAATATGCCAGAGGTAAAATTTGTTTTTCTAGTCATTTCATTAGAGTTCATTGCAGAATTTTGTGTGATTTTTGTGAATTTAACAGTGAAGAGTTTTTGTTTTTTTTTAAAGGTTAGGTTACAGTCTTAGCATATAATCTGTACTTTTCCTTTCTTTGTAGAGAGGCTTGTGACTAGTAGCATCACAGCAATTTTTCACAGAAAGAAAAAGATTTCCATCATAACTTCAATGCTATATTCTATCTATTACATATACTCAACAGGCATTCTTTGCTGTTATCAAAATGCAACTTTTTACAAGTAACCAATCAGAGACTGTCTATCTCCTCTGATAACCTCTAAATAAGTTGCAAATTGCTAGAGAAATTTCTGATGACTATTATCAGCAAGGAATAAAATTGTTCTGTAATAGGGCACTTGAATAATGCATTACCCTTGCTTGTAGGTTAGGTGTCATATCTGGAATTAAATTGTGACAGGTAAGAGAGAATAGCAAAATTTTGGCTATATCTCTAAAGCCTTAAGCTATATAGGTGTCAGGGAAGCTGAAGAATTGTTGAAGTATACTCTATATATTTTGAACTCGCAAGACCATCAGCTTTATGCCTTGCTGTTGAGTTCTTAGGTGCATCTTGCCAGCAGCTGATAGACTAGATAGACCTTTGGTCTCTTCCAATAAGGAAACATTTTAAAATCAAGCTGGAGTGGCACAGGGCAAGCCTACTCAGCTACTGGTGATGACTGAACAAGTGAGCTTGTTGATATGTTGGTACAGACCTGACTCAGGCTCAGCACAATGGACTAATAAGGTTGTTTTCAAAGGCATGGATAAATTTCAGATCATACAGGAGGCATGAAGGAGAACAATATGAAGAGAAAGCTATCACCTCGTGGTGACATTTTTCTGTTTCTTTTTATTTTAAGAAATGGATATTAATCAGACATTCATAAACGTAAGTGTGTGGCTTTGTAAAAGCATAAAGTATATTTACAAAGTATATCAATAAGTATATTTATATATATTTATTTATATACATACCTATTCATATTTTATGGCATAGTGCTTCCAAATCATATTGCATATTAACAAAAATATAATAATATGATAATTTTTAAAAATGTTTTAGACCTGCAGCAATTAAAATACTTAAGAAAGGGGAAATAATAAATGCACTATTAAAATTTCTGTTCTAAAACTTAGGGACACAGTACTGAAAAATCCCTGTCTCTCATGCCTAAGTAATTTACTTTACAGGAGAGCCTATGAGCAAGACTAAGGCCATTTGCACACTAGACTAGCTGGCCCCTCCCAAAACTGCAAACCCTAGGATTCCATAGGATGTTGGAAGTGGAATAATAGCACTATAACAGTCTAGTGTAGAAATGGCTTAAGATTAAACCCATAAAAGACATTCTTTACATAAATAACACTGACTCAAGGAAGAACATAAACTAAGTATTGGCCATTAGGGGAAACTTGATCCAAATTAATTGATATCTCTGCTTATAACCTTTAACTTGTAGGGAATAGCAATAGCATGTGTATTTCTATACTGCTTATCTGCTAAGTGGTCTCTAAGCAGTTTGTTAGCTAATTGCCCCCAACAAGCTGGGTACTCATTTTACCAACCTGTGGAAGGATGGAAAGCTGAGTCAACCGGAAGCCCAGCAGGATCAAACTCACAACCTTGTGGCTGCAGGACCAGTATTTAACCACTGCCTCACCAGCTGGATCAAATTTCAGCTTCACATCCTCTTCAGTATTTCACCAGTTTCCCTCAAATCTGTAGGTGGACAAGAAATGAAGAGCTTCATGCCCAAATGTCCATGAAATTTCTGAATGGTTTAATGTAAAAGACCAATAGCATGAGGACTGTGGTAGATATAACTTTAAGCACCAAACAAAGCAAAGAGTGAAAGAGGAGCTCCCGAGCATCAGTTTCAGAGACAGATACACTGAACATTTAGGATAGACTGAAGCGATTGCAACAACGTCTCCCAGTGAGCAAAGTGTGTTGGTATTAAAAGCATCAGAGAGGTCTAAGAGAACCAACAAGGTGGCACTGTCCCTATCCAGTTCTTGGCAGAAGTCGCCTACTAGTTTGACTCATGTTGTTTCCCCAAACCAGGCAGCAATCTGCACTATAACATTTTTATATATTTTTATAAGCCAGTACTTAACAAAAAAAAGAATAATATATTTTAAAATAAATAAATAATTTCAAATAAAGATAATGATAAATTATTTAAATAATAATAAATGTCCAGGTCTTGTACATGAGGGAATAATGAACATCTTTCTTTAAAGTGGTTATCACCACTTTTGAGCACCAAGCTTAATATGTTGGCTTTGTTATAAACACTTTCTACACAGCGTCACTAAAATGCGAGTTGTACGAGTTGTAGTCATTTCAGGGGCTGCGATTCCACATGATGTCATAGCCATCCAGCAGCTATCCAGTAGCCGTCTCACCCACAAGCATCTCTAGAATGTTGTATTTCAACTAGAACCCATAGCAAATGTGTTTTAATGATGCTGTGCAGAAAGGACCACATTTCAAATTGTAGTTGGAAGGGGAAGATCTTTGCCTCTCATGACATTCAATTGTAAGCATATAGTAATTTTGCTGCTGTTAACATATAGGAGTTGTTTCCAAATCTATCAGTTTATAACATCATGAAATATGTTGTGACCTATTATGAAGAAATGTAATATAGAAGAAGTAAGGAACACATGGTCTTACATCAGAAATCATTCTACACTGCTGCAAAAGAAAGTACTAGATAGATAAACAACCTTGCTATCATGCACACACACAACAACAACAAGAACGCACACAAATGTAATGTCAGCCTTCTTGTGTGAAAGAATAGATCTAATAACATGGTGTCAAAAGAAAGGAAATGTTAAAATCTTTTTTAAAAAATGTAATAGAGGGTTTTAATGATAGCTGGTGGAATAGTACACAAAAGACACAATAACTTATCCAACTATAGTTCCCACGTGGTAGGATTATATTTAAAAAATGAATCTTCACAGCTTTGATGGTACACATATAAATTCCTTCCTTCTTGTTGGTGCTGAAAACACAAGATCCATTACACCAACTCATGCCTTTGAAAAACTGTAATTCTCAAATTTTAGGTAAGAGGGATCAACTGTTAAACTTATTTAGGCTGTGATCCTAAACACACTGAATGGGATAAACATCTTAGCAGACATGTAGCATAGCATTTCTAAGTCTGCATTATATGTTTTCTCAGTATTCAGAAATGGAAGGACAAGAAAATTGTAGTGCAAACATAGGATGCCAATCAAGTTCAGCACGGGTAAAATGTAGCTAGCTGCAGGATTTACTGCCTTACTGGGACCTATTGGTTAAATGTGCAATCCTATATACAGTTTCTTTGGAGTAAGAGCTGCTGACCACAATGAGACTTATTTCTGAGTAGACATGCATAGGATTATCCCAAGAGGATAAGAGCAAAAGGCTCTGCACGTCAGAATGCTGCTTGACATTGCACTATTATTTTCTGATTGGCTCCTACCTGTCTCATAAGATCTGAAAAATAGATGCATAAATATGAGAAAGTAAGTTTTACAAATATCTTCAGGAATGACCTGCAGCTCACCCCACCTCCCCTTTTTTTTTTTTTTAATATTGAATTGCTTTGCAACCTTGGATGGGCCACCTTTAGGTCCCTATACAGTTTACCCTCTCTTCCATTTTTTGTTAAGTCACATTTGTAATGAGTTTTAGATTGGATGGTTTAGGGGCAGGGTCAATTTACTTTGTAGATTGTAAAGTGCCATTCATATTATGAGCAGTACGTTAATACAACGAAATAGAAGCACTGCTAGTTGTACATGGAACTAAAACTAGAAATACTTTATTGCCCTAGAACATTTAAGAAAAAAAAGCTTCTCTTATGCATTTGCAATTTTTAGCTTATTTTAATAAATTTTAAATGGTATTTCTGATGGTTTATTTTAAGCTGCCCTAGTAATGTATTGGAAGGGTAGGGCATGAAATTTATAATAACAAAAAAGGCACTCATTTTTCTTTGATGTTTCCCAGTCCTTTACATTACAACTTGGAACACAATACCTATTTCGTATTCTGTGCCTGGCCTTTTTATTATAACCATTTCCTGGTTCCTCCCAAATAACAAAAATCACATTCCTTGACACTTTCTCTCTAGCATTCCTCTAACCATGGCAGTACCCTGCAGTCACATTGGCATTATAAACCTGAACCTCTGTTTGAAACTAGGTTTTACTCCAAGACCCTTGGTAAATACATTTATTGTGAGAAAAGACATCAAGCAGAGACTCTAAAACTGTTCAAAGAACTAAAGTTCTCTGCATTTTTTGGATAGAAAAATGGGCATCTTAAGATCCTCTAGATTTTGTTGGGTTGCTGCTTCCATTAGTTTCAGTTAACTAAGCCACTGGTGAGAAATAATGGGAGTACACTTTGGAAACAAGTAGTTGCAAATAATTCCCCCGAAGATATTACTACATTATGTTTGACTCTTAATGGGGAATAATGTAACTCCTACCGCGTTGTAACTGTAACTGTTAGAAACCCCTTGTAATTACAAGCAGCATCCTTATTAAATGGTGGAGAAGTACTATCACTTGAGTCATGTGGTGACTCATGCTACTATCTTATACCTTCTTGCAGATACTGAGGTGACAGTGAGGTGGATGGAAAAAGATTTTGTTCTGTATCACAGGCTGGTGGCTTGTAGCATTCATATATTTTTTTTAAGATAACACAAAGGGTGATAATTCTAGTGTCCTTTAAGAAATAGGAAAACAACGAGTCACTTCTTAAAAATTGTATCTACAACTGTGAAAGGGTGTTTTGGACTTATGATGGATTACAGCGTGGAGCAGGTTATCTGAAAGACTTCTGCCTCCCACATGAGCTTCCCTGAAATATAAGATCATTAGCAAAGACCCTGTTAATCATCCCACCAGCCTGTGAGGCCAGGCTGGTGAATACACATGACAGGACTTTCTCTGTAGCAGCACCCTGACTGTGAAAGTCCCTCCGAAGGACAATCAAGCTAACTCCACCCTTTTCAATGGCCAGTGAAGACTTCTGTTTCATATATCCTTTAACTTTTAAAATTAAGGCTCTCTGCTCTGACTATTTTAAAACTATTTTAAAACTGACTGGTATTATAATTGCTTTTAAAGAGGGATTTGGATTATATGTTTGTTTATTTTTTTAAAAAGTTTTTAAAGTGTTTTTGTCAATTGTACATCACCTGGGTGTGGCTGGTTAGCTGAGAGGTAATAAATGAATGCCAACAACAACAGCAGCAGCAGCAGCAGGACAAACTAGCAGTTGAGACTTAGGTCATTTCCGCACCAGACTGTTATAGCGCTATTATTCCACTTTCAACATCCTATGGAATCCTGGAATTTGTAGGATTTGCCTCTCCTGAAACTGAAAAACTGAAACTGGAAACCCTAGGATTCCATACGATGTTGAAAGTGGAATAATAGTGCTATAACAGTCTAGTGCGGAAATGTCTTTAGTACTAGCTTCAGGTTTTAGCACAGGCAGCCCTGAATACTGAAGTGAATGTACTATTCTCCCTCCTCTGTTGAGCCTTATGTTTATTTTTTTCTTGAGCATAATGAAGCCAGCATTAAGAACTAGGTATAAAAAGCCCTGCACCACTTTTTAAAGATTAACACATTGATCTTGGCATCAGCCCAGTGGACTCGAGATTAGTTTGTTTGGTACAGCTGACAAGCTGGCTCTAAACCACAACTGGCTACTTTTCTTTACTTATCCAGGCAGTCACCTTAGAGAGCATCAGAGCTGTCCTCTCTAAAATTTGTCATGACAGATCACTAAAATAATATGTAGTAAGGTGAACGTCTCCCGTTTTGTTTTGTTTCCATTACATGTGGACCCAATCCAAGAAAAATCTGTCTGATTCCCTGATTCTGCTGCTCTCAATAGCTCTGATGAAATTTAGTCAGACTATGTTCCGGTTGCTTGTCCTCTGTGCTTCATAGTCTCTAAGGACCTGGGCACCTGGCCCAGGTGTTTTCTCTTCCCATTTTCAGAAAAGCAAAGAACCACTTTAGACCAGCATGGCAGGCTGTCTCATGTCACCACCTTCAGGAGCCATTAAAACAAAAGATACATAAGTAAGCACTTCAGTCACCAAACTTACAAAAGGAGGGGTCATATTTGTAGACTAACAAGCTCATATAAGTATTACAACAATGACATTTTATTATTAAAATAGGATAAAATCACACTGAATCTTCAGTTTTTCCTGTATATCCCTGCAGGCATCCTGAAGGATGAATATGAGAGCAGTTATGAATCAAATATAATTCAGGCTGTAATAAATAAACTCAGCAAACAGCCCTGAGGGTAAATTCAACATAGCAACTTACATCTTTTTACTAGCTATAAAAAGAGCCTCAAGATATTATGTTTGGCAGTATCATCACAGTTCTTCTCAAGTCCTCTGCATCTCCACATTCAAAGCTTGTAATATGTCACTCAGACTCTCAACCCTTTGAATAATCTACATGTGCAGTAAAGACTAATTTGTCCTTTTCTAAGCCTTTCAGTGTAACCTGATGCTCTTTTAATCACTCCTGAGACACTATTCTGTTTATCTTACTTTTCAGAAACAGGCTCAAAGCGCTATCCACAGAAGTCTTTTTAAAAGTGGTTTACTTTTTTTCAATTTGCATTGATCCCATTAAGAATGAAGAAAGATTGCATTCTCATTGTAATACAGATAAACACACAGACAGAACACCCTTAAATTTTGCTCTTGACTTAGCACTATATTCACTTTACTCCCCTTCCAGTGTAACCTGAGGCCAGTGAAAAGATGATTACTGGAATTCTACATCACCTTTTACTTAATGTAACTTATAGTGCTATTATTCCACTTTCAACGTCTTATGGAATCCCGGGGTTTGCAGTTTAGGGAGGACCACCTTTGGCCCCAGTAAACTACAAACCCCAGAATCCCACAGGATGTTGAAAGTGGAATAATAGCACCATAACAATGTAGTGCAGAAAGGCCCTCAGAAACCCTATACTACTACTCTCACTTAATTGCTAAACCAAACACCAATTAAATTAATTATATACACTGTTCTTTTGAGCGATTATATTTTGCTTTAATTTTAATCCAACCAGAAAAAAATAACAACCTGATTTATCTCCCTTTATCCTATTATGATAAGGGATGGGAATTTCAATTCAGCTTATTTGCATATGAATTTACCAAAATTTCTTCATATTGGAGATGGAAAAATCTGGAGATTTTTAAAAACTGAATGTGAGAGAAATTTTCCGATCTTAATATCAATGATGAACACCTTTGTAATAGGAAGTGATGGCTCTGGACAAGCCCTTAATCTTCTCAAGAACATATTACCATTGGCTTTCAGCATGATACTAGAAGTGGATCTTGCTGGGTGTTCTTAGTGAAGTGCCAGAAGTCAAGAAGTGTATTTGACTGAGGTCAAGTTGAGTAGTAGCTGGCTTGCCACTTCTGCATGTAGCCTCCAGCAAGTAATTCAGACATCTAGCAGCAAAGGACATTTCCTTAATTATATTTTCACAATAGATTCAAATCTTTCTTCATTGTGTTCTTTCCTGAGCAACGTTCCTTCTTGCTGAGCGTGATTACAAAATTCTTGAATTGTTAGTTTATTTGCTACATCTTGGGACTTTTCTTGCAAAATGTTCACAAAGGTTTTTTGGTGAAAAACCCAGTTATTGTGTGCAAACTACAATTATTTATCTGTTTGTCTGTTTTGCTGTTGCTGCTGCTGACAAATAAATGGGCTAATCTCATTCTCATAGAGAATGAGAAATTTCAGTGAAATTGAGAGAACGATGAGAAAGTCTGTGAATATTCTTTACATCTTTAATTCTCACTGCCTCCAGTGCAAATCATTACATAACAACAGCAAAAATTGCTTTTCAATTGTGTCATTTTCCCAATTTCTTATCTCCTACAGTTGTTACATACATTCCTATTCCTTGTGTCTCTTCCCCCACAGAGTTCCCTTTGATTTACCTTTCCAATATTTCTTATTTCTTTCATCAACTGTTCTAACAGCAAGCTTTAAGTGACCTCAAAAAGTGTACCACATCTTTCCTAGCTCCCTTACAAACAGATCCATACATATAAAATGTACAATAGGGTTAAAATGTTAAGAGTAAATCTTGGAATTCCATACCAGGTTTCATTGTTCTGCTACAATGACCAAGGAAGATACTGAATATAAATCCCCAACTAAGAAAATTAATTCAAGGTCTGCAAGGTCTCAGTTTTCTAAATCACTAACAATTACTTTCCTGTGGCTAGCTGGTATTATCTGTAAATATTGGACAAATTCCAAGGTTGGCATTTATGAATTAAAAAAGCATTTCTGGTAGCTCTCATAATTTTCTGATATATTTTTTCTGAAGTACCACAAGGTTCCTCATATCTCCTGATAAAGATAGGAAGAAGTCTTGGGGTAGATTTTTATTGAATCAGGTTCAGAGGTATAATTCACAAGAAGTTCCTGTCATCCTGGGCTTCATGTGTTGGTGTATTGTTAGGTTGAATTTATTAAGTAATCATTTCCATCACAGCCTAGTGATACTGATGTAAATAGTCTCTAAAAGTCAATAATTGTGTATACTTTGTGAGTTTACTATTTCCACCCCCATTACCCCATTGGGTCTTGGGAGTCAAACTTTATTACAGCGTTACTTTTTGTTATCTCTTTTACGTCATTTTTCCTTTTTTTTCTTGTTTTTTAATTTTTTAATACAAATCTTTCTGTCCTGAATATGAAGAAATACACAAATTATGGCAAATCCTTCAGAAACAAATTGAAATAAACATTTCCCAATTTGTAATCACCAAATTCAATAGGGACAGTTATTCTCAGGATAGAAGGGTAACAATGTAGCCTCCCCACCATGCAGCTCTGAAATATGACAAACTCTTTCAGATAAAGGGGCTTGAAATCCAAGTTTAATAAGGACATGTCTGAATACGCAGGGATTACAAAATTTTGAATACTGTTTGAATACACAGGGATTTTAATTTTTAAAATTTTTAATGCCCTGTTTGAATACACAGGGATTTTAAAAATTGAGGCTTTTAGAAGAGGAGCATTGAAATCCTTAGGTGAATCTGTCAGTTTCATTTTCTTTTCATCATGAATATTGAAAGAATTGAAAATGATATTTTCACACATCCTTGCCTTTTACCTTCTTTATTCCAATGTAAATCAATGTAATCAATGTAAATCCAACACAGTTTTGGCATACTCATGCCCATTGATTTCACTGGACTTAAATGAGGTAGAATCCACGCTGGGCTTAGGTTACAGAAGCCTAGCTCCAATGAGGTACTATTGGAGTGAAAAATACAAGTACCGTTGTGTTTAACCTCTCTGTTACACAAGTGATAGCACAAAGGACAGTAGAGTTGGCCCTTCACATTCACAGGTTTCACCTTCACAGGTTTGATTATTTGTGACTTTTTGGCTCCTCGCCCACCATGATTTTACCTCTCCCAGATCATCAAAGGAAGCAAATACATATCAGTACTAAAGACGTGGACAGCAGCCATTGCAATCCAGCAATGCACTCCCCATCTCTGCTTCTCTCTGATCCTCTGAGGATTTCTCCTCCCTAATTGCTTCCCTTCCTTTCCATCAGAAGGGCAACCAGATTGTCACAGGAGATAAATGGAGATCAGTACTAAGGACACTGGGAGCAGCCACTCCACTTCATCTGCTACCCCCTCTCCACTTCTTTCCCTTCCTTGGAAAAGCCTTCACTTCTCAACTTTGCTCGTCTCAGATCCTCTGAGAAGGCAATCTCAGACTTGCATGAAAAGTTTCCCCAAGAGCCATTGGGATTCAAAACACTTAGCCAAGATTTTTCCTCCCCAATTGCTTCCCTTCCCTTTCCTTCAGAAGGGCAACCAGATCGTCACAGAAGATAAAAGAAGATTGGTACTAAAGACAACAGGAGTGTCCACTGCACTTCTTCTGCTACCCCCTCCCTACTTCTTCCCTCTCCTTGGGGGAATATATATATACATTCTGTATCCCACCACTGAGAGAGAGAAAAAAAATGAGTAGTAATATCTGGAGCTTTCTTCCAATTCTGTTCAATATGCTAGGCATGTAGAAAGAAGACCATGTAACAGGACTGAGGAATGACTTGTCCTCCAGGTGTTTTGGCCTCAAACTACCAGAAATCCTACACATCATGGCCAATAGTAAAGGATTATGAGAACTGGAAGCCAAAACATGGATTCCCAATGGTCCCCCATGCTAGTCTTAACATGTTCTCCACCACATCAGTTAAATCCCAGGTACAAGGTGAAGCAGGATGAGAGATCCTAAAAGAGATTGGAGTGAGATAAACAGGTAAGAGCATAAAGATTTATGATAACAATAGTGTTGAGAGGTGAAGATTGTTCTTGTACTGAACAATCCGGTGGCTAATCTAATTGCTTTATTAGGAACTAAGAATTCATTGAGAATGCAGAGGATAAGAAAGCAATGTCCAGAAGGCATGGGTGTAATTATTTTAATTTTCTCCCTACTTTCCTTTTACCATCACTGATTAGGGTGTGTTTTTTTTAAAAAAAAATTACAGTCATGAGCCAAACACTGCATCAGCAGTTGTTAGGCTGTCAGGTGAATTAGGTTAGCATTCTACCTGTTTGGCATAACAGGGATTACTGGATATTGTAATTGCAGCTGCTGGTTTTCCTCTGTTTTCAGTTTCTGTTGAGCCAGATGCATACTGACAGCTGGCCATATGCTTATGATGGCAGAGTCAGCAGGAGTCTCATCTCTTAGAAAAAGGAGGAGGAGGAGGAGGAGGAGAAAAATCTGGATATACTGAGGTTTAGAAATAAACCTTGGAGCAAATCTCTCAATGTTTAAAAGTTATAATACCTTTCTTATGACTGGGATACTTTTTTACACTCAGAGGAAAGTGAAACTCCACCAACATAGTTACGCAGGAGAAGAAGGGTGATGATCAATACAACTGTTTTGTACCCCGACCCAGCCAGTAAGTGGCCATTGGATTGGGAAAGGGGAATTGCTGCATCTGGGACTATCTGAATGTCATTGCACAGTCTCAGGAAAAGTGTTGCATGAGGAGGTACTAGAAGCTTCCTCAAAAATACTTAGCTGGCATAACCCTCAACTACATCAATGAACATCAACAAGAGGATTCCAGCCCATGTATACAGCACAATACTATACAGCTCAAAAAAAAAAAGTTTCACTGAATTCAAGGGGGACTACTCCCAGCATGTAGGCAAAAGATTGTAGTCGTAGTTAAATATAAATTGAAACATTATCAATTACATGCTTTCATATAAAATTATAGAGAATCAAAGTTTGATTAAAAATGCAGATATTAAAGGAACTAAGATTTGAGATTTCCTAAAAAGGGAAGTTGGTCAAATATTAGTTACGTTTGATTGCATAGATGAGTGGATTTCAATAACAACATTCTTTGTTTCAGAGAATGCATAAACCATCATATCTGTGAATGCCTTTCATATCTATGAATGCCAATCATAGCTGTGAATGTCTTTTATATTTCATGAAAACAGGTATGTTTCCTCCTCCTCCTCCTCCTTCTGTGTACCTGCATGTGCTTTCAAAGTTTTGTGTATTCCCTGTAGAACTTGATGTCATTTTTTTTTTATACAAAGCTCTATCTGCCTTTCTGCATTACAGTGTTATAGTGCTATTATTCCACTTTCAACATCCTATGGAATCCTGGGATTTGCAGTTTAGGGAAGGGCATTTGGAGTTCTCAGACAGAGAGTTCTTTGATGTCAATAAACTGCAAACCACAGAATTCCACAGGATGTTGAAAGTGGAATAATGGCACAATTACAGTGTAGTGTGGAAAGACCCATCATTTTTCTTGCCTCTAATATATTTTATTGGCTTATACTAAAAGAATCCATCTAATAATCCATAGTGACATGTCTATGTATTTGTCTCCCCAATGATGCAATCAGTGTTTGGTTGTTCTGTATTTATGAATTGTTAGACAAGGATAAAAAGAATGGATCAGTTCCTTTCCACAATTCTTTAGTATTCCAACACCTTTTGGTTTTACCCCCCATTTAATTCCAGCTGGAAATTCAGATTCTGAAATGCAGCGTGTATGCAAACCTAAAAACAGCTAATGAGAAAGAACATAACAGAAAAGAAAAGTATCCTACAAATGCATAAAAGTGAAATCATCTGAATATTTGTTTCTATGCTCTTTGAGTTTTTTGGATAAGAAAGCAGGTTGGTGGAACTAATTTTAAAAAAAAAACTATAAAAAGAGTATATCTATATCTATATAAAAATAAAAATTTTGTGATAGAGCCACTGCTGAGTCTACTTCTCTCTTCACCCTAAGATTCCTTACACCCACCTTCTGATTTTCTCCTAATCTACTCCCTGAGTTATTTGTAAGGGCAATAAGGTGATTCTTGGAATCAATAAGTTTGTGTTGCCCTGTATCTTTAATGGTGTATGGCTGAAACCAGAAAATCCTGTGGCAGAATCAGATCAGGCAGAGGTTAAATATAAAGAAGGGGGAAAGAAAGGTTTTACTATAAGGCTTCTCTACAAATAGATAAAAATGAGACTGGCTAACTAGTTTCTGTCACTCTTGCAGTGGTAAGTTTCTTCCTACCTTCCCTGAACTCTAACCTATGCCCTAATAGTCAAATCTCCAACTGATTTATTACATACACAGTATCCTCAGGGCTTCATCACACAAGGCAGGTAAACCACAATTACAAAAAGGTAATAGTGTCTTCTGCTGGGACTTCTCACATGACGTCATTCCTCTTCTGTTATCATCTCAGTGGGAGACTGTTTGGAAAGTAAACCTTTTACAAAGGAGGTCATTAACATGTGTTAACATTAGTAGGTTCATCTCACAGGAACCCCAAAATCCAGGCAAATCTTATGATGGCTGCTGACCATCATGAGATCAAGAGTTTACTGTTGTGTATAGTGCAAGTGCCTGGCACATTATAAACAAGTGGAGATGAGGAAGAGCAAACCCACACACAGAGAGAATAGATGGCTTCCAGAGCATTTGATATGAAATTTGAGTCCATTTTTCTATGTGCCGAAAACCTGGGGATTGGCCTGTTTTGAGCATAACTGGCATCCATTTTTCCCAATCACCCCAGATATACCTCTGTAGAAATGGTTTGAAACATGTGGGGACTTTCAAATGTGAGGACAATTCTATGGAGAAATATTCGTTTTCTCCTGCAGTGGTGAGGAAATACATTTATCATCTGCCCTAGGATGTGAAAATGAAATACTGAGGAACTTGCATCACTAGTATCCCATTCCCAGTTCCTGGTAGAATGTTCACTTGCCATGATAGTTATTTCTGATGTCCTTCAATTACAGAGGTTTCAAAATAGTTAGATTGATTTTCTTCATTTGAAAGATCTTACTGACAATTCAGATGTCTGTTCAATTAAGCCACAAAATGCTCTGACAAATCACGAGCCATAGTAGAAGAGACTTTTTTTCCTCACCATTTTGAATAGCTCTCTTATTAATTCTTTATTCTTTAATTTTTAGTTGAAAAGTTTATGATGGACGTATAATTGCTACCTTTAAAAAGAAGTTTGAAATGATCTGCCTCCAGATGAAAAAAAATATATACCGAACAAGAAAGGAAGATGACTTAAACATGAATACAGTATTCATGATTTTATTCTTTTTCCCCCCTGAATCATAGAATCATAGAAATGTAGAGTTGGAAGAGACCACACGGGCCATCCAGTCCAACTCCCTGTCATGCAGGAACACCCTCAAAGCACTCCCGACAGATGGCCATCAAGCCTCTGCTTAAAAACCTCCAAGGTAGGAGACTCCACTACTCTCCGAGGCAGCAGATTCCACTGCCGGACAGCCCTGACTGTCAGGAAGTTCTTCCTGAGGTTCAGGTGGAATCTCCTTTCCTGCAGCTTGAATCCATTGCTCCTTGTCCTGGTTTCTGGAGCAGCAGAAAACAAGCCCCCTCCTTCCTCTACGTGGCATCCCTTCAAATATTTAAACATGGCTATCATGTCCCCTCTTAACCTCCTTTTCTGCAGACTAAACATACCCAGCTCTCTCAGTCTATCCTCATAGGGCATGTTTTCCAGGCCTCTCACCATTTTGGTCACCCTCCTCTGGACTTGCTCCAGCTTGTCAATATCCTTCTTGAATTTGGGGTGCCCAGAACTGGACACAGTATTCAAGATGGGGTCTAACCAAAGCAGAGTAGAGTGGTACCAGTACCTCCCTCGATCTAGACACCATACTCCTGTTGATGCAGCCGAGAATTGCATTGGCTTTCTTGGCTGCCGCATCACACTGCTGACTCATGTTCAGCTTGTGGTCTATGAAGACTCCTAGATCCCTTTCACACGTACTGCTATCCAGCCACGTGTCCCCCATCCTATATTTCTGTATTCCATTATTTCTGCCTAAGTGTAGGACCTTACATTTCTCTCTGTTGAATTTCATTTTGTTCGCCCTGGCCCAGCTCTCCAATCTATCCAGGTCATTTTGAATTTTGATCCTGTCCTCTGGCATATTAGCAACCCCTCCCAATTTGGTGTCATCTGCAAATTTGATGAGCATGCCCTCTATTCCTTCATCTAAGTCATTGATAAAAATATTGAACAGCACTGGGCCCAGGACAGAACCTTGTGGCACCCCACTAGTCACTTCTCTCCAGGATGAAAAGCAGCCATCCGTGATCACCCGTTGGGTTCGGTCGGTCAACCAATTACATATCCAATTAACAGTAGCCCTGTCTAGCCCACATTTTACTAGCTTCGATGCAAGAATGTCATGGGGAACTTTGTCAAAGGCCTTACTGAAATCGAGATATGCTACATCCACAGCATTCCCTTCATCTATCAAGCTAGTAACTCTATCATAAAAAGAGATCAGATTAGTCTGGCATGACTTATTTTTGAGAAATCCATGTTGACTTCTCGTGATTATTGCGTTGTTTTCTAAATGATTAGAAACTGAACGCTTAATTGCCATTTCTTAGTTAAGTCCCTCTCATAATGATTGATAAAAAGGGGAAAAAAAGCAAACAGATTGCAACTGGTATCACTCTGTAGCAGAAATAGGAAAATTAGAAATGTAAGGATAAATGCATTAAGTAAATAAGCCAAATAATCAACTGCATTTATGTTGCGGAGGATAATTATTAATGTTATACTAAACCACCATTTGTATTGAAGTTATATGATAGCTTTAACAGAATGAAACTAAAAATTCCATCTATGATTTTACTCTTGCTTCCTTGTCCTTATCTTGAGCTTGAGAGAGAAGCAAACAGCTGCATGATTATTTTTTTAAAAAATAACCCATTTGTAATCCAATTCACCAAAAATTCTTTTGCCTCCCCACCAATCCTTATAGCCTCATCTCTTTACCCCCTCCTCTTTTTTAGCATACTGGGTTCTACATGGACCCCAGTGAAAATCCTACGCCATTTCTGCACAAGGTCAATATATCGTAGTCGCCTTGAATTCTTACTCTCCCATCTGCATGTTGAACCATTTCAGCTTCGTAGTTTTCCTTGTGGTTCTGCACCTCTTCAGCCTCTAGCACTGTTCACTGTGGCAAGAAAACACTGTATGTGAAAACCGGGAAAAACTCCACTGCAAACCTCCCAAACCAGTTCTGCTTCATTTTTGCCTGCATGCAGAACTGTAACATTGATTCACAGGGCAGAAAGTGGACGGCTAAGGGCATTCCCACACTGTCCCTTCTGTCATTTCCACTCCCTTCTCTCTCTGCCCATCAAAGGACTGGCTGCCATCATTATTGTCTTCAGCCATTATGGATCATTAAGACATGGGGTTTTTTTCTTTCTTTTTTTTTTTTTAAATAATAATAATCTTTTTCATAAATAAGATAGGCATGCCATCCAAAGGGAAGTTCTTCTCCTTCAAGTTGGAGCAATCTAGTATTTTTAAGGAAATTCACTCTGATAGCCAACATTAACGGCTCGCATGATAATATAGCTTTAAGTCAGGCATGTCCAGTCCCCCTCTTTCTTTAGCATCTTTCAAATAATTATATTTTATCCTGGGGTTTTTTCCATATAAATCGCAGGATTACTTTATCCCATTCTTTGATAGATTTATTGTTAATTATAATTGGGAGATTTTGGTAAAGAAAGATCAACCTTGTCAAGTTATTCATTTTTATCGCTGCAATTCTGCCAAGCAGAGATAGATTCACTTTGTCTCATCTGTGAAGATCTTTTATTTGTTGCCAAACTTTTTTATAGTTGTTCATGAATAAATCAGTATTGTTTTTGGTTATGTTAATACCAAGATATTTCACTTTTTGGTTATGGTAAAATTAGTATCCTCTATGATTTGTTCTTCATCTAGTTTAGTAGTGATTTTTAGTGATTATTTTAGTTTCTTTCTTCCTTAAGTTTAAATCCAGAAACTTCCCTAAACTCTTTTAGTACCCATAAGAAAGCTATAGTACTTTGAATTGGATTTTCCAATATTATCATCCAGTCATCAGAGAAGGCCTTGATTTTATATTCTTATATTCTTTTATATTCTTCTTTTTAATCTGTAATCCTTTGATTATGACCACTTTATATGAAAATCATTCTTAACGGTGTGGAATAAATATAAATCTAAGCTATACCCTAAAGTACATTGTGGACCTCACTGCATGAAGCTTTCTACAGAAGAGAAAAACCCAGGTTAGATGACTGGATAACTTACAAAGATTTTTTGAATATTGAAGGCCAAGAAACTCATCCAAAATCAAAAGAAGAACTAGAAAACTATGGAATAACTTCACATTGATTGCTCCGTAGACAACTAATAGAAAAATACAAAATAGATAAGAAATTGAAAGGCATAGAAACAAAAGAGAATGAATTTGATTAAAAATTTATATCCCAATATAGACCATCAAATGGGAAAAAATATATAAATTTTTGTTGACATTAGATCTGGAGCAAGATTTGATAAAAGAGAACATGATTAGATGAGCTCAAAATATGGGAACAGAGATACAGCTTGAAAGTTGGGAGAGATCTTGGAATAATACTCTAAAATATGTGGAGCCAATACCTATAAGAGAGAACTACCTTAAAATACTTCACAGGTGGCATTTCTCACCTGTTCAACTAGCCAAAATGACAAACAAAAACCAGGTTAAACATTAGAGATGTGAGGAAAAAGGATCTTTTTTCCATATGTGGTGGAGATGTAAACATATATTGATGATCTGATTACTAATGTACTAGAAATTAAATATCCAATGCAGCTACAATTCTATTTGCTAAAAATAAATGAAGATATACCACAAATTAAGGAATCCAACAAACATATGAAAAAAGTTATATTGTATATGATAACTGCAGCTCGTTTAACCGTAGCCCAATACTGGAAATCTACCAGTATACCAAATATAGAGGACTGGTTGTTTAAACTATTTGATATGACTGAATTGGATAGGTTGTCAATGATGCTGTCAAATGATAAACAATATCGTGATGTATGGAAAATACCGCCCCCCCCATGGGAGAAACAATGAGGAAACCTAGCTATTGCAGGAGTGTTAAACTGTTAGTTATATATATTAGATATGTTAAAAGGATTAAGTTTTACCTTAGTCTTTACGGAAAATTAATATCATAGGAAATTTTTGATTAACATTTAGGAATTTCTGATGACCTAAAATTTTACTTAAAGGTGTAAGAATGATTAGATAACATACATTAACATGGACATTTTTAGATAAAATCAAGGGAATTACCAAAATTGAAAGTAGAGAAATAAATTATATATGATCTAATCAAAAACAGAAGCTAAATAAGAAATAAGGAAACACCCTGTACTTCTGAAGATAGGAGTCGGTAGATGACTAAGTTAGGAATTTAGAATTATATTGTACACTTTTTTTTTTTTTTTTTTGGTATGTAATGTATCGGATTGAAATTGTATCACAATATGTTTAAATCTTGATCATAGTTTTTTTCCTTCTAGGTTTTTTTTTAAATCATTTTATTCAATTTCACATATAAAACAAATGATTTGTTACTGTAATAGTACATGACACATTTTTGGTCTTCCACACTGATCTAGAATTTATTTTCAATACCTCTTAATACTTCTATCTCTATTTGTACTGCATTTTAATGATATTGTTACATGTCAGTTCTTGCATTTCAATCTCTTCATTACAGTTCCATGACTTACAACAGTAGCTTCCTCATTTCAAATCCTAGTCATGAATTACTCATTTTAATTCTTCATTACCCAGCTATTCATTACTATCTGCCATTCCTTTTTAATCTCCTCTTCTGATTTCCCTTTTAATCTCTGTGATAAAATATCTGCATTTCTGTTTTCTATAAATGTTCCCCGCCACTGTTCTATAGTTGGTATCTGTTGAGTTTTCCAAAGCTTAGCATACTTTATCCTAGCTGTTGTTATCATATACAGAATTAGTCTCCAATATTTCTTAGTATCAGTACCATCAAATACATTTGTCATATTTAACAAGTAAAGTTCCGGTATTTTAAGAAATTGTATTTTTAATAAATCACAAATTTTATTATGTACATCAGTCCAATATTTCTTGGCTCTGGGACATGTTCACCACATATGATATATTATACCAACCTCTTTCTGACATTTCCAACAGAGTCCTGTACCAGTATTGTAAATCTTTTTCAACTTATTTGGTGTCATGTACCATCTATGGAACAGCTTGTAGTAGTTCTCTTTCAAATTCTGGGCAACTGTAAATTTTTGTGTCTTTTTCCAGCTTTCTTCCCAGAATTCTAATTGAATTGAATGTCCTATATTTCGAGCCCATGAAATCATTACTGACTTAATTGTTTCTTCTTGTCTTTCTTGTTGTAATATTTCTTGATATATATAAGATAGTAGATGTGGAGAATTCTCAAATAGTCGTTTAATCATTCCCGTTGTCTCTTTTGGGTCTATTCCATAAGTCTTTAAATCCATTTGGAACCTTTCAGTTAACTGTCTATATGGAAACCAACTTAATGTTATTCCTTCCGATTCCAATTTTTCTCTTGTTTTAATCTTATAGTTATTTAAAGTTGACCTTTCCAATATGTCTTCATATCGAAGCCATTTGTCTGTTTCTGTCCATCTACCAAAGAAAGCTTCTTGAGGGGAGACCCATATGGGGAGCTGCCTTATGTTCTTATTCTTATATTCTTCCCAAATTCTCAAAAGAGAGTTCCTGATATAGTGATGAGTGAAATCTTCATCAATTCTGGCTTTATCATAGAACATATAGGCATGCCAACTCATCCTCAAATCCGTGCCTTCCAATACCAACATTCTTGTATCCTGTAAATCTATCCAATCCTTTATCCATGTAAAGGCTGCAGCTTTGTAATATATCTGAAAATCTGGTACTCCCATTCCACCTCTAGTCTTTTGGTCTGTCAAAACTTTCTATTTTATTCTAGGTTTTTTCCCTTCCTATATACATTTGGTTAACTCTCTCTTCCATTGTATAAAGGGCTTATTGTTTGTTATTATGGGAAGATTTTAAAACAAAAAGTTCATTTTTGGGAGTACATTCATTTTTATTGCCGCTATCCTTCCCATCATTGATAGTCACATTGAAGTCCAACTTTCCCAGTCTTTTGTTATTTCTTTCCATTTTTTGTCATAATTATTTTGAAATAATTCATTGCTTCTTTTAGCTATCCAGACACCCAGATACCTTGTCTTTTGTACTCTGTTAAATCCTGTTAATTTTGCTAATTCCACCTGTTCTTTCTCAGTCATGTTTTTCATCAGCAGGGCTGTTTTTTCTTTGTTAACTCGAAATCCAGAGTATTCTCCATATTCTTGAAGTGTTCTAATCAACTCTTTAATACTTCTCCCTGGATCATCTAAAAACAAAACCAAATCATCAGCGAATGCTTTCAACTTATATTAATACTTCTTAACTTGAACTCCTATTATAGCTTTATTCTCTCTTATAGCATTATTGAGTATTTCCATTGTCTTTTCCTTCTAGGTTTTAACTTACATGGTTAAATTAAAATATTTTTTTTAAAAAAGACATGTTTTTTCCCCACTTATCAATGAACATACATGCCCAGACACAAATGTAGCCACACAGAAATGTGTGAGTGTGAGCAAGGAAGAAATGATCTTTTAGCACTCTGCTAGAAGATCGCTGCCACTGCAGGCTACTGATCAATCCTAGGGACGATCAGTTCATTCTGCACCCCCAGATTTTGGAGGTGCAGCCAGACTGTGGCCAGTGATGTTGCCAAAGCTGTCCTCCCTCCCAGCGACTGGCAAACTTATTTTGACAGTTAAGTTTGAGAGCTTCAATTAATAGTTTAATTTGACAGCTTAATTTGAAAGACCAGTTTGGAGTTTTGTATGGTTTTGACTACTTTCATGTTATATATATATGTTTGAGGTTTTTTTGCTCTTCAGATGTTGCCAGGGGATTTTTTGATATTGATTTTTTTTTCCCTTTTGGACTCTTGATGCTTGCTTTAGCCTGGAGTTTGGGGATGTTTGTTTTTTGATACAGCCATGGAAAATGTGTATGTGTTTTTTTAAAAAGACCAATCAGCGATGGTGGGGCAGGATGAGGGAGGGGAATGGGAGTGGCCACGAACTTGCTGTTGTGGATGTAGTAACCACTTTTCTCCATGTTAGTTTGTTATAAACTGGAGGGTGTGCAGATAGGAATTGGGGTAAGTCAGGGTAAAAACACTGCTCATGACATGCAGTGAACCACTCCTCCACCACTCTCATGTGGAAATGGCCCTAGAGTCAAGACCTGAATAATTCAGTTTCCTGAAGCAAATGATCTTTAGTGCATTATCTGTGTAGTTGGCAAGAGGGACATCAGGATGCAAAGACCACTCCCCTTCTATGATGCCATTACTACTTGTTGGGTTAAAATCATTTAATCTCAGAATTAACTAACCTAATCATGAATTAAAATAAACAATTTGGATCTTGTGACCTAACCAGTGTAATTTCCCATCCCTAAGGAACTAACAAAAAAACAAGAAGTAGTACTGCAAAAATTCAAGAAAAATGGACTTTGAATAAAGAAACCGCTATAAAATTTGTTGGCTCTCTAGCAATATCTTGTGTTTAATTAACTAACAACAATCAATAACTTAATTCTGGAATCCAGTTAATGCTGAAATTCCAACTAATGTCAATCATTTCAGTTTAAAAAGTTATTTTCATTAGAAAATTGACAATTTAATGGATAATTTGATTGATTTTAATTAATTAGCTCCTATCTCTGCTCAGTAGGGCATTTAAACATTTCACATGCTTCATCTAAGGAAAGATTTGCTACAACAAAAGAAGAAAAGTTGAATCCAGATGCTGATTCTGCATAAAAGAAATTACACTTTGCTCCAGTGAGCTAGTTGAAACATAATTGTGAACACTGAGGATGTAGAAAAGATAAAATTGTACACTGCCTAGATTTTTCCTTCTGCTGTAGCTCAAGGAAGTATAACTAAGCAGAATTATACTACCCAAAAATAATTTATTGTACTTTCAAGTTCTTCACATACATTTCCTCACCAATCCTTACAACTGTCCTAAGTGATTGGACAGTTTTTTTCCACTATGTTTCTGATTAGAACAGACATTGGAGATAGTCGCTTTTTTTGAAGGCCACTGAGCAAGTTACAATGAAATCCTATGAAAGTGCACTCAAAAGTTCCAGCGTGTTCAACAGAGATGAAATCTTTGTGAATTTTGTTCTTGTAGTCAAGAGCAAACAATTTAATCTGATTTCTCTCTGCTGTGAGTTGAAGACTGGTCTGCACAAAGAACAAAACCAAACCCAAATATTATGCTATACTGATTCTCAGTGATTGCCTTTGGAATAATTTTGATTGGTTGAAGCCTCATACAGAACAGCTGTACTTCCTGACAGCTGCAGTGAGCTTGTATATGGATCCAAAACAATTTATTGCCAACATAAATGAGGTTTGACACTGAAGAGTCATAGTTAAAGGAGCGGAGTTCCACACCTATACTATTTGGAGGTTAAGAAAAAAAAACCCTCCCATCTGACCATGTGCTTCTAACACAATAACAGTAAGCAGCTAAATTAGCTAGCAGCTGCAGCTGGATCAAATAATAGGCAAATGCTGGTGTGTGCTAGGATATTGATAAACAGGCTTTTCCAAGCAGCTGTGTTTATGTGTAGGTACACAGGAAAAAGACATGCAGGATCAAACCAGTGGCATATTTCATTCAACATTCTGTTATCACAATGGCCAACCAGATGGTTCTGAGAAACCCCAAAGCAGGACATGAGTGTAAATAACACCTTCTCTAGTCATCTAGGACTGGAGGCTGCATGTAATCATCCTGATTAGATATTGATAGCTTTATAAACCATGAAGGAATTTGATCTTTGCACATTCCATTCTCAACTGGCCTATTACCTCCCAGACTTGTGTGAATATTGGAAGGTAGCTATCAGCTGGATTTGTCATTTATCCAAATGTTCTGAAACCATTCTTGGCTCAAAAAGGTACCTTAATGCAACTGGGGAGAGAGAAAAATACACAACAAAATTAGTTATGCATGACATAGGATCACCAGTCGTTGGCTAGACAGATTTAGTGTGGTGTGTTTTAACTCTTTCTCGTGAATTAGTCCTAAGAGTTGTTCTTAAGTTTGTTAATACTGTAAAGAAACTGAGGAAAAATTCATGAAAAATTCATGAAATATAGAAACATTTAGAAACATATAGAAAGAGAGCATATAGAAAGAGAGCGCGTATATCTGTTTAAATGTATATTTTGTGGTGAATACTTTTCTTTTAATCATAGACAAATGTTGAAACAGAATGGAATAAATTTACATGTGCACATATTACTGAACTGATAAGAATAGGATCTGCCTTCCAGGGCATATTATTAAATACCAAAGTCAGAATCATCCAGGACATAGTATTTTCAACCTCCTTTTATGATGGTAAAAGTTGGATAGCTGCACTGTGAAGAAAGCTGACAGGAAGAGAATCTACTCATTTGAAATGTGGTGCTGGAGGAGAGTTCTATGGATACCATTTACTACTAAAAACAAATAAATAGGTCTAAGAGAATATCCAGCCAGAACTTCCACTAGCAGTGAAGATAACTAAACTGAAGCTGTCATACCTGGGACATATCATGAAATGATGTAACTCATTGATGTAACTCTTTGGAAAAGTTGATAATGCTGAGTAAAGTGAAAGGCAGTAGGGAAAGAATATGACTTTAGTACAGGCAAATTGATTCAATCAAGGAAGCGATGGCTGTGAGTTTGCAAGACCTGAGCAAGGTAGTTGATGACTGGGGCCATTGCCACACTAGTCTGTTACAGTGCTATTATTCCACTTTCATCATCCTCTGGAATCCTGGGGTTTGCAGTTTAGGAAGGGGCCTAAGGTATTACAGGCAGACATGGCAACAAGAATATTGCCTCAGGCCCCTCCCTAAACTGCAAACTGCAGAATTCCACAGGATGTTGACAGTGGAATAATAGCACTATAACAGGCTAATGCGGAAATGGCCTGGGTCTTTTGGAAGTCTCTCATTCATAGGCTCACTATATGTCAAAGCCGACTTGACAGTAAACGATAACAACAACAACAACAACAACAAGGGCTGGCCCTACGATTACCCAGTGTAAGACTGCCACCTGAGGGGCCAGGTATTGGGTTAGGTAGAGGGGCAGTTCCCAGCTGTTTCTCTGCTGATATAAAGGCAGGCATAAAATGCTGTCCCATCAGCAGTGTTGAAGTAAAATTCAACTGCCACTCCAGATAGTTGATGGTATTGAGGGGAATGGTGCCACCCTATGGTTTGCATATTTTGAGTCAGCCTTTCCAGACATATTCTTTTAACATGTAACCTATACTGAAATCAATTTGCTGATGATGGTGATTTCTACAATCTGCCACAATTTGCTGAGACTAGTGTGCTTTAGTTTCAAAAACATTGTTCTCAGGGCCTTTCCACACTACGTTGTTATAGTGCTATTATTCCATTTTCAACATCCTGTGGAATTCTGGGGTTTGGAGTTTACTGAGGCCAAAGAGCTCTCTGGTTGAGAATTCTAAAGGCACCTCTCTAAACTCCAAACTCCAGGATTCCATAGGATGTTGAAAGTGGAATAATAGCACTGTGACAGTACAGTGTGGAAATGGCTTCAGTTATTTTCTGAATGTCTAAATTGCTTTCATTTCTAATAATTATTTGAGATACAAAATATACCATTTTTTACAGCATTGGACTATGCAAAAGGCAGAAGTGGATGATGATATTTCAGTGATGGAGGCAGTGAGCAGTTCAATAGCCTAAACTCTTTTAATTCTAACTATAGTAGATCCATTCAGTCCATCAGATTTATCTACATATCAACCCATCATTCAACAATTGACCGAACCTGTCTACCCCAGTTGAGATAACGAACAGGATGCCAACCAGTCAGAGTAAAGAGAAAAAGGAAATCAGCTGTTATCTTTTCTGTCTCACATTGACACAAATGTACAACAGCATGCTTTAAGAAAAGGTGCTACAATTGTTATTTGCTATGCCTTTTCATTCCATTCCACAAAGTTTTGCATCAGGATTTTGAGAGACTGCAACAAAAGTTTTACTTCAAACTCAGTTTTTCTGCTTCCCTATACAGAAATTACTTGTGCATGAACAAATCTTTGATTTTACTAGCCTCCAAGGTTTTTCTTTCATTCTTTCAATTAATTCATGTTCATTCAGCCAAAATGGTAACACACACACACACACATACATTCAAAATTATCAGAAGATACCCTCTTCTCCTGTCATGAAACTGCACTGGAGTACCACTTGAGCAATTTTGCCCACTTTGAAACCTGATTCTTGTCACTACTGAACTTCAGACTATCAGTGATATAACCATGAACTTTGAGATGATACAAATCAGCCTGCAAGCAATTATAATTCATCTCCTCGTCCCCGCTGTTCTCAAGTCTTTCACAGGTTCAATTAAGAGGGAAAGGTAGACAAGTGGAGAAAAAAAAGAAAAAGGTCTTTCTCCTGATTTCTAACATGTGATAAATACACAGGGAGTTGTTTTTTCATTCTAGGAAGAAGTATTTTGGTGTTTGTATAGAAGAGTATGGCCTGCACCCTATTGTTAGTCCCAACTATAGTGAGTGGAGCTCATCTGTGTGTAAGCCAATTTACTCAAGTTACGACTGGTTCAAGGAGCTGTTTGAGATTAATCATAAAGTTTAAGCCAAAGATTGGAAAGCCATCATGTAATCATATTTCATATGGTGCATATAAACACAAAATGAACAGTATGTGGGGCCAAAGAGAATCCATTGGATTTTCCAACATTTACTAGGGACATACCTCAATTATATTGAAGTCCACTGCCTAAACCATCACCGCACGCACGCACACACCATAGTCACTTCAGACTTGTGAAAACTTTTCTCATCTTAGTGCTGTATAATTAACTCTACAATGGGACATGTTTCACAGGCTTAAAAGCCTAAGGGGTATTTTAAGGGGGTAAGATATACTAAACAAATCATCCTAGTCTGTTATCAACTGTTCCAAATACACTTCAGAAGTGTGTGAATTTATCAACTGTATCTTACAGGTAGGACCCGTCTCCCATTAAACAGTGGGTGAGGCAGCTGCCTCAGACAACAGGCTCTGACTGTCATGAAAATGGAGCAGAATGTTAGCTATTAAATGTGCTATTATTGCATTTTTACTCCCAGGGATGGAGAGAAGTGCTTACAGAATTTTCTGTCTTACATGCTAAAATAACACGGGTGGCTTCGAGTACTGCACATCTTGATGGAGACAGCAAGCACTATTTGCTGTTCCACTTCAGGAGGAAAAGCATCTTTGGTTCACCTTGTCTACACAGTGACTTAATAGAGATTTGTATTATACTCCTCTGCAATACATACTGTATCAGAGGGCTGTAGCTAATGATGGCTTTACTTTTTTCCATTCACATATGTTAGGTACTTGCATTTCACTGATCACCCGTTTAACTCTATGCCAGATGAAAAGCTGGTCCTGAAATTTGTGGGGCCCTCCAGAATAGAATAAGAAAGTATGGACCTCCACACATTGTTACACCACAGCTCCCATCAACCTCAACATAATATCCCAACATAAAATCACAAACACATCATCAGGAAGACCACAGATTCCCCATTGCTGAACTGAATAGATAGCAACTCACTAGGAACCCTCCTCAGTGTTAAAATAGGGACAAGGGAGGAAATAGTCTCTCCTTTTTAAACAAGGACAATATTGTCTATATTGCACAATCTAACTGTTGCCTGGTTTTGGTAATAGTATGTCACAGGTACGGAGAGTGTACCTTTCCATAACCCTTCATTTCAGTTCTCCAAGTCATCCTTGAGTTTCCCTAAGATCATAGGCCCCATATTTTTAAAAGTAGGTAAAAAAATCACTATAGAATGACTCCAAAATCATCTGAAGCACTGTTCTCAATTGATATACCCCCCAACTTTCTGACCCCTCAAAACACACTAAATCCCCTCTCCTTCATTAGCTAAAAAACTAACCCTAAAAGACTGTGGTTTGCTTAAGGTCACCCAGTGTTTTGTTTTGCTTTTTTGCAACCACAAATTAAATTTTTCATTTTCAGCTAGTCTACATATCATGTTTATTTAAAGCAACATGCCCTAACAAAACATAGAACTATAATAAACTATTATAAACTACTATAAAATCATGGCCAAGCAGGGATTCTAACCCCAATCTCTACAGTTATAGTCAAACTCTCAAACCACATCCAATCCATGTTGGATCCACAATAGCAGTGGATGTGGAAGTCTTTTAACTCATGCACTTGAACAAACATCTTGTGGAGACTGGTTTTTTTTCCCTCTAGTGACCTGATGAGTTGAGGCACCCTTCTTTGCAGATGTTAAAAAAAAATTGCAAACATAATTCACAGACCTAAATGGAGGAAGTGTCTTATTTCTAGGTTAGACTTTATTGTGTCTCATTGGTTTCAAGCAGCTGTACTAGATGATGAACAGCAGTAAGATACATTGTGCTGAATGACTTGTCTTATCCCCCCAAAATATGTATAAGATGACAGCCTCAATATATCTCTAGCATTGTTTTTTTCTGGTTCCTTTGAACTGGGATGAATTGATAGATATCTGTTTAAGCATACATGATCTGCTAGTAGGATTTTAACATGACCTGGAAAACCCAAAGGTTTTGAAGTCCAGCACTGTGACAACTCAGCTACTTTTGGATGCACAACCTGGTGAGAACTCATGGGTATTACTGACCCCATTTTGGGAGTGGAAATCTCATGTTGACTAATAACTTGCTACCATTATCCATTTTCTGACTAAAGATACAGTTCTATGCACTCCTGTCTTTGAACACAGTTGGGCTTACCTTTGAATAAATAGAGTAAAAATGCATAGAGTCAAAATTGCACACAATTAATGTATTTGTTAGTTACATAATTCATTTTTCCTCCCATCAGTTCAAGGCAATGTACATGGTTCTCGTCCTCCCCATTTGATTCTTAGAACATCCCTGCAAAGTAAGCCAGGCTGAGAGAATGAGTGACTCCTCAAGATCACTCCATGAATTTCATTTCTGAGTAGAGACTTGAGCATTTACATACCAATTTACAGTTTGATATTCTAACCACTATACACACTTGCCCCACACTGAATGCTGAAAGCAAACATATGCATATTATCATTTCTTCCTCTAGATTAATTCACTTCTATATCATTAGGTATGTTTTATCGTAATTTTTTTTCTCATTCTGTGATTGAAATAGTACTATACCTTCATTTGCCTTGAAAAGTAAGCTTCCTAAAATGAGACAGAAAATGAATAACTTACAGTGTGCACATAGGGAACAGTTTCTAAATTATCTAAGGAGTATCATGGAGAATTCTTGACTTGCCTGACACCCATAATGCAATGGAGAACTGTGCATGGAAGCTGTGTGGTTTGGAGAGGGATGAGTCATATTAAGAGCTGCACAAAGGCTTTCTGGAATGTACCTGAAGGGTCTCCCCCGCCAGTCAGTTTACATGATGGACACATCAAGGAACCAACATGAGCAGAAAATGAGAAAGAAACATAGGGAACTTGGCAGAGCTATCTTAGCATAGGCTTTGAACAATGTTCATTCCAGTGGGCATATTAAATATCCTTCACAATAATCTTGGTCCAAAATCATGGACGGTAAAACAGTTCAGTTGCATAGATGCCATTATTTAGTTAATCTTTTTTAAATCACTAGAGGAGTTCCCCCTCCCCACTTAGAGAATCATTATAACCAGATGTTAATTGCTTTTGACAAGGAGTATATGAAAAGACTTCTGGTCTATGACTCACTAATGGAAAAAGCTTCCAGCAGAATCATTCTATGCATGTTTAATATACTTATCTTTGGTTTACTTCTCCAAAGAAAAAGAGAAATAAAATCAGGTAAAGTTATTTAGAGTAGTAATAAAAAACATTTGCAATGATATCTGTCTGTCTGTCCATTTGTCTGTCTTAGACACACAGTTATCAAGTGGAAGATGAGAAGAGAGACTGTGATCCTGTGCATAGCTGAATGTATTAAATTTCATTTGCATCAGTGGTATTTAGGTGGTCATACAATGTGCAAGATTTCAGCCAAAAAAAAAAAAAGGAGGGCTAATGGTAGCCTAAATATACAAGTGTTTAACATTCCTGACAAGCATAAGTAGATTTTATTAAACATCATTTATTCATAGTAGAGCATATATTAAAGGAAAGCAGATATATTACTTATCTTCATATCCAAAGCCTACCTCACTGTATTGCTCCCTTTGTCACATGCACTGAAGCCTGAACTTGCAATATTCTGTGTGCTAAGAATAATACCAGGAACATATAGGAATCTGATCTCAAGTGTCATATCTTAACTTTAAATAGCCTTACTAGGGAGAAATTCTCATTTATTTTGATGATATTTCTGAGTGGTATTTTAAGAAGGGGTTAGTAGTGTTTCTAAGGCCCTTTCTGCAAGCGGCGAGGGAAACGCCCCCCCCCCCGCTACTCACCAGCTTTTTGGTGGGTCTGGGCAAGTCCGTCAGGACGAGGAGCAGTGTGAGCTCATCAGTCCGCACTGCTCTGGCATCCAAAATGGCGGCTTCCAGTTGGGGTTGTTGTTGTTGTTGTTGTTGTTGTTGTTGTTGTTGTTGTTATTATTATTATTATTATTATTATTATTATTATTATTATTATTATTATTTATATCCCACCTCTCCCCATGGATCGAGGCAGTACTACAACAATACATTAAACACATTAAAAGCATTAAAACATAACCAATCCTCCCCACCCAGCAACCCATCTAAACCAATCCCCTAAAACACATTAACTACAATCAACTAACTATTAAAGAACAGCAGGACAGTTGGTGCGAGGTGGTGGAGTACTAGTCTGGGAAGGCCTGTTGGAAGAGAACAGTCTTGACTGCTTTTTTAAAGCAGTCAAGACTGGCAATATGCCGGGTCTCTTCCGGCAGGCCATTCCATAACTTGGGAGCGATAGAAGAGAAGGTCCTCTGGGTAACTGCAGCCAACCTAGTTCTGATTGGCTGCAGTAAATTCCTCCCAGAGGACCTTAGTGTGCGGGGTGGATTATATCGGAAAAGGCGATCCCGCAGGTAGGCTGGCCTCAAGCCATGAAGGGCTTTAAAGGTAAGAACCAACACCTTGTACTGTGCCCGGAAAATAATAAGCAGCCAATGAAGAGACTTCAGAATTGGTGTTATGTGGTCAGTTTTAGGTCTACTGGTGATCAACCTGGCTGCCATATTCTGAACTACTTGAAGTTTCTGGACTAAGCACATGGGTAGCCCTATGTAGAGCACATTGCAGAAGTCAAGCCGTGAAGTTACCAGCGCATGCACCACTGTTTTTAGGTGTTACAGCTCCAGGAGGGGGCACAGCTGGAGTATCAGCCGGAGCTGATAGTAGACACTCCTGGCCGCCGCATCAATTAGAGCTGTCATCTGAAGTGGCAAGTCCAGGAGCACCCCCAAGCTGCGGACACAGTCTTTCAGGGGAAGTGTGACCCCGTCTAGAACTGGCTGACAAACCTCCATACCTGGGCTAGGGCCCTTAACAGTGAGTACCTCCATCTTATCTGGATTCAGCTTCAGTCTGTTTTTCCTCATCCAGTCCATTACTGCTTCAAGGCATTCATTTAGAGGTGAGATGCCACCCTTAGTTGATGCTATTATCCGAGGCATGGAGAGATATATCTGGGTGTCATCAGCATACTGATAGCACCTTGCTCCATGCCTCCTGATGATCTCTCCCAGCGGTTTCATGTAGATGTTAAATAGCATTGGGGACAGGACAGCGCCCTGAGGGACGCCAGATTTGACCTCCTTTTTCGAGGAGCAGCTGTCCCCAAGCATCACCATCTGGTATCTACCTGAGAGATAGGACCGGAACCACTTAAGTGCAGTGCTCCTGATCCCCAGCCCTCTCAGGCGTTCCAGAAGGATACCATGGTCTATGGTATCGAAAGCCACTGAGACGTCCAAGAGTACCAGCAGGGTCACACTTCCCCTGTCGATACCTAGGCGAAGATCATCCACTAAGGCGACCATGGTAGTCTCGACTCCATATCCTGCCCTGAAGCCAGTTTGAAATGGATCTAGATAATCTGTTTCATCCAAGACAGCTTGGAGCTGAAGACCAACAGCCCTCTCGATCACCTTGCTTAAAAATGGAAGATGGGAGACTGGTCTATAATTATTCATATCCAGGGGATCTAGGGAGGGCTTTTTTTAGAAGCGGCCATATAATCGCTTCTTTTAAAAAAGCTGGAAAATTGCCCTCCCTGAAGGATGCATTAATAATATGTCTTAAATAAGACTTAATTGCAACTCCTCCCTGGACAACCAGCCATGAAGGGCAGGGATCAAGAGGGCAAGTTGTCTTTCTTATATTTCCAAGGAGCTTGTCTACGTCTTCAGTACTCACTGACTGAAACTGATCCAGTATAATCCTGTTCACGGAGTCGCCGGACACTCCATTTATAACCTCTGCTATAACACCGGCATCCAAGTCGGCTCTTATCTGAGAGATTTTATCTGAGAAATGATTATTTAAAGCATCACAGCAAGCTACCCTAGGTTCTAACAGCGAGTTCAGGGGAGTGGGTAACTGAGTCAGATCCCTTACCACCCTGAACAGCTCTGTTGGAGGAGAAGTCACAGACGCAATACGTGCAGAGAGGAAAGTCTTCTTCGCTGCATCTATTGCCACTCCATAGGAATGAAGGAATTCTCTATAGAGTGTCCTGTCAGATAAGAGTCCAGATTTCCACCAGTTGCGCTCTAGTCGTTGTCCGACCTGCTTCATATTCCTGAGTTCTACTGTATACCAAGGCTTACGATTTGAAGCAGGCTGGAAAGTACGCTTGGGAGGCTCTCCACCAACCAGAGAAGCTTGCCAGCCTAAAACCTGCCCCCGGTAGATCTGCAGGCATGCACTTGCGCGCACCTGCAAATCTGCACCGGAGCGCGGCGACAGAGTGACACGGAGTCATGTACTCCGTGCTTTTTAAAAACCTCTAAAAGGAGGTTTTTAAAAAAACACGCTGCGCAACCAGTTCCAGACGCTCCGGAGTGGACTGAGGTATGGAACTACAAAAAGTAGTCCACCCCAGTCCACTCTATGGTGCAGAAGACCTCTGTTGGAGGTCGCTCTGCACCGTTTTAATAGCCCGGTGCGGAAAAGGCCAATGTCAAATATTCTAACTAGAAAGTCTTCCCTGATACACAACTAAAAGCTAATTAAATAAATTGCTTTGTCTCTGCAGCTCTGAGGACGGGAAAGTGGTACATTTGAACTACTGGGAGAGTTTGTACAAAAGAAAATAAAATGATATTGGTTTCAACAGAGTTGGCAATGTCAAAGGAAAGACTATACAGAGTAGAATTTACACTACAAATTGGAGTTATACATACAGTTTGGCACAAGACCAAATTTCAGATTGGATCAGTCTGATTCAGTCCAATCCATAATTCAGGCTTATATTCAATCATGTCAGGCTCAATGTCATGGAATGGATGAGCCATCCCAAAGCACACAGGTGCTTACTAGGGAAATTCAAGAAATAGACATTTAAGCAGAATGAAGGAATTTTATCTCTAATCCAAGATGTCACAGTAGTGTGTTCATTATGTGATGAAGAAGAGATGGAGTGTAGGTGGAGTGAAAGTTGTAGCTTCCAATCTATGGCAAGAGTCTCACTAGCATTTCTGGAAACCTGTATTCATGTCATTTGCAAGGAGGTTATGTCACTGAAATTATATATTTCCTCTCTCTTTTTTTCCCCTTTCACTCAGTTTGTGGTCACTGAGCTCAAAACAAGAAGCAATGTTGTTTTCTATAAAAAGTCACATTGACTGGAATGATTTTGAAGGTGAAAAATGCTATCTTTGTCTAGCTGTCTCTTGTCAAGGCCTATCAGATGCTCTCCTTCTGAGAAGTACTAATGTATAGCTGAACACTGGCCATTTCCACACTAGACTGTTATAATGCTATTATTCCACTTTCAACATCCTATGGAATCCTGGGGTTTGCATAGGATGTTGAAAGTGGAATAATAGCACTATAACAGTCTGGTGCAGAAATGGCCACTGTGTCTGAGGGGAAGAACTTGCGACAACCTCTTCTGCCAATGTCTTTTTTTCTTGGGTCAGATAAGTGGATATCTAGTGCACATTTTCCCTCCTGCTCAAATTCTGCTCTGCCATGTGGAAATGTACAATTGCCATATTAGGGATGTACTGTGCTACATTAGCTATTCCCACAAGTGAGAATGAGTACCTTGTTCAAATTTCTCTCTGCATCCAGGCTTCTTCAAAAACTGTTTAGTGATTGAAGGTGTTTCATAGAAGGGAGAAAGTCTCCAGCAACAAGGCAGGGACAATATTCCCCAGCCCAATCTTGCACAATATCAGTCTCACAGAGAGGAGGTCAGGTGAGGACTGAGAGGCTATAGATTCTAGGATCCTCTCCTGTCCACCCACTGTGGAACATTGAGAGGGTGGGAGATAAGCCAAGCAAGGATCAAAGAAGCTATATGTTCTGTTAGTTGACTCACAACAGTTTACATGTTGTCATCATGTACTGGCTATCAGAGGACAGATAATGATGATTCTCATGTCTTGGCTCCCCGTACTCTCCTGGTTGAGGAGGGACAGGAAACAGGTGAGTCTGGGATGGGGCAGGACTAGGTTCAAGTCTATTCCAGGACTATGGGAAAAAGGAAGGCTGGATCACAAGAAGGATTCTCTTCATCAGAGTTTTTGGATATTCAAAATCCATCTTTCTTGATTTTTCCCCCTCAGACATTTGACTACTTTTTCCTTCCCTATATTATAAACAGTTATGCTGCTGGATCACACCATCAACACCCTTAGATCCTGGCAAGGGAAGGCCTGCTCCTCATCTGATGGAGAGTCTTTGAGAGGGAATTTGAGAACAAAGGTGAGAGATATCTTATAAAACAAGAGATTTCCTTCCCACTATCATTTTTCTTAAGCTTAAATGTACTCAACTGTTTTGGAGTTCTCTGTGTGTGCCTGCATTAGGAGAGAGTTTTTTTAAAATGTTCTTCTTACACTAAAAAATTGTTCAACTATTTTGATTAAATAGCATATTTTATAAAAAAAAATCTAGGAGATACCGCCATGTAGGGAATAAATTTAAATGTATGTCCTTGTATGTGTAAGGAATTTTTTAAAAAATTTCTTCAACTTTTACTACCAATAATTACAATGCTTATTTCTTTGGGGCTTAATTAGATTCTTCTAATCCTCACAATTGTTTAATGCTCTGATCCTCCCTTAGTCTGTTAATGCAGAAATTTGGATCTTTAATAGTTTGGCAACACTTCTATACTAAAACATCAGTTAAGAAAGAAACAGACAGAGCACTGTTTATCTGGTAAAGCAAAACACATGGACACCATCATACATTGTTCAGTTTTTGTTTTCACGTTAATTCAAAAACAGAACTTGGGAGCTGACTTGGCTTCCCATTAGAAGTGAATGGAAGGAGTGGCAATTCAAATTCCTGAACTGTGAACTCAGGTCTTTCCCTTCAATAAACATCTTAATAGTGAATACTTGTTTATATAAATTTTGCAAACCTATTTCAAATATGATCCTGTCCTTTCACATGAAAATAGTTTTGTTGCAGGAACAAATTGAATTGGAGGAAATATCAGGTTTCCAATCCTCTAATAAGATAAAATACTTAGGAATTTATGTAACAAAGAAGAATCATGACTTTTTTTCCCCGAAATAATTATGAAATGGTCTGGAAAGAACTGGAAAAAAAAATGGAGAAATGGAGCAAACTGAATCTATCTTTCTTAGGAAGGATAATTGTTTTTAAAATGACATTATTACCAAAAATGATGTTCCTATTTCAAGATTTACCAATAATCAGAACTGGAAAAATATTTAAAGACTGGGAAAAGGAAATATCAAAATATATGTGGCTAGGTAAAAGGTCAAGAATAAGATTTAAAACATTACATGATACTAAAGAAAGAGGAGGATTGGATTTACCATCCTTGAAAATATATTATCAAGCATGTTGCTTAGAATGAATTCAAAACTGGAAATCATTACAAAAAGCATCAATAAAAGATTTAGAAGAACACGAGAATAGATTTGGATGGCATGGTTACTTGTGTTATAATAAATTAGCAGTTAACAAAGAATTTAATAACCATTGCATCTGGAAAACCATATTAAAAGTATGGCAACAATTATACTCAAGATTTTATTCCACCCTCCTGACTTGAACATCACCACAAGAAGCCTTTAAAATTTCCCCAACAAAAGAAGGGAAAATGCTGACATACCAGGACATACTCATTTGGGACGGAAATAAACCAAGAATGAAACTGCTAGAAGAAATGAAAGAGGCTGGACACGAAATGAATTGGCTTCCGTGGAGACAACTGACAGGTACAAAACGGACCTAAAATTATTTGGATTTGAGAAGAAGGAAAACGAACTGGATGTACTCATGAAAAAAAATCAAAAGAAAAGAATATCTAAACTTTATAAATTGTTATTACAAAGAGAAATGGAACAGGAAAAAATTAAAGAAACGATGGTGAGATGGTGACAAAATATAGGACATTCAATAGATATTGAGAGTTGGAAAATGGTATGGAAAACAGATATAAAATTTACTTTAAATTTAAATTTAAGAGAAAATTATTATAAAATGTTGCATAGATGATATATGATGCCTGAGAGATGCCAAAAAAGTATAAATAAAGGGAATGCAAAATTTTGGAAGTGTGGAGAAAAATTGGGAGCATTTTATCATATGTGGTAGACATGTAAAAAGGTGAATAAATTTTGGAAAAAAATACATAATGAAATTCAAAAAAATATTCAAAATGGATTTTGAAATGATGCCTGAATTATATTTATTGAATATAACAAAACCAAAGGCAGAAATTAGAAAGCATAAAAAATAATGTTATATTTAGTTACAGCAGCTAGATTAACCATTGCTCAACACTGGAAATAAGACAATAAAATAAACTTAAATTAATGGAAATTAAAGGTTATGGATATGATGGAGATGGAAAAACTGATAAATGCATTAAAGAACAAATCCATTCAACAATTTGATAGAGAATGGAGCAAAATAAAAGAGTGGCTACAATTGTAGAGCTAATGATTATAATGATATAATTTGATAAAAAAAGTAAAAATGTATTGACTGGTTAAAAGATAAATTATGACTGTTATGCCAAAAATTCTATGTATAGTGGATTGGACTCCTTGTATTGTATTGTATTGTATTGTATTGTATTGTATTGTATTGTATTTTTTGTTTGATTCAGCTCAGCAAAACTGGAGAAGAAAACTTGTTATGGGAGTTGGAGGGGGACATTTAGAAGAAATGTTCCCATTTTATACTTTCTGTTAGAAATTTTAATAAAAATATTTTAAAGAAAGAAAGAAAATAGTTTTGTTGCAGATAGGCTATATTTGTATTGAAGCCTGTTTCCAAATATGTAATATTCCTAGCTGGATGCAAATGAGGACTGGCTTGAAACTAGAAGGACATTTTCTCTTTTGTTTAACCCATCTTCAGACTGAGCTACTTTGTTTGGAAGATAAAGATATTTTAGAGGGGAAGAGAATAAGAATAACATTTAAATGTAGGGGTTTTTTTTCCATTTGTACCTGGCATACTTGAATCATCAGGCAGTATTTCTGATATATTAACAAACAGTTAAACATGTGGAGAATGTCTTGAGCTTTGGCCTGCCAAGGAGATATAGGGAAATGGCAGAGGGCAGAGGCCTAACTTTTAATTATACAAGTTATATACTTAGTTGTCACTATTTTGCACCATTTTCTTTTCCCCAGACAATCCTTTCAAGATACATAATTTGTATTCTGGCTACACTGGCTGCTAACTTAGATAGTTTTAAAAGACAATTACACAGACTATTCATGGAGGAATGGTCTATCAGCAGCTATACGGACATTCTTAGATATGACAGCTACCTGGTGCCTCCATAGTCAGGGACAGTGCATTTGAAACTAAAAGACTGTGCCTGTGATGCTGCACTGGAGTTCTGTAGTGTAAACCTCCATATTTGGAGTTACAAGTTGATTGTGCTATGTGACCCTTGTGTTGAATGTACAAATATACAGCAATGCAGAGCTGTATGCACATCCAGATATGCAGCCAAATCCACAGCTGAAAGAGTACTACCAGCAATTTCAGCAGGATGAAATGGATATACACTTCCTGAGAATGAGTTTTTGCATGTGCAGTGACACATATGCATAACTTGGCTTCCATGACTTTAAACTGAATATGGTCATCATACATTGAACAAAAATATCCAATTGCTTCTATAGGTGAATTTATACATGTGTAAGACATTGACAGGATTCCAGTCTATGAGAAATAGGAGCAACAACACCGACTGACCTGTAATGAGTTTCACACCAGATGCTGGTGAGAGAAAAAATGTGCACAGAATTATTAAAATCTGGCACTTCTGTTCACAGTGGACAATTAAGAGACTGAGAAGAGGAATTAGCATCAAGAGAAAGTTTTTGAGGGATACACAGATTGATTTAGGACATCAATGCAGGAGAGTGCTTTGCACACACTCACCTACCCACCCCTTTCTCTTGTGAGAACATGGAACGTCAGAAGGAGGGCATCTCACTTGAGGTCTCTACAGATTAGATGGGCTGGTCTGGAGGATCAAAATATGGCCTGCAGGGTAGAGGTGTTCATCTCTGAACCAAGTTCTGTCTGTGGCAAAATGATGGTAAAACAAGGGTGACATGATAAAATTTCTGTGCTATGTCTATTTGTTATAAATAAGTTTGCCAGCTTTGTTTCAAAATAATCTTGCACCTGTAAAGCAGCCTGACTCTAGGATGGGAAAATATTCCTAACACTTACTTCTATCACTTTTATGTCAGGTTAATCTTCATTTGCTATAGTTCACAGTGACTAACTATCTTTAGAGCAGTTAAAGGAAAAAGAAAAAAGAAAGAAAAAGAAAAAATAGGTATCCTAATTCTGTGCAACATCTGAAAGATCAATCAACTTACAATGTTCTGGTCTTAACATTAGAATCCTAAATTATACTGGGAACTTAATATATGGATCTGGGGATTGAATCTAATCCAGCAAATCACTGGCTTTGGAGAAATCACAGCTAACATCCCATGTATCTGGTTTTGCTTTTAAAGAGCTTTTCTTTTATATTCTTTTAGTGTCTTGCACATGAAATGTGTGGTTTTGGAGCACTCTGGAGGATGCCACTCAGAATTCTTTGCAATACAATGTGATTGATTTTCTTTTGAGGTTGGAAAAGGAATAATCAAGTATGGGAATTAAAAGTAGTCCAGAGTCATCACTTCCGTAATGCTTTGTGGAATGTATGAAAAAAGCAATCAGCAAGCTGAAATTTACTGTGAAGAATATTAATTAATTCAGTAAAGAAGGGGAAACTACGCACATCTGCTGTGCAGGCACGGCAAATTTGAAATGTCTTTATTCTCTTTTCATACATCTTGTTATTAAGCAGTCTAGCCGTTCTTTCTGACAGTCTGTGAGAGAGATGCTAGGAAATTATCTCTCTGTGCTGGTTCTGAATCTAGGTCAGAGTCCAATGGCCAAAAGAGGGTCAGAAACTATCAAAGAAATGCAGATATACATTGGATGTAAGTTCAGAGAATTTCTGTATTGGAAGTATATATGGATGAGAATTTTATTTCAGCTTACAGCTGCCTCCCCCCTCTCCCCACACACATTTATAAATATCTTCCTATTCAGGATAAAAGGAATTTATGATTTTTTTTAAAAAAAATGCAAGTAAGAAAAACCAAAGCTAACAGATTGTGTACCTGTTTCTTAACTCTTAAAATTCTGGCTTGGAATTCCATTGTTTTCAACCCATATTAGTACTAAATTATTAAAATGGGAACTCCCCCAAAAAAAGTCTTTTCATATTTAATTACTAAAAGGCAGGCAGGAATAACTTGGTCTTCTCTATGCTGTCCTTATTGAATCTGGCTGGTGTAAATGGAGTACTTCAGCTTAGTTTATTTTTGAGGATTTTGCCAAAATTTGTAGAAGTCTTCATATTCATTATGGAAAACACCATGACATTTAAGAATTCTGAATGTCAAAGAAAGTACAGCTAATTACATTTCCCATCCCTAGCTGGAATAACTGAGGAAATCAAACAACAAATCAAACAATTATAGATGGTGAGGGTGCAAGGAGGAATAATCAAAGTGAACAGAAATTCCCAGTTCAGAAGTAGATCCAGGTCTGGCTCAGAAAGTGATAAGGAGAAAGGCACAGCCATTATTTCATGCAAGACAAAAGTAGAGGAATAATTAATGTGAAACTCTGACTCTTTTCACATGGCATTTTTAAAGCGTAGTAGACACGCTCCCTCCCCCCTTCATGAGCCACTGACATTCTGGCAAACCAGGTGCTATCACAGCCATGGATAGCGCTGATAGAGCGTTTTCTTATTTTCACCTGAAAGGCGAAAATAACCTCCCTTTCATGCATCGGTCGCACGACCAGAGGGCCTGCAGAGCCATCGTCCGGTGTGCTTCTGGGAAGGACCCGGGAGTGGGCGGGGTGCGGGCAGCCCCTGCTGCCTGTCCCTCACACAGCAACTCCCAGGGGACGCTCCCCCAGCAGCAGACCAGCAGCTGCCCCCATCGCATTAGGGAACACTGCATGACACATTGCCGTGAGAGGCCACTCCGGGGCTGCATCGCCAGTCACACTCAAGACAACAGTAGCCCCCAGGGTCCAGCCAGCTGTGTTGTTTTTTAAAACCCGGTGCTATCGTTAGCATGTTAGCATGTTACCAACATAGTATGAAACAGCCTGTTGGCAGGATCTATTGTGCTAATGTTAGCATGATAGTTGACAAAGCAAAAAAAAAGAAGGAAAAACCACCGACCAATCAGGGGTGGTGGGGTGGGGACAGGGTGGGACCTGGGCATGGCCCAGGATGCCGATATGCAGACAAGGCACCAGACGGGGACTGGTGCTCTCTCGCGAATGCCCTACCGTGTGCAGACTGCAAGGGGCTCTCTACTGGGCCTCTTGTGATATTGGCAATATTGTGAGGGCTCTAGTTCATTGCGCTATCAAGGTAAGATGCGAAAAGGGCCTTTAAGTTGTAAAGAACAGTACTATTCAGACATAGCTTTCACCAATACGTATACTTAACAAAATAGCTCCTCTGGGCTGAACCACTTTAATCATGCTGTACCAAGTAGCAACCACTGAGAGCAATGGAGATGTATTCTCCTGTTGATTCAGTTGCAGCATATTGATGTTTCTAGCAATATCTAGTGCAAAAATCAGAAGCAGGATCTTTCTTGCATTTCCTCCTCATACCACAGATTGCTGGAAGGAAGTAGTGGAAACATCACTAGACTATACTGTGATCGATGGGAGAACAGACTTCAGTCACTTGCAGTGGCTGTTGTCCAGTAAAGCAGGATTTTTACAATCATGTTACAATCATGAATGAGTAAGGACCATGCATACAAATCAGTTACAAACGTGTATCTCCAGGCTACACACTCATAACTGTGACAATGAATTTCAGCCAAGATTTTTAGCTCATCTGGATAGTACTAAGTTCAGGAATGCTCAATTATTATGTCATTATCAAACATAATTATATTTCTTTTACAACATCTCTGAAAAACAGAAAGCAAAATCATGTATAGCCACAACCCTGAAATATGTGGATAAAACTTCATAACTTGTCCACCCTGGGAAGCTAGTACTATGATTAAAATCCCCTAAAAGAACTATGTGCCTATGTATTTTTCATAACTATGGCACAGTCCCTGAACCATTCATAGGGCATATGCTTTGTGTGAAGAAGGTTCCAGATTCTGTCTCTGGAATCCTCACTTAAAAGATAATTAGGCAGAAAGTCAAGAGATACACCTCTGCCTGAGATGCTGAGAATCACTGCCTGAGGCCAGGAAAACAGAATGCTGACCTAGATGGACCAGTTGCCTCACCCAGTCCTAGCCTCAGGCAGTCACAGCCCTAGGACTGTTGGAGACACGCTTAATTCTTCTCATGCTCAAAATGATGGATATATGAGAGAATCTGGGTTGCCCTCTGAATTTTAAAGGAGCTATCTAAAGTGCTGGACTATTTTGAGCATGGAGTTCAGTAGTTTGGATACTTTACTGAAAGTCTGGAATTAAACCTGGAATGAATTCACCTTTCTATTGATATGGAAACCAACAGCTGTCAATGTAAATATGTAAATATGTATAAGTGAGTGAATGTATCTCAGTCTTCTCTCATTAAGTGCTGCCCACAATTTGCAGATAATTTGCAATACAATTTCACTGTAGCATGCTAATATGGCTTCCATCCATCCCTCACTTTGTTAAGATCCCACCTTTCTGCCAGAATGGGGCTCAAGATGGGTTCCCAGCAGTATCTTTCCTTTTTTGTCCAGTTTGTGAGAAATAACAATGTAAATAGAAGAATGTAGAAAGATTATTTACTTGTTACTAAAATTGACAGTGAGATAAATCACAATTGCTTATCAGGAATTGTAATATATGTTTAATGGCTAACCAAATTTCTTTTAGCAGCATGGGTCCCAAAGACCTAACTAGTAGTCTCAGTCAAATAGAAACAAGATGCCATCCAATATCTAAAACAATATATTCTTGTTTACATGGTAAATGCATTCCCTAATACAACGAATCATTCTCCATGCATACATGTGTCTAATTGAAACTGAGTTAGCTGTATAGACCATTAGCGTATATACCCAGCATTGCCTGGGATTTTATTTTCTCATAGATAATACTTGTTGGAAAGATTTGAGATTCTGTGTCTCTATTTCTCCAAACTGTCTTGTCCTGTAACTTTAGCTTTTTCCCATATTCCTCAATCCAATCTGTATCCAGAGTTATTAACATATAGAGAGGTTGAGTTCCTGAGGGGATACACTCCTCCTTGCTGCTAGGCCTCCTCTCCATAGCAACCAGCCTATTCAAGACAGAAACAGTTGACTAAGGTCCAAGAGCTCTCTGGTTGAGAATTCTAAAGGCCCATCCCTAAGCTGCAAACCCCACGACTCCATAGAATCTTCTTAGGCAGACAATCATGTGAGATCTTCGCCTGACACAGACAAACAAACTTTGACTTTTATATATTAGATTATTCTGGCCTCCTGTCAGAGTAAACCAGGAGGTGTTTGCAAGACTGCTCAACTGACAAATCTAAGAATGGCAACTGTCCTCATCTATATTGATGGTGGCAAAAACTTTCTCCACATGCAAATATAAGAGGATTATTGTTTCACAGATGAGCATAGATTGCTCCACAAATAATGTCTTCCAGGTAGATGATGCCATTTAGTCAATGTTCTGGTTTCTTAGACCATGATCAGAAATTAGTTTCCATTAAGAAGTCCACAAACAATATGTTTTTCTAAGAAAAATGAAAAGAAAATACAGGCTGCTCAGATCAATATTATTACAGATGAAATAAAACAAAACAAGGATATTAATGATTGCATGTTCTGAGCTACTCCTGGAGATCTCTCTCTCTCTCTCTCTCTCTCTAATATATTTTTAGAGATGCCCAGAATATCCCCTGAGGACCTATATTAGTTTTATTGAAATGATTTTACCTTCCCAAAAATTGCTTTGCCTAAGGGCAAATCTCCAAAGATACTTCCAATTTAGAAAAGTTAAACATTTAAACAGAGAAAGAAAGAGAGAGAGAGTTTCCAATTGTATCCGCTTTGTAACTCTTTGGGAAAGATTTTGCTGCCCAAATGTTAGTGCTTGTTGAACATTTAGTTCAACTCTTATTCCTTAACTGGAAACATAAGCAAATATTGTAAAGTATGACCTTCACAACTTGCCAAATGGAGATAATGAATTTGGGTGTCACTTGATTAACTGTTATTACTGAACCTGGTTGAGCAGCCAGCTCACTAAATAATACTTTATGGGCTGCCTTTGTGCAAAACGATATGGATGGTTATTTTCCCCTTAACAAAAATCAAACTACATGGATGCATACAATGATATTTTATTAATTTAATCAATAGCTCAAAAGAAGACTTATTTGTTATGAATTATTGTTGTGAAGAGAAAGTAAATGATTTTATAAAAATATGTGTCTGTGACCTTCTGTCATTTTTGCAGAATAAGTTGTGTAATGCCTGATTAATCCATAGTGTCAAGGAATACTTCAGGTCATCCCAGTAGCTATGATGCTGTGGAAGCTTATGTCAATTGTTATTTCTATCCCTTAGCCCATGTCACTGCCACCACATGTATATGGTGAATCTTACTTTAAGAAACTGTTGGGGATTTCTGATCCTTAAAGAAATTTAGTAAAATCTTTTCTCTGTCCATTTCATGAGGCCATCTATGCACAACTCTGGAGTGTGTTGCTTTAGGAAGCTCGCAAATAATCTACATTCACTTTTAATAGAATATGCATACAATTATTGCACCTCACTGCTTGTTTCTGTCTGTCTTGCATGCTCTCCTTTTGCATTTCTCATTGCTCATACATGTACAAGAAAGAGTCATTCAGATTCTACTGGCCAGAGATAGACTGGGTAGCATTCTGGGCCCTTTTAAAAAAAAATCAGGATTTTTAAGGGGATAGTTTCAGAGGGATAGTTGATTCGGGTGATACGAAATCTGTTCCTGAAGCCTGGAAAGAAGATAGAGAGCGATGCTGGGGTTCGATGTATCTCAGCACGTGGAACTGAGGGGAAGCTCGCCAAGCAAAGTGGCAGCAAGGCAGTCTGGAACTTGGGAGCGATCCCAGGAAGGTCTCAGAATCAGGGGTTTTTATAGAGGGAAATGTGACTGCAGGCTATGCCTTACTCGGGGAAAACAATGCATTTTGGGGGCGGGACAAAGATTTTGAAAGGTCAGAATTTAGCATGATTAAGTTAAGTCCAAATTGACAAAGAGTTAGCCAGTATGCAAATGCTCGGTGCTTGGCAGTTGAGTATTCAGCTTGCCAGGTTGCCTGCTCAGGGCAGGGAATCCTTTGTAATCAGTGTGCATACATAATGAGGGTGTTTGCAGAGAAGTCTCCTAAAGCAAGGATCTGGCTATTTCTGTCCTGCCTGGGTGGAGAATGGAATGTTCAGCAATTAGTGGCCGAGCCTAGTTCTGTGCTTGTCCGGGGGCCTCATGAACATGTGGAGAAGGGTGGTGGAAGAGACCCAAATTATTGATATCAAAAAGATATCTAAGGGTATCTCCAAGGAGGCGTAAACTGCAGTAGCAAAGACATGGAGGACCCTTGTGGATCACCAAGTTCAGCTGAGGGCCTAGAAGGGCCCCCTTTGGTCCTAAGACACCCTAAAGTACATCAGCATGTGGACATCTTGAGCAAAAGTTGGAATACAAAGTCTGAAAAAAAATCCATTGCCTCTCTGTATCCTGCTACTGACCCTTCAAAAATCCCTTTACATTCATTGGTTGGCATCCTGTTGGTTATCCCAGCTAGATCAGACATGTTCAGCCAACTGTTGAAAGATGGATCCATATGTAGATAAATCTGATAGCCTGAATGGATCTACTCTATTTAGAATTATGATCATCTTTTAGTGATGGAGACAGTGAACAGTTCAATAGTCTAACTATTAGCTTGATATGCTGAAATGGAAAAGACTGCCTGAGGACCTCCTGCTGAGCAAACACATCACTGTCCCAAGTTCCAATTTCTCACAATTTTTCTTTTTCTCTAATCTCTTTCTTCTAAAATCCAAAATGTAACAGACAGCTTGGAACAACAGAAACATGTGAGGCATTTCCTCTAGTCTTAATCTTTTGCCTCTGAGGACTCCTGTCTTATTGAATCTGGCAAAGAAATAGCCAGCTCAGACTCTAACAAATTTTTAATGATCTAGAATCAGTATTTTGCTAGATTCAGGAATAACTTTGTTGTTAATTAGGCAGTATGTGGAATCAAGCCATGTTGGGGAGAATCTGATGAATTAACAGTTTAATGAATTAATAAACTTTCCCTCCCAGTGCTCTGATCTTTCCTGCATATTCCAGTAACTTCTACAATCACATTTTAGGTTAAGACACGCCCACTAATTCAACCTGGATCTCAAGAACAAAGGTTATAGAAGGCCAGGGGTACATCCCAGGTCTACAGATTGGGATGACTGATTGGCTGTCTCTTCCAAGGCAGGCCTACTCCAATTCTGTAATCCTCAGAAAGTCTGCTGTTGCATGTTTCACTATGCTGAGAAGCTAGAGAAAGATTTCACTGTAGTAGCAATTTGACTGTGGAAATCCCTTACAAGGAAGATTGAGTTCCATCCCTTTTGAGTTTCCAGTGGGCAGTTAGGATTTTAGTATTAAAAAACAGGGGTGGGTATTCTGTTTGTTTTAACTGCTCTGGGTTTTGAAAATGTTTTTAAACGGGAGTATTTAGTCTTTTTTAAAAAAACATTGTTATTCATGTATTTAATGTTTAAAGTGTTTTTACTCTTTGTATATACTTCAGTGGTCCTGGCTGGTTGACAGGTGGTAAACAAATGTCATGACTAAATGAATAAATCCACACTGTACAACAATAGATGTTTGAAACCACTCTAATTGCTATGGCTGCATTCTATGGAATTCTGGGATTTATAATTTGATGAGGTATACTCCCCTGAACTCCATTCTCTCATAGAATTCTAAGCATTTTTGCATACTCTCTAACATTCCATAAATAAAAACCAAGACATGTGTGATTAAGCAACATCAGAGTATGATTATGGTGCCAAAATTTTTTAATGAGGAAGAACACACAGGTTAGGAAAAGCTGAAGCCTGAGACTGGGAAGGGCAATATCCTCTCCTCTCTTCTCAGTTAATTGAGCATAAACTATTTCTACGCCTTAAACTTGGACCATTTCCACACCACACTGTTATAGTGCTATTATTCCACTTTCAACATTCTGTGGAATTCTGGGGTTTCTCTGGCTGAGAATTCTAAGTACCCTTCCCTAAACTACAAACCCCAGAATTCCATAGGATGTTGAAAGTGGAATAATAACACTATAACAGTGTAGTGTGGAAATGGCCTAGGTTTGCAGCAATTGAAGTAAGGTGGAACCAATGGGAAAAAGTGGGAGAGGAGAGAGAAATTGAGATGTTTTAAAAGCCCCTGAAAAGTGGTACAATGCAACAGTGATCAAGACTGTCCCAGATAAATCAGGACTGTTGGAGAGTGTGCCACTGAATCAAAGAACTATAAAGAGGCAAGACACTGCAAAGGTCATTTATTCCATCAAAATACAAAGTTGGAATCTAAAGCTAAAGCATCCCCAAGAGATGGCCATCAAATCTCTGTTTAAAAAGCTCAAAGGAAGAAAAGTCCACTATCCTCAAATGAAGAAAATTTCTCTGCTGAACAGCTCTTGTTGTCAGGAAATTCTTCCTAATGTTTAGATGGAATCTCTTTTTCCTTAATTTGAATCCATTGGTTCATGTCCTAATCTCTGGAGCAGAAATAAGTGAACATGCTCCATCCTATACATAAAATTTGTTCAAACATTTAAAGATGGTTATTGTATCACCCTTCAGTCTACTCTCCTCTAGCCTAATGATGTGCAGCTCCTTCAGCAGATTTGATTACCATGCCTTTTATTCTGTCATATAAGTCATTTATAATGATGTTGAACAACTGCAGCCCTGGATTTGAAGCCTGAGTCTCCCCTTCCTCGCTTGTCACTTCTCTCAAGTATGAAGAGGAACTATTGGTGAGCAGTCTTGGGGTTCAACCAGTCAGCCATTTACAAATCCACTGAACAATAGTTTCATCTAGCCCACATTTTATCAGTCTGTCTAGTGGGAGGTGGTAAGATGGCAACGAACCAGTCTGTCTAAAAGCATAAGAGGTCCAGTTCTACATAGCAGTACTGAGATTACATCTGCCAGTTCTTTCAGCTTTCTTGGATGTAGTTCTTGTGTTCCTGGAGATGAGAATTTATTGAAAGTGGGTATTTACCTATTCACAAGGCCTAAATATACTAAAAGGACCAGATCCCATCTGATCTTGGGAACTAAGGCCATTTCCGCACTAGCCTGTTATAGCGCGATGATTCCACTTTCAACATCCTCTGGAATCCTGGGGTTTGCAGTTTAGGGAGGGGTCGGCTGGAAGGGTCAGCTTTGAATGTTACTCGGATGAGAGACTGCAGATGAACACCAAGTGATGCTGTATTGCAGGTGAAGGAACTGAGAATTTTTCCATAGGAGCTCTCTTTAAGCTGCTGATTGGTTTAATTGCCAAGGGTGTTAAGGGATCAGTCTACTCAGGAGAAGACAGCAATCAATAAACACAGGTCTCACGTGAACACTGAATTCACTGCATGCAACAGATAACCAGCCCTATGTAATCTGTACTATTCTGCTAAAATATCCACAGACATGACATGCGTTTATAGTCCATAGTTCTAGCAATAGCCTGAACTGTGCTCTTTCACATGTTATCTGCTTTGGCTGCTATGATAATTGTAGAGATAAAAATGTTTCATTAAAGGACATAAAACAAATGACACAATAACTTTAATATGTGCAACATACATCAAACAGCAATTAAATTTTCATCTTTACTTCATGATAAGCATGCACAAAATTGCCCATTTTGCTTTCTGTCATATAAAAACAAAACAAAACATCTATTTTGTTCCATAAGAAATGTTGATATATTCTTATGAAAAGCTAAAAGAACTATATTCTCAACAATAAAACAAATTCATTGCATGCAACTGTTTTCATTATAGAGCGGGTTATGTTGTCTTTGTATCCTGGGATGTTACTTTCAGAAAGTAATCAATTGCAGTGATAATTTGCAGGCTTAGAGTAGTGAACTTTCTTTAAAATTTCTCAAAAATTAACCAATTAACCAATACACTAACATTTCATTATTTTTTAAAAAATAATCTGAATGCTACAAGCCAACAGCCCATGATACAAAGCACCATTTCCCCCATCCACCTGACCACCTCCTGAGTACTCACAGCAGAGTAAGAGGCACCCAATCAACACGTGAAATATATGATACTCTGCATTGATCCACTGATACTCTTCTCCTGCCTTTATACAAAGTAATTTAAATATTGGAGTTGCACTACAGAATGAGTGTGATACATAATTAAGCTACAGCTATACTGTAATATTTCATTAATTTGTAATTCATTACATTTGTAATGTAATGTCACTGTGATTGTGAAGGGAAGAGTAACTAATTGCTAATATCTAATCAATTGTAAGCTCTGAGTTGTACCTTCCAGTTTTGTAGCTGTAAAAGATTAAGTACCTATTGTAAAAAAGTGGCAAGTCCAGTTCAGCCCCCCGCTCTCAGAAAGGAATGGCTGAACATACAGGCACTAACGTCAGACTTTCAACAGCTGAAGAATATCATTCTGCTATTGACAATGTTCAGATTTTTCTTAGATATTAGTGTCTTCCAGTCAAATTTATGAAGAAACATTTCAGAAAATCTCTGTGCCTGTAATAGCATATAAGACACAGCATCTCCATCAGTGTGCCTTTTTTAAGTTGAGGATTTGGTTTCAATGACCACCAAACTAAGCCTGTTCAATGTCTTTATATCATGTAGTTGTTAAGGCACCAATATCTTGATGTTCCTCTCAAGATCAAGGTTTGTCAAAAACTTGTCACAGCATGAAACTAGTTTGTGACTGTTTTCCCCAGTTTCTCTCTCAATTTCTTCCCTGTGGCTCTGTTTCTCAATAGCTGCTCTAGAACAACTTTTAAAAGCCACATCTTTGAAAGCTTTAATTGTGTCCCTGTTCTAAATGCCCAGAAAAAAAAATCACAAATTGGATTGCATGAATTATTCATCAAATCCAATTTAACAAGAGCACTACTCCACTTGATTATTAGGCACCTTTGAACGTGATCACAGAAGGGGATCATTTTCTGTGACAACAGAACACAAAAAATTATGCCCTGACATTTGCTAAATTGAGATCCTTAAAAAATCCAAAGGATATTATTCTGAGAAGTAAAAGGAGTACATGAGAATATACACTCTGTTAATAAGGTCACACAAACAATGGCATAATGGTTTGCAGCACAAGCCCCCTTACTAAGTCTTCAGAAAAACCATTGTATGATTATTTCCATATAACGAACTTAACATCCTACTGAGTGTGAGCCCTGCAACAATGCTTTCTAAATTAATGTATTCACACAGTCTTTGTCTTACTTGCTTAGAGTATTAACAAGCAATCTGATCAAGTACTGTAGAGATATCCTGCCTCTTTCCCTTCTGATCATTCTTTCCTTGGCATCTAAGGGTCTCTGAACTCCTTTTCGCTTTAGAGAAGTTTGACCTCTGAGGAACTCCTGTGTGTCTGATGCAGGAAGTCTGTGCATTTGTGAGCTCTTCAAGTGAACCAGTGGTTAGGTTTTGTTGAGTTCACATACTATGCCTGTTGGCTGTCCCCCCCCTTGTCATAACAACATGCTTCAAAAGAAGATCAACAGGTGATCTTTCTAGGAAATATAGCTACCATTTCAGAATTCATTGGAAAACCGCATTGTTTCCTGGAAAACCATTTTGTCTGCTCAGTAAATTTACTGAGACATTTATTGCCCCTCCCTTTGGGTTAGACAAGACTTCCGAGGCACTAAAAAGCTATATACCTTGAATACAAGAAGGTTTCCTCCTCTTCATCCAAGTTGATTATGTTGATATGTCTAGGTCCAAATGCTGTGAGAAGTAGGATGCCAAGAAAAAAAATTCATTTTTGTATTCATCCAAGTAGTGCTTGTGGAACAACTACTTCACTGATGGGATCTGTCTTATACAGTCATCCCTTCACAGGACCTCTGAGAACGTGGAAAAACCATGAATAACTCTAGGTTGTCCCAAACCATATTTAACACACACAAAAAGTATGAACATCATATTCAACCCACCATGGATTCCTTTGAGGCATCAGGGTTCCTTCACAAGGCAGAAGTGGGAGGCTGGTTGGACCTATTGCCACCCCCACTGCTACACCACATCATTTTTAATACGTACTTAAAAGCCTTGTTCACAGTTTCTCAGTCTCACAAGGCTTGCAGTCCTTATTAAAAATGGCATAGGAAGGCAGCAGAGGTAACAGGAAATAATCCTTGAATAATCAAATCCGCAAAAGTGAAACCTGCAAATGTGGAGGGCTGACTGTATTTATTTCTGTGGTAGTTACATTTATATCCCATCTTGCTTCCAGTGAGCACAAATAGTTATCTTTCATTTCATTTTTATCCCACAGCCACTCTATAAGACTGAGAGGGAGTGATTAACTGAAAGTCAGAGAGACTGTCATATAGCTCACTGGGAATTAAAACCCGATTCTTCTAAATCTCAGCCTAACATTCTGACTACCAACCCACACTGACCCTCCATCTATACCACAAGATTTTCTAGAAAGGTAAATTAGATGAGTATCCATTTTGATGGAATTTGTTACTTATACATAATCCAATTAATTTAAGAGACTTAGGCCTGCAGTATCTGGACTGTATGAAGTACAAACAAATAAGTATTCCAAACCAGAAATACTGAAATGATTATTTAAAAGAGCACTTATTGCTCTCAATATACAAATTAAAAACTTTTGTAGCAGAGATAGAGAATGTGTCATCCCTTTCCATTAACAGGATATTTTTAGTTAGTTGGGATATCAGGATATCACTTAAATGATATCCATGAGATTCATCTTGGTGTAGTGGTTTGAGTGTTAAGTCACATCCAACTTGGTCCTGGAAACCATTGGGTGACCTTGGGCAAGTCACACACTCTCAGGCCATTTCTACAGTGGGTTGTCATGCTACCACACGATGTTATCGCTATCCAGCTACTATCCCAATCCCAAGCATTGCTGAAGTGCCTTATACTATTTGTGGGGAAAAAATCTTTTAAAGCACCTCTTTTAATGCTTCAATCCCATCAGCCAGCCTTGTGTGGTACCGTAATAGTGCTTGATAGTGCTTCCTGTTATCACGGATCCAGCAATGGGCAATGCATAGGCATGCCCAGCTTGTCCCTCCCTCACTGACTCCCATGGCATGGTAACTTTGAATTCTATCACCTCTCCATGTTTATTTTAAAGTTCTCCTCTGTGTTAAAACTTTTTATTTTTAAAAAAATACATTTTAAAGCCTTGGAGCATGAAAATGCAATAGTGTGCTGGTTTGTAGAGCAGTTATAACAGTGTTGTGCTAGTTTGGTTTCCAAAGAAAAACAAAGAAACAAAAAAATCAATCAAGGGCAGTGGGGCAGAGTGTGGAAGAGTGTAGAAAACAGCATTCCTAACCTGCTACCATCAAACTAGTAGCAATGTCAGGATTGTAACAGTAGAACACCCTAATAGTGTCTCGTGCAGAAATGGCCTCAGTCTTAGAAGAAGACAAAAGCAAACGTCCTCTGAACAAATCCTACCAAAAAAACTCGGAGATATGTTCGCCTTAGGGTTGCTATAAGAAATGACTTCAAGGCACACAGTAACAACAAAATGATATCCAATTTATTTCTAGTGCAATCAATGTAATTGATTTATCTTGCAGATAGGTTCAAATTAATGTGTTCCTAAAATGCACACTATAGGTAGATTATACGAATGGGACATGAGTTGCATTGTGGAGCGTTCTAGTTTAGTATTCCAGTTAACCAACAATTCCTTTTTCTAGAACACATCATTTCACCCCCCTCAGTGTTTGGTTCTCTGTTTTTCTTCCCAAAAGATACTTACCATTCTGTGGTCAGTGAGCATGTTCAGTCCTTACCGGGATTATGTAGAACAAGAACTGAATCCCTCCTCACCTGGGAGCAATGGAGGAGTCCCATTAGATTTGACCTTTGAACACTGCATGGTTCCCTAAAACATCTCCTATATTTCTCACTTGGTTTACTGTGACCCAATTTAAGCTATTATCCTGTGTAGGGATGGGATGAATCCAGAATTTTCTGAATCCGGATCTGAATCCCTGGAAGGTTCTGGGAATCCACAAATCTCACGAATCTTGAATCTTTTGACTCATTCTATTAAAAAGGGTTTTAACAGCAAGGGAAAGAAGGATAATCTTGGGCAAGACACACTCTCTCAGCCTTAGCAAAAGCCTAGGCAAAGGCAAACCTCCCTCTGAAGAAATCTGGCCAGGACAATTATCATAGTTTTGCCTCAGGATCTCCCCAGACTGAAAATGCCATGAAGGCCCTTTGTACACAGGCAGGAAAATTTGGATTAATCCACATTTTCCTGCCTGTGTAAACAGGGCCATATACTACAGCAGAGAGCTAATCCAGCTCAAAACTGGATTTTCTTTGCATAGCTCCTTATGGCATCCTAGAGTTTGTAGTCTGATAATGCACCAGCACACATTTTGGCAGAGAAGTCAGTGACACCTTGTAAAACTGCAAACCCCAGAATTATGTCTGAAAAAGCTTTGCAAGGGAGCTATGCAAAGGAAAGTTTCAGCTGTCCTTGAAATCTCAAGCCTGTAGCTTCCAGTCAAGTGCTGAACTTAAATATGAAATGTTTAAGTTAAATATCTTAGAATACAACTCCAGATATAATTTCTGAAATTGTTAGCAAAAGCCATTATTGCTCTAAGGGAAAAACTCATCTATTTGCCATCTTTCCTTGTGTATCTAGCCTCCCAGGTTTTCAGGTGTCCCGGTCTCCAACAAACTATTTGGATGGTGGATTCAAAAGACTCGGTTTGCCTATTTTGGCACAGGGATTCAGATTCACGAATCTCAAATCCTTGCTGCGGATTCGAGGATTCAGTTGGCCCATCTCTAATCCTGTGCAAAATTGAGCTTAATATTATATCTGAATTTGATACTCAAGACAAGTAGTATTGGTACCTCTGTCTCTGGAGAACTGTCCTAGTACTTTACACATGGGAGGACTGTACAAATTGTTAATCTTACCCCAAGGAATAATCTAAAACAGTTCTTAATTGCCTTTTCTTGCTGAAAGCAGTGCAGCTTTTTTTCTACAGCCAAATGGTAGCAGTGATACATAAGTGCCTGTTTGGGAAATGAAACAATCTGTGCTTTTTATTCCTTTGCTGAAGCTGCCTGTAACCAGTGACCTGTTTGAGAGACTGTGTTGACAAGCTCCACAGGTGTCCAGGCTTAATGTTACTCTGGAGTGCTTTTAATAGATAAGAATACTCTATCTGCTGTGGCAAAGGAAAATAGGACAGGCAATCAGACAACCATCTTCCCTCACCTGAGGAGAATACTTAACACAGGGCCAAGGGTAAAGAAAACATCCTTCCCTGCATAATACTCTGAAATTTCACCAGTATGCTACCTTTTATCTGTTGTCTTCTTGTGTTTAGTTAACTGGAAAAAGGAAAATATCCTACAGGCTACTGTTAATAAGCTTCCTAGTAGAAAAGAAGGGGGGACCCAGAAAACTGAAGGGGAAGGGGAGAGAGAAAGAGAGGTTGGAATGGAATGGAATGGAATGGAATGACTGCGTTAAACTATTCACTTCATGTTTGTATATCAATATATGTATATGGTTTAACTATCAATCCTGTTCAGAAGTATGGTTTATATAGTTTCATTTTTATTTTACATACAGTATTATTCACCTGTACTGACATTTTGGCAGAGGGTTATCCTCATTTTGAACAGAAAAAAAAATGTTCTTAAACAAATGAAACATTTTACCCTATCTTTGTGGATTTTCTCTTTGCCCTATCATTATATTTTGTGAAGAACCACCAGAAAGGCCCCCTCAGGGTAATGTTTTAAAGGAGTATTCAGAATTGTTCATAGGATTTAAAAAAAAAAGAAAGAAAAAAGAATGAAGTTCATTTTTTACATCAAATATGTCATTTTATGTAGCTTTTTCCACATTTCAATTGTGAATCGGATGCATGGCTAGAGCAGCCAATTTTTTCCAATACATATGCAGTACATAAGTGGGGAGGTGTTCTCCTTTCTGGCATCTTCCTGGAAATATCACATTATTCACACATAATTACCATTAGCTCAAGACAGTAAGCTTCCATTGGTGTAACTGAAGGCTTTCCTGCTAGAGCAAACAGTAGGCAGTAGTTTGCTGCTAACATGAATAGTAGTTAGCTGCTACAACCCAGGGTCACTGTCTTACATTCATAGTTGTAATTCTGTCCAATGAAATTTAGATATATAAACAAATCTATGAGCCAATATTGTTGCACAGGAAATGGGACACTGAGATTTTGCATGCATATGCGATGGTAGTGTGATATGATATGCTGTTTTTGTTCAGAAATTTCTTAGAAAGGAGAATGCATAGCAGAACAAAACATATACATAGTTCCAAAAACATTGTTGCCTTTCTTTTTGGAAGAGAATTGTGGACTCCAAAGTTTTTTAAAAAATGCTTTATTTTTTGTGCCTGATTTCAAATCAGAATTTGTATTGTCCTGTGAAAAAGGTCAAAAAAATTCATTTGAACAATGGAGAAAAGACTTGTACTAATGGGGAAAAATTAACATAGTAACTTAAGGTGATGAATGTATGAGCTGCAGTTCTAGATTGGCTACTTAGTTACCTATCTACTGTAATTATATAGCTAAATAATGTCTCCCAGGCCATTTCCACACTAGCCTGTTATAGCACAATGATTCCACTTTCAACATCCTCTGGAATCCTGGAGTTTGCAGTTTCGAGAGGGGCCTGCAAACTCCAGGATTCCAGAGGATGTTGAAAGTGGAATCATCTTGCTATAACAGGCTAGTGCAGAAATGGCCCCAGCCTGACCCTGTCCCGCACACACACACCAATCTTGACTTACTGAACAGCAGCACTGTGCGCAATGGGTCTGTTCTCTTGTCTCCTGTCAATCAGGACACAACAGACTGATATTTCCATCAGGGCAATTCCTCCTCACACCAGAGACTGCAGAAGGGTGCAGAAGGGTGGTGGAAACATCAGTCTTCTGCTTTCCAGGTGATAGGAGAACAAAGAAGCAAGCTTGGTGAGCAAACTTTTGGGATCCCAGCATATTTTCTACTCTGTTGAATAGATAGGGATTGTGAATATGAATTAATTATGAATATGTAACTCTACATCACAAATGATGTGGTGTTATCTTTTTTTTAAAAAAAAAATATCCTCATTAAAATGTCTAAAGTCTAAAATATTTTTTTCAAAAGGGATTATAGCTATTATATACCAAAAGAACTGCAAATATTCTAAAGTCTTATATATGGTCAATAGGTTGGGGAGTTGAGGACACTGGCCTTTCAGGTCTACAGGGTCTCCAAACATAATGGGCAATATTCTTGATCAACTGCTTATTTTAATTATGGATGGCTTAATCTAGGTAATTGTTCCATGTCCACAATCACTACTTAGGCCATTTCCGCACTACTCTGTTATAATGCTATTATTCTACTTTCAATATCCTGTGAAATTCTGGGGTTTGTAGTTTACTGAGGCCATAGAGCCCTCTGGCTGAGAGTTCTAAAGGCCTCTCTTTAAACCGCAAAACTCAGAATTCTAAAGGATGTTGAAAATGATAATGACACTGTAACAGCATAGTATAGAAATGACCATAGTTATGATTATGATACTATTGCCATTATTGTAACTCTGCCTCCCACCCTATTTAACTGGTTGTCACCTGCATAGTGAGAAGGGGTTCAATTCCACCAGTAATTGGAGCATGGGTAAATAATTTCTCCATTGGTTTCCAGCAGTCAGATCAAGACAGGTGGCTGATAGAGAATACTGGCCAGCCACTGAAAGGGGGCTCTTCTGATGTGCTCTATAATGTATAAATAGTATGCTTGAAACAGGAATGGGTGTACATTACAGGTTCTATAAGCCATAATTGGCATCACAAATTGCAAGGAAGGTGGGGAGTTGCAGTCTAACAACAGATGCCAAAGTGTGAATACCACTGGTTTAAAATGTCTTGTTACGATATTGTTGATGTTGTGTACCTTCAAGTCATTTCCAACTTATGGTGATCTTAAAGTGAACCTATCACAGGATTTTCTGGGTCTGGCAGTGTGTGATATGCCTAAGGTCAGCTGGTGGGTTTCCATGTCTGAGTGGAGAATTGAACTCTGGTCGCCAGGGTCCATAGTCCAATGCTCAAACCACTACACCATGTTGGCTCATATCCTACTGAACTATGCCTTCCCTCAATTCACCCTAACTGTATGATTATTGCAAAACTAGACAAATACATGCTGTTGGTCCTGCCCCCTGTGGACTTACTGATTACAGCAGTACTGTAGCAGGGAAGGTGGACAAGTCAGAAACACATTCACTCACTCAGAAAATAGGTTGTGAAGGTCCAAAGTGTAAGTTAAACTGTTGCTTCCTGCAGATCAAATATACACAGCAAGTTTTAGTGTTCCAAACCCACAATAGGCTCCATGTTTATAATCAAGGCTGCTGATTATAATGTAAGGTTGAACATTAGCACTTTGCTGTTGATCTAGCAACAAATAAATGCCTCCACAAGACCCAAAGTCTCTTTTATTTTTTCCACTTTGTTATTTTATTTCATTATGAATCACTCAATTATCTGGGCCATTTTAATGTGTGCCACCACACAATTTCCCCTGATCTAAGGAAGGAAAAAAACCCTCCTGAGTGCTACTAATTGCAGCAGATGGAATAGCATAGCTTATTGGATTTGTGACCTCTGTGTACTTCAGAGTTACATAAAAGGGTGGCGTTGTTAAAAGCAACTTTTGACTCAAGCATCATTCAGCTGCTGAAGTTCTAGAAAGGCTGTCAGTCAGTGAAGAGGTGAAATAGAATTAGTTGTTGACACATCTTTTAGCAGCTATCTTAATTTCACCTTGACAGCTTGTGCAGATGTGTGATAACATTTTTTTTCCCCAGACAGGCTTCCAAAGGCACACACTACCAAGAACTCTGAAGCAGGTTCTCCAAAGTTTGGTTTCTAGTTGGGACTTTGCTTACAGTTCCTAAATCACAGGCCCAGACCTCTAGAGCAACTTCTCAGGAGATATGACTTGACACCGGATACTGCCACTTCTTACACAAGGATTTAATTTCTTTTTATTGGTTTGTTATAGTCCACTAAGAATTCCAAGGAAGGTATCCTGGGATGCTAGATAAATTTGTTTGCACCCTGTTTTTCAGTTTGCCCTATTAAGCGAAGCAACATGTTTTACTTATCTTAGACTATGAAAATTGGTGTGCACTTAGAACTATGCACTTCTCTACCATATTCATGTTCTCCACACAAAAATGAGTACAAAAATGCATATTTTTATATGCAAAAATGAATATAAAAATTGTGATTTTTTTCAAAAATAAATTGACCAGAAACAGGACAGAATGGACCATAATTGAACAGGTGTGAAACTCAGCATTGACTGATACCCGTATCTTCAAAACTAGAGTTTTGAAGATGATTCCAGCTAGGTTATTTTATTTATTCACTCTGATATCTTTGTCCCAAATGCAGCTATTTTTAACCTTCATGCAGTAAGCAACGTATTTAATCCTCACAGGATAAGAATTACAGTGTGCAGGTTTATGCAAGACACCCATGTTCAACAGAATTCAAGAAGATATCCATGTTAGTCTTTTTTTTTATTAACAGATTTTTATATAATAAAATAAAACATATCTATACTCCAAAAAGAAGAAAAAAAGAAAAAGAAAAAGAAGAAAAGAAAAAAGATAATATACAAAGTATTGTGTCGCAGAACAAGATATCCAAATGTTTAACAGTTAGAACAATTGACAATTTGTTCGAAAGGTTTTCATTTCAAATTTATCTTATATATGAAATAGTCCAATCTTTATCCATAAATAGATATCTTCCTTTGGTTCCATATAAACTCAAATATACCAAATCATTTAATTATTCATTCAAATTAAAGAATAAAACTATACAATGTCTTCAATTTTAAGTCCAATTTTAATCTGTAAAACTCTCTACCTTTAGGTTTCCCCATCTGTTTCTTAAATAATGTATTAAAGGGTACCATGTTTTTATAAATTGTCCTAACAATGTTCCTCTTACTAGGCAGTTAACTTATTGGTTACAGCCATAGAATTATAGAATCATAGAAATGTAGAGTTGGAAGAGACCACACGGGCCATCCAGTCCAACCCCCTGCCATGCAGGAACACCCTCAAAGCACTCCCAACAGATGGCCATCCAGCTTCTGCTTAAAAACGTCCAAGGAAGGAGACTCCACTACACTCCAAGGCAGCACATTCCACTGCCGGACAGCCCTGACTGTCAGGAAGTTCTTCCTGAGGTTCAGGTGGAATCTCCTCTCCTGCAGCTTGAATCCATTGCTCCTTGTCCTGGTCTCTGGAGCAACAGAAAACAAGTCCTCTCCCTCTTCTACAAGGCATCTCTTCAAAAAATATGGTTACAGCCATATTTAAGAGTTTAATTAACCAGTCTTCTTTATTAGGTATATCAGGTTGTTTCCAATTCTTGGCACAATTAATTCTAGCTGCAGTAGTTATACAAAATAACAGTTTCCTATCTTTTTTTCCCCAATTTTCTCCTCTATCATACCCAATAGATATAATTCTGGTTCTATTTGTAATTTTATACCCAGAATTTTCTCTGTCTCCAAATGAGCTGTTTTCCAATATTTTCTGGCTTTGGAACAATTCCACCACATATAGTAGAATGTTCCTTTTTTGTCTTTACATTTCCAACATTTATTGTCAATATTTTTATACATTCTTGCCAGTTTATCAGGAGGTAAACACCATCTTAGATACATTTTATAAACACTTTCTTTTATGTTTTGATTGGCAGTATACCCTATACTCTTTTTCCAATTTTTTCCCCATTTTCCATATTCAATTGAGTGGCCTACATTTTGTGCTCACTGAATCATAGATTTTGATAATTTCCTCCTCAGTCTCTTTGATCATTTCCTCCTCATATATAAATTGCTAAGAAGCAATTTATATATTTTAGAGATCAGTTTCAATTTATCTTTAAATATTATCAGGTCAAATTCCATTTTTCCAGATTGAAAACCATTCAAATTCTTCTCAATCTTCCACTTTTCTTTTAATTCCCTATGAAGCAGCCAGTGACATTTTAATCCATCTTCATGGAGTTCGTCATGTGTTTTGTACTCCACTTCATCTCCATTTATCTTTGTCAAATCTTTAAATGTTACCCATCTTCCGTAAAATATATTTTCTTTTTTATAAAAAGCTTCATGAGGTGAAAGCCACAAAGGAATTTTAGGATATAATCTCATTCTGTATTTTTTCCAAATTTTCAGTAGTGATTTTCTTATATAATGATTATTAAATTCACTGTGTATTCTATCTTTATTATATCCTAAGTAGGAATGCCACACAAATGCCAGTCCTTCCCCCTCCAACTTCAACAGCTTATCTTTATCCAACTTAATCCATTCTAGACAGCAAGAATGATAGTACAGCTGAAAATTTGGAAGTCCCAAACTTCCCCTTTCTTTTGTATCACACATTATTTTATATTTCACTCTGGTTTTTTTCCCTTCCCAGATGAAATGAAGAATGTCTTTTCACCAACTATTAAATACACTTTCATTGATAATCACTGGGATTGTATGGAATAAAAACAAGAGTTTCGGGAGGATTGACATTTTAATTGTTAGAAATTCTACCCAAAAAATATAAATTCCTTTTTTTTCCATCTCTGAAGATCATTTTTGATCTCTTTCCAAATTTTTTCATAGTTGTCCTTAAATAATTCTGAGTTTTTCTTCATCAGATATTCCCAAGTATTTTACTTTGGCAGAGATTGCATATCCTGATCTTTGGGTCAGTTCCTTCTCCTTTTCTTTATTTATATTCTTTATCAATAAATTTGTTTTTCTTCATTTACTCTCAATCAAGACATTTCTCCAAACTCTTTTAAAAGTGTTTTAAATTCTTCAGTGCTCTTAATCGGATCCTCTAATATTATAGCAATATCATCGGCAAAGGCTCTTATACTCCTCGCCTTTTATTTTGACTCCATGGATCTTATTGTTTGATTTAACGTTTATAATCAGGGTTTCTTACAGCTACTAGAAATAATAAAGGGAGATCGGGCATCCTTGTTGAGTGGCCTCTAGTAATGTAGATTTTCTCACTCTTTTCACCATTTATCAGGATTTGAGCTATCTGATAGATCATTTTTATACTTCTCATAAAGAAACAATTACTCTATTTGAAACAAAAAAACTTTGAGTGGGCCAATAAGCCAGGGAAATGTCTGTCTTACAGATTAAAGAAGAAGAAAGAAAGAAGAGCAATTACACAAATTAGGATTGGCAAAAATATCTATACAGATTTAGGGAAAATCAAAGAAGCATTCACAAAATATTTCTCCAATTTGTATCCAAGTAAAAAGGTGGATTTGGAAGATGTGCAATGACATATGAAGAAATTAGAAGTTAAGAAATTAACGGCAGAACAGAGAACCAGTCTCATCCACCCAATTACAATAATGGAAATAATGGAAGCTATAAAGTCAGCAAAGAAAGGGAACAGATGGCTTATCTGCAACTTATTATAAGGCATTACAAGATCAACTGCTTTTACCACTTCAGGAAACAATGAATGTGATCTTTGAAGGAATAATCCCAAAATCATGAAGTGAAGCTTCTACAACTATGATTCATAAAGAAGACAGAGATCCCCTTCTAGTTAAATACTACAGACCGATTTCATTACTTAATGTGGACTACAAGATATATATAATGATAATGGTGACGAGGATGAAGAAAATCTTGAAGGAAATTATCAATGATGAACAAGCAGGCTTTCTACCTAACAGACATCTGAAAGACAACATGAGATATATTTTGAATATTATAGAATATTTTGATAAGCAACCAGGGAAAAAGTTGGCGTTGTTATTTCTGGACATTGAGAAAGCATTTGATAGTCTGAGTTGGGACTTTATGTTTGAAGTCTTAGCAAAAATGGAAGTTGGATAGCCATGTTAGTTTGTTTCAGCATTAAAAGGAAAGTCAAGAAAGGACTTGCCACACCAAAGCCACATCTTTGGGACTGATTTATTTTAACATTAGTTTTCATAGATGTCAAGCAACTTCATCAGATACACTGATAAAGTACAAAATGTCACAGGTATTTAAGCAGTTACATAATTGTGAAGGTAAGATCAGAGTGTAATGAGATACAGAACTATGTGGATTGCAACATTGTCCATAAACCTTCAAAGAATTTTGTAAGATGATAATAGTTTGTCAAGTGGATGTTCTCAGATGAGATGGCTCAAACACAGTGTCAATGAGCTACAACCAATTCTAACTTCCCTCTTACAGGCTAAGGATGTGAAGGCTTTATATGTTTACAGACAGCCTCCCCCCGCCAACTTAAACAACTAAAGGCATATCGCAGGGTCTTATCACACTATACTGTTATAGAGCTATTATTCCACTTTAATATCACATGGAATCATGGGGTTTGCAGTTTAGGGACAGACATTTAGAATTCTCAGCCAGAGAGCTCCAGTGCCTCACCAAACTACAGACCCCAGAATTCCAAAGGGTGCATCCTGGGCAGTTAAAGTAGAATAATAGTGATATAACAATGTAGTGTGATAGGGACCTCAATTAACAAAGCATCTGATGAAGAAGCTCCTTTTTACAATTTTTTCCTGCCCATCCAGCCCCTCCTTGTTTTCTCTCTGTCCTTCTAGCTGGAAGGTTTTTTAAACAGTATTGGAATTGGGAGGATAGTGAAAAATCTAAGAAAGAAGATTCTTAGTTGCTGGGTTGCAGCAATATGTCTATGATGAAGAATGCAATAAAGCTTGAGCTGGGAAAGAATGGCATCTTCTTCAACCATCCCTACGCCTGTTGTGTGCCTTCCCACAATAGACAAAGTAACAGCAGCTGCCTATAGAGTCCCTTAGGCCCTTGCCGCACCATATCTCAATAGTGAATTGTTCCCTTTCAGTCCCAGCACTGCCCTTTCCATGACAGTATCTGGGTCTGAACATTCTCTACTACACCTTTTCAACTTAAGCAACTTAAGAGTAGTGTTATTGCCACCAGCGTTCCCACTGCATTACAGCATTATTGGTGGGTCCTTTCCCCCACCTTTCCTCCACCCTACAGCTCATGGGTTTTTTTTAAAGCCATACTAGCACAGCAACATTGAACTGTCATGACATGCCAGTATACTATTTTTTAAAAAAATTATCACAAAGGAGAAATTTAAAATAAACACAGAGAGATTAAAGATTTTGAACTTACCATGCCATGTGAGTCACTGAGGGAGGGATAACCTGGGAATGCCCACACTACACCCACTCCTGGATTGGTTACAAAAGAAAGTGCTATAAAGTTCTATTGAGAAACTGAATTCCCACAGCTGATAGGATTGTTGTGGGAAAGGGGCTCATTACTGGATTATTTCCAGCATTGAAAAAGGGTGGATTTCCAATGGATTGCAATGTGATAGTAGCTGGTTAGCAACAACGTTGTATGATAGGATGGATCCTGGACCAGGAATAATGTGTTGCTCTGGTGGTATGGCAACTTCATGTGGTGAGGACCTTACTGTCAATGCAAGAAGAGCAAAACAGAGAGAAAGGAAGAAAGCAGCCTGCCTTACCAGAAAACCCCAGCAAGTTAAAAAAACAAACAAACATAGAATTATAAGTCTGGCCACCAAAATGGAAATCTTAACAGTAGAGGCTAGTGAAAGAAAAATAATCTCTGGATCAATTTTGGGAGAAGCTTTCAAGTGGTCTGTAGAAGGCTCAAAATGTTCTTTTCTGCTTATACAAGGCTTATCTGACCTGCTGTTTCATTTCCCATTTGTGTAATGTTAGTTTTGGAGAAAAGTTTTGGTGAAACATGTTGACTTGCTCTTCTTTTTTTGTGATATAGGAACCTCTCCCTATTCTTCTCATGTTATTTTTATCTCTGTTCTCAAACATGCTTTTAAACAACTAATGTCCAGGAACACATCCACTTCATTAAATAAGGTATACCTGTATTCACCTATAATGGGACATATCACATCAATGGAAATACAGAGAGAAGATCATGTTACAAACCCAGATATAAATGCTCTCCTGACATCTAATCTGTCACATTACAGTTCAAAATAAGGTAACCTACAATATAACAGGTGCTCTTATATGTTCATCTTCTTATGTGTGGAAACCGCGGGGGGAAACCACCGCCTGTCAGTGCCGAGTGTGAAAGTCGCACCCAAGCCTCGCACTCAAGGCCTGCCCAGCCTGACACCTCTTTGTGATCAGAACTGAACAGCCTGGGAGATCTCTGAATCAAGCCAGGGCCAGGACAGATGGGTCTGCCTCCGTTCTCCCTCTCTGAGAACGCAGTCCCTTCTTCACTCTTGTCCCCTCTTGGATTCTTCCTTTCAAGACTCTCTCCCCTTTATTGCCTTCCTTAAATCTGCCCTTCTCCCAGATCACCAGGCAGTGATTTATATTTTCCAAGACTGAGGTACTGTTGGTACTAAGGTCAAGATGATATTATTTGTAGCATGTATATTCCAATATTCAAAATAAGACTCTGTGACACTGTTTTAAGGAACACAGAACTTCAAACATTTATTGTAACACTGTTGCTTTAAATGTGTCTTGTATCTAAATATCTATAAACAGTGCACCATTCTTCTCTCTCTCTCTCTCTCTTTTCATTCACTATCTCTCGTATACCCAATTTCTCAGTTCTCTGTCCCACAGAACTCTTCAAATCTCCAACCTCTCCAAACACAGCACAAATTACACTGTTACCCTCTGTTCAATCACTCTCCAGACAGTTGAAATCCATTATTTTCCTCTTTCCACCAGCCCCTCCCCTGGGTTATCCAAGGTTCCACTTCACCAGTCAATCAGCTTAGACACACTCAGTTGCCAAGGAGGCTCTGTTGAAAAGACCTCCTCCCATCAAGTTCGTCACATTATGTAAGATAGTTCCAGAAGCAGATGAAAAGCCCTTCTTCTATTTCTTTGGAGAGAGAAGAGAACCCAAAATATGTGTTGGACTTAACCCCCTGCCCCATTGCCATTCCCTTTTCCTTGTGTGTCCTACTTGAATTGTAAACCTGAGGGCAGGGAACTGTCAAATTAACGAACTATAATCCACTCTGAGGGACTTTGTGGCCAAAGAGTAGGATATAAATACTCCAAACAAACAAATGGGATGTAATTATACTCTAATTTTATTCTAGAAGGAAGCAATGAGTAAGTTTAATAATCTCCTCTCAACTGCAAGATTTTTTTTCCAGTAAAGAAATGAAGAAAATGTTTTCTGTATAAACATGTGGTAATTTTGCACACAATATGTCCAAAGCTGTGAAGATTCTTATAGATCTAGGATTCTCCTCTCAACAGTCTCTACTCCAGAGGATAACTGGTCACAAATATGGCATCAGAAATGGCATCCATAAATCAGGCCATTTCTGCATGCCGTTACAGTCCCACAATGGGGACAAGATACCAGCAGTGCATGGACCATGATTCTGCACGACATGGTCATGGTCCCACCGCCATCCACTCCACTCGTTGCAATCACAGGATATTCACTTAATGGAATAAATCCATTAAGCGCCCCTGATTGTGCAAGTTTACCATCTTGTACCTGCCATGCAGAAGGGCAGGAAGTGTGATGGAGGTGTTTCCTTCCCCCGTGTAGCACCCAGCTGCACTGCGGAAAGCACCCGGCTGCACTGTAGAAGACAGGCACTTGTTGCTCATACTCTCTTCTGAAGGGAGCTGGTCAGGTGCAGAGGGAAGCATTCCCATTGTGTTCCCATTATGGCAAAGGCTCTGCCAGGATTGCAATGAGAAGACAACAGGATCAGGTAGGGTGTGGAAATGGCCTCAGTTACAGAGCATTTCTACACTTTCAGACATTCAGTCTCTGAGAGATTCCAGCTATGTAATACACATGAAATGCTTGGAACAGTTAAAAGTACTATTCGAATGGTGGGAATTAGTATTATTATCTCTTGATTTCACTGCCTACCAAATATTACTGATTGCAGTTTTGGATGATTGGTGATTCAGATTCTATCCGAAAATTTAAGAATCAGAGAGGTATCATCAGATAATGTGGCAAGTTCCCAGTCTTATTCTTTGCAACTGTGCCTTTGTGATCCTATCTATGGTATTATTATTATTAGCCAAGATTCTAAATCACAGATGTAGTTACGGATATGTATGTATGAATCATCTCCTGACCCAGTTCCCCAAACCTACATTAACAGCCAAGAGCCTCATTGAGTAATAGAAGTCTGTTTCGTTGGTGATTGGGACACAAGAGAATGATTTTTCCATTCTTCTCCCATCAGCCATCTGCAGTGAGATGAGGAACTGTACACATCACACGACTGGTGGAAACGGGCTGGAAACATCATCCTGCAGAGCCCCAATTGCTAGCACAACCAGACCTCTGTCACTCAGTTTGTCTCCTGGCTGTGATGATAGATAGGGGGCATTTTTGATTATTGCAATAGCGCCACGATCACAAACATGAATTCTAAACACTATAAATACAGAAGTCTAGCTAACATATTCATAACTGCTCAAATGAATATCAGACATCATTATGACTATGATTATTAAATTATCACAGCTTTAAGGATGTTGGAGCTAGTTTGTTAAGTTTCCATTCTTCTGATAGTATTCTGACTTCTGAGCTCTCCCTACTGCATCTTTTGATGTTATTGTTACTGTTTTTCAAACAGATGTGAGAGGAAAGTTTTCAGTTTGGAAGATGGAGAACCATACTCTGTTATATGTTTCTTTTCATCTTAGATTCAGAAAAGAAACACTTCAATGTATTTGAAAGTAATTTCAAATAATAGTGTGTCCTTCTTTAAGACAGATATTGATTGACTTGTGGGATAAGCTAACCACATTATAGATTTTTCTGGAAATGTACCCTTACAAGCAATTTCTGCTCCAAACACTTTATATTTCTCTATAATTAGCAAAAGAAATATTTTCTTGCAGAGTGAGGGCTGGGTTTGAACATGCATATAATTTGATAGTTAATAGACAACAGTTCACTGTGCAAAGTAAGGATGTATATAATATTCACATATTTCCTCATCCTCAGAGAGAAAGGTTTTCTGAACATATACGCAAAACAGAATCTGACAGTTTTTCACTCCTGTAAAAGAGATGGGAAAGCAGTTTTTGGTTAGCAAAAGAATAGGGAAAAAATGGCATGTTCTTGAAGAAAACAATGTGTTTCACACAAAATCCGTTTTATTTTATTTTTTCTGGGAACACAATCGTTTCATTGAAAAAAAAAAACCCTGCAATTTAAAAGAAAATCAAAAATGTGAAAATGCTTGGAAATTGTGCAAAAAGTCTCATGATCTCAGCCTATGTGCTTTTAAAAAAAAAAATACTAAGAGATATTATTTTTAAAAAAATCATTCCATGAAGAGATGAGTAAGCCAAGCCTAAGTAAAAACAGCCAATCACAGCCTTTGAAATGTTGCACAAGAAGGCCTATAGGTGAAAATATAAAAACCAGAGGCTTGTCTAAGCTACTGAGCTTCTGTGAGGCTTGAGTAGTCTAATTTCTTATGAACAAGATGGCGCAAACCCCAGGCTCCTGAAGAAACGTGATGTAGTGATATACTAATATTGTGTGATACATGATTACTGTGTATCGTTATATTATAAAGCTTTCAATACCCCAGGGTCTAGCTTGCTGCCAGTGTCACAGCCTGTTTGTTCATTCTATAAGCAATGAGTAGCCCAATGAAATGTGAGTAGTAGCAGTAGCATGGTAACTGTTTGTGTTTTTGTAGCTGGATCATGAGAAGACGTCCGATGGCTTCTGTGTCAGTGGGTCAATGAATCCATTTCCTTCAGACTTTAAAAGTGCTATCTGAAGAGTTGAACCCCATTCCTAAAAGAGATTCAGAACTTTCAATAGTTACTTTGCTTTTCAGACTAAAACCTAGAATGATTCCATGGAAGCTCCAAAATGCCAGTATTGTGGGTGGTAGATATTTATTAATTGTTGGTAGTCCAGTTTCCATAGGTACTGTTGGCTTGCTTTGTCCTCCCTCCCTCCCTCCTTCCTTCCTAACTTCCTTCCTTCCCCCTCCCTCCCTTTAAACACACACACACACATACACACAGTATTTTGCTTTCCCCCACTAGTGTCCCTTTTTTTCTAGGTCTACAAAGGGATTAGATGCAATATATTTTGCTCTGGGGTAACTGGGGCAGATCTGGGTCCTGTCACATCTATTAGTGTGTTATAAAACTTTGATTATTATGGAATGAGAACAATCTGTTTCATAACATGTGCATCTAGCAGAAAAAGAGAAAGACTTTGACACCCTTACTTTGGGCACTAGCTTGGCTACACTTCTAAGAAAAGAAATTTCACAGGATTTTTCTTCTTATTGATCTCCATACACAGAAATGCAAAGAAATATCAACTTTAAAATAATCTTGCAGGCACTTTATAGTCTATCCAGAGCCCTGAACATAAGACATAGCAACTCTTTTTTTGGATGCTTTAGAAAAAGAAATGTGAGTGGTGTGTGTTCATGAAAATATAACATAAAAACGAAAACTTTATAATCTAATTAGCTGATAGGCATTATGTCAAAAGGTTTGCTAATGTGTTAATTTTGTTCAATGCTTCCAATATGTCAAGTGCTGCATAAGTGGTAAGAACAGTTTGACTGCTTTGAAAAGCAACATTTCAAATAAGAAGTTACTCAGAGGAGGTTTCTTTGATTTTATTCAGAAGGCTGATAATTAGACATGGTATCTTTTTATAGAATCATTTTGAAAGATAACTCCTTCTCCTTGCTCTAGGTTGCCTCTCCCTCCACAAAGACTGTGGCAGAGTGCAAGAGATCAGCTTCAATTCTGTGATTGTTGCAAGTTTGGGGTGCAGCACGTTCAGTGCCGCACCAGAGTCTACAAGAAGGGTGGCAGGAGTCTTTTCCCTCTCGGTCCCTATGCCTGCCTTCACCCAGAACCTTCCTCACCTGTCTGGCTTCAACTTAGCCACAACGTTGCAGGGAAGCTTCCTGGACCGAGGGCACCCCTAGTCTTGCAGATCCAGGTTCGGGTAGTATCCAGCCGGAGAAGGGCCGTTGGTCACGGCACTGACTGGCTGTTTACCTCTTGCCTGAAGCTGCTTCTCTAGAGCCTCAATCAGTTCAGAGGTGGGCCTCTTGTCGAACTGGCTCATGTCCAGACTGAACCTATGGGGCATACACCAGATTCTCACTCTGTCTGAGGAGTACATCTGGGCCATGGGATCTTACCCGCCAGATGTCTCCCTGGGAGAGCTTGAGTCAGAGGGGTGTTTGGGGGCAGTTGGCTGTGGCGGGGGATTCCTTGCCTTGCCGGGCTGGCTGCGGGAGTCCCTTCCTTGCCACTGCCTGTCCTGTCTGGGAGCTGGGCACGGATTCCAGTTCCCCTTGGGAACCGAATTTGGCGCCGACTTCCTATGTTGGGAATGGGGCCCATAATACGAGTATGTGACCTTGGATATGGGTTCCCAATTCCCGGGTTCCTTTCTGTGGGCCTTGATGGGGGGGGTCTGAGGGAACCAGGCTCTCATAGCAGGTTGGAGACCCGCTGGAGGTTGCTTCCAAAATCCTCCCAGATAGTGGTGGCCGGATCCACTAAACCCAGGGCCATCTTTGTCTCATGGTTCAAGCCTCCATTCAACAGAGTCCTGAATTCCACGTGGTCAAAGTCGTACCCGTGGGCAGTCAGGGGGACCTTCTTGGCCAGAATGGCAAGCAGCTGCTTCCGTGCCATGTAAGCCTCAGGGTTCTCACGAGGACCCTGTTGCTCCATGACATACAGCACGCTCGCACTCTGTCCGGGCCACAAAATCTTAATTACCTCTCTCATCCAGGCGTGGGCCTCAAGCCTAACCAAGCCTTGAGGTGCCACGGCTGATTCGAGAGTGGGGAGCTCGGATGGGGACATGCAAAGCCGAGCCAGCTGGGTCAGGTCCTGGCTGTTGGCCGTGGGATGTGAGTGATGACTGCATTCAACCACATGATCCCGGTGGACCGAGTTAGAGGACCCAGTTGGTCCGCAATTGCCTTGGCCTTGGTGGCATGCCAGGGGCCCCTAGTCTCAGTGACCTGCGTCTCCTGTGTCTCTGCCCTATCTTCATTTCCTTCTCCTATGGGGGTGGTCCATCTCGTCATGGACCATGTCTCTACCGGGTGGACTGGGACCTTAGGGTCACTCCAATCCAGGTTATGGAGAAGTGCTGCCAGAGCATCCTCCAGCAAGGGCTCCCCGGAAAAGTCCTGGGCAAAAGTTGGGAGCAGCTCCGGCCACACAGTCAAAATCAGGGCCTTACGGGTTTGGAGCTGGCTCTCCAGTGAAGCGATTTGCTTAAAGTAAGCTGCATGACTAACAGTCTCCTGCTGTTCTCTCACTTGCCCCATCATGAATTTGGCCGCAGCTCAGGCATGATCCAGCTCAGCTTCTAAGGCGTGGGCTTTCTCTTCCCAAATTTGTGCCACTAACATGATGTCACTAAACTTTTGTGCGGAGGCCTGCACGACAGACACAAATGTTACCTTGTCCACACACAGTGCCTCAATCTCGGCATGAAGCCAGACATTCTCCTTTTCCACTTCTGCTAGCCTCCCTCAGGTCTCAACAAGGGCACTACTAGTGTCTCTGGCCATAAGCCAAAGTCCCCAAGAGGCCAAAGCATCCTTTGATGGCCCTAATGGGTTCTTTGTCTTCCGTGCCAGGGTGTATGCTTCCTGAAGTGTGGTAAAAGGATCAGCCGTCTGGAAGATAGAGTCCTTCCAGGGGCATTTCCTTTTGCTCAACACCCACCTTTCTAACTTTCCTCGGACCTCCTCCTCGCACATGAGGTCCTTAACAGTAACTGGGCTCTCCTTGGCCATTTCAACACTACACAACTAAACTTCCTAACACAAAAGCGGGACCAGGAACTGGAGTGATGGATAGGATCACCTAGACCCCGGGGGAGCTGTAGGGAAACAAACTCTGCAATTTCTCTAGGAAAGAGGGACGGGAACCTATCTCCAGCCTGCCCAAATAAAAGTCACTTTTGTGCACCCAAGCCTGGTTTTACACCTCGACAACATTGGGGACAAAAGGACGAGGAAATGGTTCAGGACAGGGAGGTCACCTAGACCCAGGGGACCCTCAGGAGTACTCCACCTGCCTCAAGGGGGGAGACGAACACTTTGGAACTTACTACGCTGCCTGGCCAAGCAGCAGGGGAAAAGGGGCAAAGAACCAAAACCAAAACCCTAACTGGTTTTCTGGGTGAGGGATACCTTCCTACACCACGGGCCAAACCTCTAAACCCTAGGCTAGGTCGGGAATCACCACCCGCACCTAGTCAGCTAGCCAATCGGGATGGATCCGAAAATTACACAGCCAGGACACACCCGTGCTTTCACTAAAACTACAACTACTACTAGCGGGACGCACCCACGTCTTCAACTCTGGGGGGAGAGAAAGGAGGAGGGGCTTCTTTCTTAAGTGCTTTCTGTGCCTTGCTGCTATGGTGTTGGATGGGTGTACACTGTTCCCGCTGTGCTAACAGCCTTAACACTTTGGATCCCAGCCCACGATAGACCCCAAGTTAGGGATGTGATTCCCGGGTCAGCTTGTGCACACCCTTTGCGATTGGCAGAGCTGGGGCGGCTGACATACACAAACCAAGCAAAAAAGGGGGATAGATTCCAACCCAGATAGAGTAGCTCCTGGAGCTCAAACACACAGAGTTCTCACACACTCATGTGTTCCTGCCAAACAGCATTCTAGCAACTTGACTGGCCGTTCCCTAGGTCAATACCAGCCTGATTTGAAGAGGTTCACGACTCCTTCTCAAATTAGGGGTACCAGGGTTGCCCGCGTTACTCCACTACTCTGTTGCCCTGTTTACTGGGGTCCCAGGAGGGACACCTAAATAACCTTACAATTACAAAAGATGGGGAAATTAGTCAAGAGCACTAGTTGGCACTACGAGAGGCAGGGTAACACAGCAGGATCTTGTAACCCAATGTTTACGGGGTCAGGCCAAGTCAAGAAGCAAACCGTGTTGGAAAAAATGAATGATCTTTATTAAATACAGGCACACAATGTAAGCAACACACACACACAGATAACTGAGGAAAATAAAGGTTTGAGTATGAAAGTGGGATTTTCAGAGGGATAGTTGATTCGGGTGATACGAAATCTGTTCCTGAAGCCCGGAAAGAAGATAGAGAGTGATGCTGGGGTTCGATGTATCTCAGCATGTGGAACTGAGGGGAAGCTCCCCAAGCAAAGTGGCAGCAAGGTGGTCTGGAACTCAGGAGTGATCCGAGGAAGGTATCGGAATCAGGGGTTTTTATAGAGGGAAATGTGACTGCAGGCTATGCCATACGTGGGGAAAATAATGTGTTTTGGGCACGGGACAAAGCTTTGGAAAGGTCAGAATCTAGCATGATTAAGTTAAGTCCAAATTGACAAAGAGTTAGCCAGTATGCAAATGCTCAGTGCTTGGCAGTTGAGTATTCAGCTTGCCAGGGTGCCTGCTCGGGGCAGGGAGTCCTTTGTAAACAGCGTGCATACATAATGAGAGTGTTTGCAGAGAGGTCTCCTAAAGCAAGGATCTGGCTATTTCTGGTCTGCCTAGGTGAAGAATGAAATGTTCCACAATTAGTGGCCGAGCCTAGTTCTGTGCTTGTCCGGGGGCCACACAAACACGTGGACAGGGGTGGTAGAAGAAAGCAAAATTATTGATATCAAAATGATATCTGGGGGTATACTGCAGTAACAATTTTCCTGTGTATTTTGTGCAAACTAAAAAAATTATTCTTCATATGAACAACTTGTCTAAAATTTGCAAAAGTCGTGCAAACGCAAAGATTCCTTCACATAAAAAACATGTAGTTTTCCTGCATATATTACCTGGACATCCAGAATATATTTATTGTTGGGGAACCAGTGTACCTTATACACAACACAAGTTCTGTCATATTTTCTGCACCAGAAACCTATATGAACTTTTGTACAAAACAATTTTCCCTATTGAATTTCCAAGTGTGAAGAATGTGGTGGCTGATCTCTTTTTTCTTAGTAGAGTGTCTTGAATTTCAAAGATGCTCATTACAAATGAAAATAAAATAAAAATAGAGACAACAATGGTAAGTGGATGGGGGAGGTATTTAATACAACCACTAATAGAAGAATGATGAGACCAACATAGAAATTCTTTCAAATAAATAACTAATATTGAGTAAGAAAGGCAGTAGCAGGGGTAAAGTGGTCACAGCTACTACAACAACAAGGGTGGGGAATGTGGAGGGAAGTGGAAGTCACTTATGTCAGGAAATGCTGCCTTGCTGACCCTTGAGTAGCTTGCAAGCTAGCAGGGTAACACAAAGAGAGAATTTCACTACTGTTCCCCTCTTGTCACAACACATTCCTTTGGTAAAAAATGCTTAAACTAAAACAATTTCAAATATTATTTGAATTCTTATAGAATATTCTTGATTATTTATGCTGGATTAACTACCCATATGCCACAGTAAGGTGCTTACAGTGGCATATGGAGCCATTACAACAGCATAAATCATCAAGACTATTATGTAGGTATGAAAATAACTTTAAAAATTCATCAGAAACAACTGCAACAAGGAAGCCCCAATGAGAAGCATCTCAGATTGGCAAGAATTTTTGCAATTTTGTGCCTGATTCTGAGCAAAAATTTGCATGGTTTTTGCGCAGAATACAGTATTTTGTGCACCTTTTGTGTAGAATAAGTCCACAAGTACAGCATATTTTGGATAGAAAAAAAACATGTATTATTTTGTGTGCGTGAAGATGTGAATTTTGGATAGAATAAATCCCCAACTACAGCATTTTCTGGCCAGAAACCAGCATGTATGGTTTTCTGAACAAAAAGCCATGAGCAAAATTTTAACAGATTAAATCCTGAACTATGAATAGTGTTCAAAAACTGGCATCTTCCGAAAGGTCAACAGTCATGAGATGGCTTCGTCTATTGTTAATAAGGTGAAGAAGGTCTTCTTAATAAACACATGGGCAACAAAAGAGGAGGAAGAGGGACTCACTTCTTCCTAGCTCCACCCAAAACTAGCAAACCAGTTCTATCCATGAGAGCTGCAGAGCAGAATCCAGTGACATGTAGACCTCTGGGGTCTATGGTATCATCAGGAGGCCTCCCTTCTCCAACTTACCAGGATGATGCTTAAATCACTTTTGCTTATCACCTGATGGAGTCAGTGGGAAACTACTGGTGTGCCTCTGGAGTACTGGGAAGTCATTAACCAAGCATGGTGGAACCAGGTCACAGTTTTTGGAATGCTTCTGTCAGGTGTACCTGCCACCCTCTCAAATAAGAGCACATTTTTCACTTACAGGAGATATAACATTCCTACAGTGATTCAGGCATTGAGCTGGTAGAATAGCTTGTCTGGGTCAAAATGAATCTTCCATCCCTGTACTTCCTTTGCCTTGAACTACCACCTCTGAGGGAGCAAATATCATCCTCACGCTGCTGCTGTCACTCTCTATCAGCTAGCTAGTTTGTTGATTTTATTTACATTTAAGGGTTGTTGTTTTTTTTAGAAATCAGTGTTTCTCAAGCACAGTAGCTTTGTTTTGAGTAATTTTTCCCTCCTGTTGCTTTTCCTTCCCTGTAGACATGAAGCACTCAAGTGCAATACCCCCTTTGTTTTTTCAAAAACAGTGTCCCTGTGCTGATAGATAGATAGATAGATAGATAGATAGATAGATAGATAGATAGATAGATAGATAGATAGATCGATCATGATAGATAGCCAGGAAGTATGGGATAGCCAGTAAGAATGGGAATTGTGAAGCAATCAGCTTGCAAAAAAGAATAATCTACAGATAAAAGATAAGTGAAAAAACCCAAGGAAATCTGACTTGGTATTCATTATTAGCTATATAGCTTGTGTGTAACTGGGACAATACCTGAAATTAAAAAGCTTCAGAGATATAGCTAGTAGCCTAGTTTTGAAGGAAGGTCATTTTGATTTCATAAACTGAAAAAGTCAATAAACAGAGTTCATGTTTTGGAACGGCTAAATGGCTTACTCTCAGTGGATGATACTTACCTTTAGCAGATGAAAGAAAACTTTATTCTTAGTCTTTGAGCCAAAATTAATATATCCCATGTTGATTTAGGCCACCATTTGGAAAAGTGAGGTGACAAATTATACTGTTCATCAGACGGTCTAAGGGCAACAAAATTAATCAAGTAATTTTGGATAATGAACAAAGTGGTCCCCTCTCAATTAAATTCAGTATTTTTTATAAAAAAAAACATTGTAAACAATTTAATATATGCATCAATAATTACCTTTAAATGAAATTGATTATGGAGTAATTCTTAATGATCCATGAACACAATCTTATAAAAGCCTGACTGGCTTTTCTTTTCTTTGTTCAATACTGCTCAGTATTTTCATTAACCATCTTAAGAATGGGACACAAATGGACAATCAATATGAGGCTAAGGTTTGGCTGATAAAAATAATGTTTTTAAAATGACACCCACGGACACTTACAAGTACATTTTAACAACTGCCAAATTATAAACTAGAATTCTATAAAAAGAAACATGTTTTTTACTGTTATAAGGAAATTCAACACACATGATGCACTTCAAAAAAGGAACACAGAAAATGAGTACTTATATATAAACTCCTATCTCTAATTAGACAATTAGTCCATCTAACTCAGTGTGAGTTATTCATACTAGTAGTGGCTCTCTAAGGTTTCCTTTCAGGAGCCCTGGAGATGTTAAGGAGTGAACTAGGGACTTTCTGAATATAAAAGATGAGCTCTTTGCCACTGAGACACAGCTGTTAGCCCTGAAAAGTAGGGAGAAGTGGACTAAACCTGCAACACAATTTACACAGGATTTTAAAACTATGTCAACTTTCTTGGACCAGTAGGAACATTTGGAATTTTCAGAAGATATCATGGACTTCATTACAAAGTGTCTGTCACTGGGGCATGACCAATCATTAAATAGCCTCCCCACCACCACAGAAACAGAAACTTGTGAAGCTAAATGTCATTTTCCTTAAAAATCTGTGTGCAAGTGAGAGATGTGGTGTAATCTTTAGGCTGACTAAGCCATTTATTTAACCCATTGCATAAAAATACAAACCAATATTTTCCCGATATCATTTCTAATGTTGATTTATTTCACCAAAAGTATTTTCCAAAATTCCACACAAGAATCTCTCCCGCCCTCCTTCTCACTTCATATCAGTCTCCATCTGTTTCTGAATTTCTCACTTTTTTTGTTTTTAGTTTAGGAATTTAATGAGAAATCACAAATTTTCTCATCCTCATGAGGGTTCCTCCAAACTACCCGCTAGCTCTATTAAAAGGTAGACATTTGGTTTGTGGATTTCATTGCATTGCAATGCTTCTTAATTGTTGTTCTCATTCCCACAATCAATCATGCCAGTTATACAGGTGCTATGACACTCATTCATTGCTAGTTACAGTGGATTTCACCATATTATTTTTTATTTTCTATTTTGTATTTACTTAGGGTTTGTGAATAGTATTTTTAATATGGCCATGTGGCTAAGATGATATCAGGTTATAGCACTTTAGCACTTTAACTCTAAAATGAAAGGAGGAGGAAAAATATCCACTCCATTAAACAGAAGTATAAAGAGAACATAGGTCAGAGGAAAGCCTTTGTGATGAAGGTCACACTCTCCTTTTGAAAAATCATCAGTGGGACCACTCAAATATATAGTATGAGAAACCAAGACAATGGATAGAGGTGCTTTGACTCCAGCTTATACTGGAAGCTCCTGGGATAGGGAAAAAGGATATAAAAAGTGGTGGCTAGTACTGGAATTTCAGGAGAAAAAAAACAATGAGACAGGAAGAACATTGGGAGGGAGAAGTACAACTACAACTCCTGCTAAACCCCAAGGCTTTTGTCCAGTCTGGAGGAGGATTTGTAAACTAGAAGACATAGATGCATCCTCTCAAGGAAAAGGTCAATCACCACAAGATGTTTCACAGTTTGGGACTTTTTGTGAAAATTTCATTTCCAGAAAAACCATATGAATCAAATATCTTGATTTTCCAGAGAGCAGTTGATTTTAGAAGGCATTGCAGCTCAAACAAGGGTCTGAGATGTCCTTCACCAGGCCCCAGGTCCCCCCTGCCCAATGATTCCCAGAGAGCAGCTGATGGCAATGATCTTCTATTAGAAATGTAGTTAGAGCAGGCATTTGAAGTCATCCTTGCCTATCTTTCTCAAACCAGTAAAGGTCCTTCCTCAAAGACAGAAAAAATGGCAAGGTTTTTATATCATCAGTTGAATATCAAATGACAATATTGCTTTCCCCTCTGTTTCAATATTAAATTTTATTTTAGCAAGCAACTATCATTTTCTCCCAGGTCAGATATTTTGTATCATCCTTGCTGTACGATACTGGAAGAATATGGCTATTCTGTGGTTCCAGATCACGATATCTTGCTTAGCATCTTGAACAATCTATTACTTCTTCTTCTTCTTTAAAACACATACTAATTCAACACAAACTCAATCAGCACAAAAATGCTAGCAAAATTGGTATAATCTGTGTGTTCTCAGTGGTATGTTGAAGGTCTTGTCCATCAATACCTCATTTAGTAGCTTAACTGTCACTGACAAGTAACAGCATGTGCTTTTAAAAGACAGTCATCTGCAAGTTAAATGTTGAGGTCATCTGTCATTTTCAAAGAGCAATCAATGTAATCTATAAGTAGGGCTCAGTCTTATTTAAGACTGGAGAAAGGAATAGGTCAATGAATATCCCCATGAGCAGCATCTGATTTTCTGTCAGACATTATTTTTCCATCATTTAAAAATGCTGTTTCATTTGTTGAAAACTACTGAATTTAAACAATTGCACACAGTAGTATATCTCTGAAGCATATTAACATTTATTATTGCTAAGACAAAGAAGGGGATTAATCTGCATTTCATGTGTCTATTTAGTGGAAATCCATTAAAATCTTCATTTTTGCCTTATTTGTCAGTCTATTTTTGCTCTGACTGGGAAAAAGCTGCAAAAAATGGGCTGTTCATGGTAACTATTGACAATTCATGTTAATATCATCAAAAATATCAACAAAATGGCAGTAGCTTCAAACTTTATGAACAGAGAATCCATCTAAACATCAGATGGTAACAGCAATTCAACAGAATTTGATGGAGTTTCCTTCTTTGGAGGTTTTTAAACAGAGGCTGGATGGCCATCTGTCAGGAATGCTTCAACGGTATATTTCTACATGGAAAGGGGTTGGACTCTATGGCCCTTGTGGTCTATTCAAACTCGATGGTTCTATGTCTGTATGAAATCTCTTATCTGCCAGAAATGTACCCTAAAATGTTTGTAAGAACTGAGGAAACAAACCTGCTAATGCTACTGAATCTCTAGACAATGTGTATAGCCACTTGCACAAACCTGCCCACATCCTCCCTGAAAACTTCTCAAAAGGAAAAGAATGTGGTGCAAGATTAGTAGTACAGAGTAGCACTTTCAAAAATCAAGCTATGGCAGCTTTCATAACTTCCTTCCATTACCACAAATTGCCTCTGCCCAGTTGTCTCAGATTAGGATTTGCTACCCTTGATCCCAGTATTAAATATTCACTGGATGAATATTTGCTGTTGTTGCGAATGGGTATATGAAAGTTCTGCATGTGTTCAAATCTCAAGATGTGTCAGGAAAATCCCAATGTGAAGGAAGGGTGGAATCCAAGCAAACATATAGGATTCCAAAGAGAACTGGGGAGATAGATTCTTGAGCATTGTTGTGAAAAAGTAATCCCCTGTCAGTGCAAAACTTAGAAAGTCTTACAACCCTATACAAACCAAAGATGGGAAGAAAATGCAAGTGGGATTTGGAGAAGCTCAATGAAATCAGGACTGAGAAAACATTAGATAAAAACTATGCTGGGATTCCTAAACCAACTTGTTTATTTCAGTGTGGTGGAGGATACTAACCCACCTTCAGGGCTGATATGAGACTCAACTACAACTGTGGTTTGCTTCTGCACAGAGTCCGGGAAAGAACACCATCTTGTTGTTTGATCAGAAAGGTGGCTGGAAGATGTCTCTCCATATCTCAAGAGAATTTATGAGCAAGAACCAAAGTCTATGTTCAGATTTCATTCATCCTGAATTACTTCCTTTGCTCTCGTATGTATCAGTTCCAAAGCAGTCTCTTTTACAGTCTTGCTCTAACTGCCTCCAGAGCCCTTGTTGTGGCCTCTTCCTCATTTCCCACTGTCGCCACAATTTAGAGGGAGTGAGACCACTATGAAAATGAGCTACTATATTATGACCCCACCTTTTTCCAGAAGTGCAGCTCAAGGATGTTTACGGAAACTAAATGGGTGAACAAAAGCAAATATGTTAGAATATAATGAAAATATGAAATAATGAAAACAAAAATAAAACCACCACTAAGAGTGCCTGTCAGTCCCATCACAACAGGGTCCTATGGCTGATAATAGCAAAAGCTGTCAAGAGGACCAGTAGAACTAACAGTTCCCAGTGTAAATCATCCACCAAGATAATCAAAACAACCTCTATCACTCAATTAGGGCTGAGGCCAGTAATTACAAGGTACAATGGGATCTAGGCAGAGTTTTCAGCAGAAGTCTTATAACTGTCTCCTTTAGATATATTGCAATTTGCTTTGTTATAGAGAGACATTGACCATTTTCTCTACCCATTCAGCAGCCCCTGTCTGTCTTTTTTCAGGAAGGAATAAGAATATTCAAGAAGAATAAAGATCTAGCCTGAATACATCGGCTTTCACTTCTCCAGGAATCCTATCCATAACCCTGGACAGTCCAAACTGAAGAGTAATCACTACAAGGAAGCTTAGATCTATTAGGTCTGTATCCATTACAACATCCAGGTCACAACAAATTAGAATAATTTCATTGGCCAAGCACTAAGCATGTTGTTCACAGTAGATTGTCTATTGGTCGGGATTCTTTTTTTATGGACCAAATTGTGAAAAGTTCCTGACCACTTCAACTGTCTTCACTGATTGATTTCTTAAAGATAACACTGGTGGTAGAGAGGAAGGAACTACATTATCAGGACCCACATCACAACCACTCTCAGATATTGCCAAATGCCAATTATTAATACAAGAATTCATTATCGAAATGAAATATAGTAACAAAATAACCACAACAACTTAAATTTATTCTCCTTTTCCATTTTTGTTAGGTTTATTTTCTGTGAAAACGTCACTGTTTTGGTTTTAAAGTAAGTTTAGGCAGATGCTCTGGATAAACATAAAAATCTATATCTGCATCTTCTCTTCAGGAAGCTTGTTTGGTAGGTGGAGGGTTTCCTGGTCTGAAAAAAAGGAAGAAGAAAAAAACCCAGTGAACAAGATTAATAGCTCAGTACAGATGAGTTATTGAACCAAGAAGCAAAAGCCTTAGATCTTCCCACTTCTATTCTTTTCAACCAATTGGAGGTCTAGAAATCAATAGCACCATGATATAGCCACAGTATGTGTTAAAAATTGATTCATTTTCAATACATCTCGCATTATGTTTCTGGGTAGCTTTTTTCCCTCCTGAGTGTACGTCATGCAGTATTTCAGAATCATTGTTTTAAGGGACTTCAGGTGCCATGAAATTAATCCAAATGTACAAGCTAGATTCACTTGAGCTTAACTATCCAATGTTCTATAATTCCCAGTTATTACCATCATATTGATCATAATGTTCTTAATCATAATAGTCATATTATCAGATGGTGACTTCATATAAATACAGATCTAGTCAGACAATGGTTAGAATTCAACATCTATTTGGCCTAAATTCCAAATTGCACTGGTAGTAACCTAATACTCTTTTTCATCTTAAAAAAAAAAAAAATTCCTGTCCTCCCCAAGTTCCAAGCATTTTGGAGTGGGTCACAAGGGCCATTGTTTCAAGGAAAGCAAATCAAAATCCTTTCTTAGGCTGACTGATTTGCACTGGACTTACACATGACAGAATAAGTTGATAGACTCCTGACATGGCAGCTTGGATTTTACCATGTGAAACTCCATACAGGCAATATCACTATGCATGTTTTCAAAAATCAAAGAAATCCCTACATATCCATACATACTCTTTCATATCAGGGATTTTTTTTTCTATAGGATATGAGTCACCAAGTTCAATTTACAATTATAGGCATCCATTCTACCACCTCATTGCCATTTCAGCCTGCTTCATGTGTGTGTGTATAGTAATGACCCTTCAGAAGGCACAATATGAGATGGTCAAATTCATAAAGTTCTGCACAACTTGATTTTTCACTTGGCATTCATGCCATCTCTAGGAATATGAGGTTACATAGAGAAGGTCATCATAGAAAACATAGCTTTTATATATATAAAAAACCCTCACTTTCCTGGTGTTTCTATCACATCAACAATTAATGTGTGAAAATATACAAAGAAGATAGCCTTGGGAAATTGTTTATATAGTTAAAAACACTTTCATGAACTCCAGTTCTAACAAGTTTTGATACAACAGTCCCATTTATCTTTACTTTGTACTAACAGGTTGAAATATTTTATAGCACCTTCCTTCTTATCTTTCTTAACACTTGCTTCTGCTAGGATTGCAAACTGTCAGAGAAAAGATGGCTGATTTTCATACCTTTATGTACTTCATTTATTTGGAAGAATTATCTCTCACTTTTTACTTTGGGGAAAATGAGGGGCATAAATCAGTTTTGGAGGGTCCTCCCCCCTTGAGTGCTGACAGTTAGCATTCAGGTGACTTTTAATAATAAAACATAGGCCTAAAATCACATAACGCTAGTGGATGAAAATGGAGCACTAGCTGGGTTCCATTGCCTTTCCTGGTTGCACAAGGAGTCACATATCTGTTCTTATAGGACGTAGATGTGCAACTATTGTGCAACCATTCAATCAGTTGTCCAACTGATTGCATAAACTGGAAACTGTAAGGGAGTTCCTTTCTTGTGAGTCCAAAATCTAGGTAGTATATCTGGATCGTATTGTTTGTACACTGATGGATGCTGATCTTAGACACTTTAATTGATGTAGAAAAAACAACTGAGAAGTAAACAGCTCTAGATCTCAGTTGTCCCTCTTCCTTTCTAGAGCAGAAACAGCTTAGTTTCCAAAAATTCTTGTAATCATGGTGTCAAATCTTCACGTAATTACTTTTGGATACTCTATTTCTCTCCAAATATCTCCCAGTTTTTTGATATATGTTACATTTCTCTCTCCTTGATAAAGAGAGATGAATTCCCCATTCCATTCCTTTATTTTTTCAGTTTCACATTGTCCTATCGGTCATTCCGTTCCATTTGTATGATAGTTTATTAGATTTTTTTTTAATGGAATTAATCTAAACAGTTCAAAATTATTCCCAAGATATTTGATTCTGTTGTAGAATACTGGATTGTTCATTGTTTTGTTTTGTTTTGAGTATCTGACGGCATTTGATAGAAAACACACACTGGCATTTTGGCATTGGGCCTTTCCTCACTTTACTTCTTTCCAGCGTGGGGGTGTGGGGATCACGCAAGCAGCCTCTTGTGAGAGGCTCTTGCGTCCCTACTGCTTCGGCTCTGCAGGAGCTGCCTGCTGGCCGGCAGGTAACATGACAGCTCTGCCTCTTCCTTCCAAGGCACAGACGACTATTTTCCCAGGCTGCACTAGGGGAGGAAGCGCAAGGGCCACGGCTCCGGAGCACCACATGCAAGGTAAGTGCACATGTGGCCCTGAAGCAATGCACGATCAAGTACCATTTTTGGCTACAAGCCAAAAATGAAATAGTGTGCGATTGGCGCTTGCTGGCCCCTGTAGCATCGCGCAATTGCGAGGACATCGTCTGAAAGGCTCCTCACAATTGCGCAATGCTCCAGAGGCCTTTTTGCATGGCAAATGCTGTGCAAAAAAGGCCATAGTCTAGTAGAAGACCATGGTTTTATCATTCAACAACAATATTTCATACTGTTGAGCACTTCACAGTGCTGTAATACATTATTATATTTCATATTTGATGCCTGATAAATCATTTAAAAATGCCTAAAACGTTCAGTTTTTGAATTTTGAGCTAACATTTCACTTCAAAATGGAAATTCTTAAATTTAAAATGTTAACCTAAAAATCTGACTGGTAAAATGCAAGCACTGAATACTTATTTTCATTTCATCTTTTCTTTTTTTGACATTTTTATATAAAATGTTTTATTTTATTATTTTAAATGTATCTATCCTTTTTCATTGTGGGCAAGATCTCTGGCAATTTCCAACAAAAGCAGTTTGCATGATTTACAATGCAAGATGATAATAATAATAATAATAATAATAATAATAATAATAATAATAATAATAATAAAATAAAAAATTTAAATATTTTATTTTTAAAAACATTTTTATTAAAATTCAAGTAATATAAACAGACTAATTATAATTGTCACATATATAAATAATTAAAAAAACATAATTGGAAAAATGACACGTACATTGTTACAAGAGCATAAAAAACAAAAGAAATATTTTCCGAAGGTAGTCTGAACATCACAAGTTGAAATATGATCTATTGTTATTGTATGTACTCTCTACTTATACTTGACCTAATAATTTATACTTCCAAAAACTTTCTTTTGATAGACTTATATCAAAACATTTTTAAAAAAGACTTGATACCTCTATAACCTTAGTATTACATAATTGTTATTATTGTTGTTGTTGTTTCTTTTTCCTCTCCCCCCACCCCGTTTTCTGCCAGTATGTACTGATTTCCACTATTTTGTTCATTCAGTCTTCTAAATTACACTCTACATAACACATTGTCATATACAAATAGTGCAGCAGGCATAAATGAAGTTATTTGACATTCATTATTATGCTATTACATTCCCTTTAGTCAGCCTAGTTCTAGAGATTGCTATTTAAGAACATATATATACTACTCGTTACTCCCTTGTAAATATAATTGTACTGGAGACCATTCAATCTCACATTCATCTTTAAAGTTCTCTTTAAGTGATTGAGTTAAAATATCACAGTTTCTCATTTCCAATAATTTTATAATCCATTCCTCTATTTTATCTGGTATATTTATTTTATTCCAATATTTCACATATATTATTCTTGCTGAGGTTATCATGTATAGAATAATGTGCCAATATTTCTTTATCAAAATTTGTTCTTTTTCCGGCAACATGTTTAGTAAGAAAAGTTCTGGTAGAAATGGAATCTTAGTGTTCAGAATTTCAGACATTTTCTTATGTATGTTTTTCCAGTAAGTCTTGGCACACGGACAGGTCCGCCACATGTGAAAGAAGGTTCCCTCTTCCTCTTGGCACTTCCAACATTTATTATTTGGAGTCTTATATATCTTCTGTAGCTTTGAGGGATTTAGATACTATCTGTAGAACATTTTTAGATAATTTTCTTTCAGATTTTGAGACAATGTAAATTTTTGGGTTCCGTGCCAGTTCTTGTTCCAGTCTTCCAGTTGAATTTCCTTTCCAGTCTTCTGAGCCCATTTTATCATCACATCTCTGTTTCTAATTCTCAATCCGAAATGAATTTGTAAATCTGTGAGGTCAAATGTGTTGGTTTTTCAAATATTTTTCAAATATTGCAAATTCAAATTCATTTTTGTTGTGTATGCTTTGGAACCCTTCTAATTTAAAGTCCATCTTGTATCATTCTTTTATCTGCAAATATAAGAACCATTGGCAAGGAAATCCGCCTTCTTCTAGTAACTCTCATGATTTTAGTTTGGAATTTTCTTCCTCAATTAACATATATTTATAATGAATCCATTTTTCATGCTGAGATTTCCACCTACCAGAAAAGGCTTCATGGGTTGACACTCATTGTGGAATTCTTTTATAAATCTTGTTTTTATATTTTATCCATATATTTAATAAAGATCTTCTTACATAATGGTTAAGGAAGTCTCTGTCAACCTTAGTTTTACTGTACCAAAGGTAGGCGTGCCACTCAAACCTTAAATTTGAACCTTCAAGCCTTAAATTTCTTTCATTTTGTAGGGTAATCCAATCTGCAACCCAAGTAAGTGCATTTGCATGGTAATATGTTTTAAGATTGGGCATTCCACAACCTCCTCTTTCTTTTTTATCACTTAGCAATTTCCATTTAATCCTGGGTTTCTTTCCCTTCCAGATGAAATTTGATAGATCTTCTTGCCATTCATTAAAGACTTTATCATTATGTATTATTGGAATATTTCGAAAAAGATAATTTAATTTGGGAAGTGTGTTCATTTTAATGGTGGCTATTCTTCCTAATAGAAACAAATTTAGTTTGGACCAGTTTGTAAGTCCTTTTTAATCTCAGACCAGACTTTCTTATAATTGTTTTCGAAAAGCTCATTATTTTGCTTGGCAATCCATATACCCAAATATTTTATTTTCTTATCAAAGTGAAAGCCAGAAAGTTTGAGTAAATCTGAGGTTTCATTGTCTCTGATATTTTTAGTAAGCATTTTGGTTTTTTCCTTGTTAATCTTCAACTCGGCAGCTTCTCCAAATTTAGTCAATTTCTGGATCAAGGTCTCAATGCTATATTTCGGATCTTCTAAAGAAATCACCAATTGTCTGCATAAGCTTTAAGCTTGTATTCTTGGCCTTTTATCCTCACTCCTTTTATTTGCAGATCATTTCTAATCTCAGATGCCAGAACTTCAAGAATCATCATGAATAACAAAGGAGAAACAGGGCAACCTTGTCAAGTTCCTTTTTGCATTTTGAATGGTTTTGTTGTTTTTCCATTGATAATAGGTTGGGCAAATTGATCTTTATATATCTCACGAATCCAATTCAAGAAGTTTTGTCCACAGTCCATTCTTGAGAGTACTTCAAACATAAAATTTAATTTAATTAAATAATTTAATTTAAAGAATATTAAAACTTATTACATGATTGAATAATTTTTGACTCCAAAGCCAAATCTTGGTTCTTAAATTAAACAGAATACCATTGGATATATTTGTATCTGTCAGAACTGGATATTTATAGGTCTACAACGTACTTTAGCACAGCCAGACATCTTAGTCACACTTTGTAGCATATTTCATGAAGAACTGGACTTTTATTCCTTGTAGGCTTTCTACAACATTGTCATCTGCACAGTTGTAAACCACATCCCAAATGTAAACTACTTGCCAATATATGTTCCAACTCATCTATTGATTTTTGCCAATGATTTGCAGTCTTGTCCCAGGCAGGGTGTACCATATTGAGACAAATAATATCCTCTGGAGTTTCCTGGTAAACTATGGTACAATAAAGAAGAGGGAAGGTACTTGGTTGTCAGTAGACTTGTCACTCTGGAATTCAGAATATAAGAAATCTATACGTCTTTCATTTTCATTGTTGTTGTTTTTTGTATTTTACTTTTATTCCATATTATGTCATTTCATATCTGAGTGTTTGGGTGGAGCACAGTTGATACCACACATGTAAATACTGGAATTCTCATTGGGGTACATAAAATAGTCACAATTCACACAAGGCCAATTTATGCTTTTGCATGGATTTAAATAATTATAATGACATTAACAATCTGAATAAACCCTAAGGATTCTGTACACTGAGGATGCTAATAACATAATTAGTACTACAAAGAGGAGGAGGAGGAGGAGGAGGATTACATATTCAGGAGAACTACTTATGTATCCAAGAGCATCTTACAGTACAGCGTGCTGCACTTTCTGTGATGCAGGATGCACTTTCTGTGATACAGGATAAAAATTATTTGCTTTCACTTTGTCTTGTTTATGTTGCAGTTCTACAAACACTTTGCTGGGAATAAGTCCACTAACCTCTGTGGAACTTACTACTAAATAAACATGTAGACAGTTGCACTGTTATTTCCTTTATTTTACAGTATACTGTTTCTGAATCTTTTGTAACATAAATATTTCTATACTAAAATTATGTTGACAAAAATAATATAAGAATAAAAAAGGCAAAATTATATGTACCTTGGAAAAGTTTAGAAGAGCATAGTAAGAATATGGTGCAATTCACCTTGAAGCTAAACCATTTAACTTCATTTTACTAGGACTTTGAAGAAAGATAGCCCCTATGGACTATTTCTCTAGTTATTAAATGATTTATTTCTCTTCCCTCTATCCTGATTTTAAAACAGTTCATACTAACCATGCTTTTCTCCTGCTGGGCTTTTGTATTCACCATTCTGAGTTTTGCAAGCCATCTAGAGTTTTGTATTCATTTCCCAGATCTCCAAAGCAATTTTCACTTTAAACATATTTTAACATTGATGCAGATCTGCAAAATAATATTAATTTTTGATCTTTGTTTTTCAAGCAGGTGCCTTTTCTTCATCTTTTAAATTCTTTCCACCTAACTTGTAAGTCCTAATGAAGAATTTCCTTGCCCTACTTCTAATTGAAGGATTAGTAACTTAACAAGTGGATCAGAGGTACCCATTTTGTGTTTTCCATACAGTGTCTTCATGCCGCTGGTGTCTTAATTAAACAGGAGTTCATCTTTCTTCTTTTCTGGAACATAAATGGAAGGTTAAAAGAACAGAAAATGTGGTTTAGCAGCACAATGTCAATGGAAGAAATTTGAACCTGAACTTAACAGTCAGGGGTCAAACTAAATAGATGAAAACTTACCTTCCACCAAAACAGAATTTAGACTTCCCCCTACACAAAGTATGCATAATAGAACTTTCCTGTGTTCTGACAACATGATTTTTTGTGTTTCCATGCCCTCCCCTCACTATTATTGCTGTTGTCACTTCTACAGACTCTTATGTTTGTTGTTCTTGTTGTGTGTCTTCAAGTCATTTCTGACTTATGATGACCCTGAGGGAACCCATCACAGGGTTTTTCTGGGACTAAGAGTGTTTAAGGTGCCCAGAGTCACTCAGTAGATTTCCATGGCCAATCTGCGAATTGAACCCTCAACTCCAGGGTTGTAGTCCACTGCTCAAACCACTAAACCTTGCTGGCTTCCACATACATACAGAAGATTATAATAAATTAAAAATAACTAAAATTAATAATTAAGGAATTCAACTTACTGAGAGTATGTGACTTGACCAAGGTCTCCCAATGGGTTTCCATGGCTTAGTGGGGAATCAAACGCTGGTCTCAAGGGTTGTGATCCAACACTCAAACCACTACACCAGCAGTTGTTAATTTGGTGGAAACACAGAATGTTATAAAATCAGACTGTGTCCAAGCTATAGTAAGGGTTATGGTACAGACCATAGCTATTTGGTTCAAGATGGAAATTGTGCAGTCTGTCAATCATATTTGGCCCCATGAGGAACTCTGACCCCCATGTCCAATCTCCTCCCAACCCACTAGATTCTTACTAAAAATATTCAGCTAAAATACTGAGTTTTTCAACTTTCATTTTTTAAACAACAACAACAACAACTTGTTGCAACCATATTAAGTCCTTCCAATCTATATCAGGGGCGGGACACTCTGTCACTTCCAGTCAGCCAAAATGACAGCTGCAATGGAGTGCTGTGACTTCCTGAGCTTTGAAGGAGCAAAAAGCTCTCCTATTTTTAGAGTGTGCTCACTTTGACATCACTGCTATTTTTGTCATTAAATAAATACTGGAGCAAAGGTGTTGATGGGCTTACAAGTTGCATTGTATCTCCCCTTTGTATGGTTCTTTCTATTTGGTGACAAAATCAATTAATTAATCCCAATAGATCCAAATTGATACTATTATAGTAGAATGCCAGCTGGTTTGCCCATAATGTAGAATCATAACTTGACAATAAAATCCACATTATTATTGTTGTTATTATGTGTTTTCAGGTCATTTCCAGCTTATGGTGACACTAATATTTATTCATCTATTTATTATTTGAATATTTATATCTCACCCTTTAACTGAAGATCTCAGGGTGGCTTATAATAAAATCAACTTACAGACAAGGGTGTTTCTTGGCAGGGGGCAAAAATTATTCAGAGGAGCTAAGCTGAGCAAATTCTTCTCATGGTCACCTAGTTGGTTTCCTTGTCTGAGCAAGTATTTGGACCGAAGTCTCATAAAACTCTAATCCAACATTCAAACCTCTACTAGCTGTCCTACTTTATATATTTCTGCTAAATAACTAATTGATCTAAATTTAATTGCTTTTCTGATCCATTTATGTAAAATAATTTAATGTCTCTTTTTTTTCTGTGGAAGATTATTCAAATCTGTTCTGCACTCTATGCAGGACCAAATACAACAAGTAGAAAGAAGATTTAGTTCCTTGTTTAGCTGTCTTGACAAACCACCTCTTCCAAAGGATAGTGCTTGGAACGTAACTGTTAAGACATGCAACCCTTCTCCCCTTGAATGTTTTAGTTCTGCAGACAGAAGATAATTTCCCAGCTAGGTTGGGCTCTCTGTCCTACCTGTCTTGGAATGTTCCTGCTTGCCACATGTAACAGCATTCTAAAAGCATTCGGTAAGGTCACTGGGCATCACACTAAAAGTATACTTTGTAATTGTGAAATCTGAAAGATGAAGATTCTAGGCATCTGGTTTCAAACATCAAAAAGTGTGAATGTCACATTCAGAATGTATGCTATCTTTATCCTAAGACTGTACCGGTAGTCATTCAAGAAACTGCAGCTTCTTGTAAAGTTGACCAGTGTTTTAAAAAATGGCTGGCTGCTGGCAGTACTTCATAACTGGCTATATTTGATCATGGGCATGCAGTGGCATGTGTTTATGAAGAAGACCTCCAGAGACAACTACTATTCAGCAGCTGCCAATTTATGAGATTTTTTATTTCTCACTTTTATATCCTACTTTTCTGTCAGAAATGGTGCTCATGGCACTGCAGGAAATATGGATATTTTATTATTAAATGTATGTACCTTCAAATAAGTTTGCCATAATAGAAACACTTAACAGATGACACCATGTCTGATATATTTGGCTTTTATTTTTTAATTTTTTAATTATAAAAACTTGAATTAAAAAATAAAATATTCAGAGTTAATTATTATACACTTCACAACAGTAGGGATAGCATTAAATCTTGTTGGGTTGAGTTTAGTTTTTTTTAATCTTTTATAGAACAATACAGTTAATTTAATTAGATTTACCAAAAGAGAACTAATAAAGAATAATTAACAAAATTCATCAGAATATAAAATTTGTTTGATTCACCTCATCCTCTGATAAGAGAAAAAAAATCTGTTCTTTCTGCATCTACCTATAAATATTAAATGTACATTTTTATTTACTTACCTCTTACCCCGCCACTCTTTTTTGGGGAGTGGAATTCTTTTGTAAGAAACTTACATAAATTGTGTTACTTTACTTGTCGATTTATATCAAACACAGTCCTTTCTGCCCATCCTTTTAATTGTGCCTTAGTTAATGAAGAATTTGAATTACTTCCTTTCAGTATACTTTGAGTTTCTTAATATATGTTAATAACATTAATTGTGTTAAAAGTAAATGTGTCCTTAGTTCAGACTATGATCAGATTATTCAAAATATGATGGTGGTGGTAATGATGATGATCATATTTATTTTTATCCTAGTTTTCTCCCAAAATCAGGACTCAAAGTGGCTCACAATTTTAAAAAAAGCAATGCAATTAAAAACATACAAAATGTGAACATTAAAATAAAACTAAATGATTCACAGTATTATAACAATTCAAGCCTCATGTTAAAAGAATAAAATGCAATTTGAAAAGACAAAAAGCTCTTTAAAACAATCTAGTTAAAACAATGCATTTAAAAATAAATAAATAAATAAATAAATAAATAAATAAATAAATAAATAAAAAACTTTCCATTTTAATAACCTATCAGAATAAAAATAATTTAGCCTGCTGGTAGAAGGACAACAAGGAGAAGGCCATTATGGTCTCCCTGGGAATGAAGTTCCAGAGTCTAGAGACCACCACCAAGAAGGGCCTCTCTTGCATCCCCATCAACCATGCTTATAACAATGGTGAGACTGAGGCCCTTTTCGCATGGCGTTTTTAAAGCTTCTTAAGCACGCTCCCTCCCCCCTTCACGAGCCGCCATACCGCATGACGTTCTGGCGAACCAGGTGCTATCACAGCCACGGATAGTGCTGACAGCGTGTTTTGTTATTTTCGCCTGAAAGGCAAAAATAACCTCCCTTTCACGCATCAGTCGCACGACCAGAGGGCCTACAGAGCTGTTGTCCGGTGTGCTTCCAGGAAGGACCCGGGAGTGGGCAGGGTGTGGGCAGTCCCTGCTGCCTGTCCCTCATGCTGCAGCTCCTGGGAACACTCAGCCGCTGCCCTCATCGCAGCAGAGAACACTGCACAATACGTCACCACGAGAGGCCACCCCGGGGCTGCGTTGCCACTCACACTCAAGACAACAGCAGCCCCCGGGGTCCGGCTGACTGCGGGTTTTTTTCAAACCTGGTGCTATTGTTAGTACATTAGCACGTTAGCATGTTACCAATGTAGTATGAAACAGCCCGTTGGCAGGATCTATCATGCTAACGTTAGCACAATAGTTGACGAAACAATATAAAAAAAAAAAGAAAGAAAAACCACCGACCAATCAGGGGCAGTGGGGTGGGGACAAGTCAGGACCTGGGCATGGCCCAGGATGCCAACATGCAGACAAGGCACCAGGCGGGGATTGGTGCTCTCTCGCGAATGCCCTACCATGTGCAGACTGCAAGGGGCTCTCTACTGGGCCTCATGTGATATTGGCAATATTGTGAGGGCTCTAGTTCATCGCACTATCAAGGTAAGGTGTGAAAAGGGCCTGAAAGAAGGGCCTATCTTGATGATCCCCGGGTCTGGGCTGGTTAACACAAGGAGATACTCTCTGCCGCATAGCCAGCCCCTGAGCAATATAGTTTTATAGACCACTAGCATATTTACCTGGTGTTGCCCAGGATTTTATTTACTTCTTAAGAACTCACCAAACTGTCTTCTCCAGTACTGTAACTTTTCCCCATATTTCCCAGTGCAATCTGTATTCAGAGTTGTTAACATACAGAGGTTTGATTTCTGAGGGAATACATTGTCCTTCTCCTTGTTCCTAGGCCTCATCTCTACAGCAACCAGACTATTTCAGTACCTGCAACTTTTTCCTATATTCCACAGTTCAATCTGTATTCAGAGTTGTTAACATACAGAGGTTCAGTTCCTTAGGGAAATGCAATGTCCTCCTACTTGGCAGCTAGGCCTCATCTCCATAGCAATTGGCCTGAGCTCTCTGGCTGAGAATTCTAAAGGCCCCTCCCTGAACTGCCAACCTCAGGATTCTATAGAATCTTCACAGCCAGCCAATCATATGGGGTATTCTCGCTTCACATGGTCAATCATATGAGGTCTTTGCCTGCCTGCCGCAGACAAACAGACAACATCATTCACAGACTTTGACTTTTATATAGTAGATAAACAACACTTTGATTTGTGCCCAGAAATGGATGGGCAGGCAGCAGAGCTCTTTTAACAGGGAAGTAATATGACCTCTGTACCAGTCCCAGCAATATCAATTTTGTTTTGACTAAACAGAATACCTCAGAGCAGAATTGGAAAACTTATTTGGGTGACGGAGTAGAGAGCATGCTGCTCAAATTTGCAGATGACACCAGACTGGGAGGGGTTGCTAATACGCCAGAGGACAGGATCAAATTTCAAAATGACCTTGACAGATTGGAGAGCTGGGCCAAAGCTTACAAAATGAATTTCAACAGAGAAAAATGTAAAGTCCTGCACTTAGGCAAAAAAAAAAAAGAAAAGAAAAGAATGCACAGATATAGGATGGGAGACACCAGGCTGGATAACAGTACATATGAAAGGGATCTAGGAGTTTTGGTGGCTCAAAAGCTGAACATGAGTCAGTAGTGTGATGCAACAGCCAAGAAAGCAAACACAACTCTTAGTTGCATCAATAGGAGTATGGATCAAGGAAGGTAATGGTACCACTCTATTCTGCATTGGTTAGACCTTATCTGAAATACTGGGTCCAGTTCTGTGTGCCTAATTTCAAGAAGGATATTGATAAGTTGGAGCATGTCCAGAGAAGAGTGAGCAAAGTGGTGAAGGGTCTGGAAGGCATGCACTATGAGCAGTAGCTAAGAGAGCTGGGTATGTTTAGTCTGCAGAAGAGAAGGTTAAGTGGGACATGATAACCATGTTTAAATATTTGAAGGGATGTCATGTCGAGGAGCGAGTTGGCTTGTTTTCCACTGCTCCAGAGACTAGGGCAAGGATCAATGGATTCAAGCTTCAGGAAAAGAAATTCCACTTAAACCTCAGGAAGAACTTCCTGATGGTCACTGCTGTCCTGCAGTGGAATATGCTGCCTCAGAATGTGGTGGAGTTTCCATCTTTGGAGATTTTTAAGCAGAGGCTGGATGGCCATCTATCAGGAGTGCTTTGATGTGTGTTCCTGCATTGCAGGGGGTTGGACTGGATGGCCCCATTTAAACTCTATCATTCTATGATTTTCATATACTTTTCATCTAATCAAATTCTCCAAATGAGCTGTAAGGATGCTGATGGCATGATTTCCAATCCAGTCATTACCAGCAACTTTGTTACAGAGAATGAGATGGTTGCAGATAACAAGCTGTTGCTGTTGTGTGCCTTCAAGTAATTTCTGGCTTATGATGACCCTAAGGTGAACCTATCATGGGGTTTTCTGTGGCTGAGAGTGCATGACACAACCAAGGTCACCTTGTGGGTGGCTAATCAGGAAATCAAACTCTGGCCTCCAAAACATGGGGAACCTTGAGGTCCTTCAGTAGTGCCAGCATCTCCTTAGAAAGATGGGGAATTGGAGTTCAAAGGAGGCCTATGAGAGGGGGTAACTAAAGGACCTTTTCAGCTGTGTATACCAGTACTAACTGCAAAACACCAGTTTAGAGTCAAAAGAATGTTTTTATTGGGAGAATTCACAGATGCATGCAAGCAAACAGTCTCATGAGCCATACAAGGCTAGCAAAGGTAAAAGGGAGGAAAGATTGGATAGCAAGAGATATTGGGGTGAAGTGGGTGATAATTACCATTCCAGCAGCAGAAAACTGAAATGAGATGGCTCAAACAAGAGTTCAAGGATAGCACAGCGCAAGAGAACCAGGGAGCCAGTGGAGAGACTGACATGCCTACATGTGTCCAAGGTTCTATGTCCAAAATACTATGAATTGTCAGGCTTGAAGCCAGAGTTTAAGTACACCATTTCCCACTCTGTTGGAGAATGTGCTAAAGGTGTCCAGAACAGACTAATTGTCTTAACTTCTGGTGACAAAGCATTGATGAGTATTGTGATAGTCTCTTAATTTCTTAGCAGGGGAAGGAACAAAGGAGAGTTTCTGCGGGAAGAGGTTACAGGTTGATGACCATCTGTTGCTTCATTGCAGCAGTTTCGTTTGCTATTGCACTTGAAGGTTGCATTGTCGAGGAGATTATTGTGAGCCCATCAGTGCTGGGGCCTTCCTCTAATCCTTTTGAACTTATGACCTGGCCATGTTCAGGTTATCTCCATCTTAGCACACAGCTTTCAACTAGAATCCTTGTCCACAGGCCTTGCAGACATAAGTATACGGTCTTTATATGAGAAATGATATCTCTTGCCAATTAAATGATATTTCTTATACTGTACTATGGAGTTGGGGTGGACAGCATGGTAGCATGGTCATACTCCAAAGCTCAAACCACTGTGCCACACTGGCTGTTGATAGCAAGCTACTTGTATTTGATTCCTTTCTGCATGAATTAAGGAATAACTAAGTTACATGGTGATTGTAATATAGCAAGGGATAACTTTACTCTTTCTGCTTTTTAACCATAATTGTTTTAGTTACTTTTATAGTTCCTGGGCTCATAACCTCTCTACTTAGGTGTCTCTTTTTCTTCAGGCCAGCAGCTTGTAGTAGTCTGGTTTGTCTTGTTTTTCTTTAAAGTAACTTAAACATAACTATGGCCCTTTTCGCATGGCATTTGCCATGCGAAAGAGGGCCTGGAGCATCCCACAATTGCGAGGAATGATCTGCACAACACCGTCATAATCACATGACGCTCCAGGGGCCAGCAGGGGCTGATCATGTGCCCTTTCATTTTTGGCTAGAAGCCGAAAATGGTGCGCAATTGTGCATTGTTCCCGGGCCCCGCACGTACTTACCTGGCATGCGGAGCCTCTGGAGCCAGGCTGGTTGCACTTCCTGCCCCAGTGCAGCCTGGAAAATCCTAGGCTGCACTGCAGAAGGAAGAGGCGGGGCTCTCGCACGAGCAGGCAGCTCATGCTGAACTGAAGCAGCAGGGAAGGGAGAGCCTCTTGGCAGAGGCTGCTCACATGATCCCCGCACCCCAGCACCAGAACAAGGTAAGGTGTAGAAAGGGCCTATGATAGTTGCGTTACATAATTGGAAATAAAATAGTTCATTTATAGTCCATTTCCTCACTACACTGTTATAGTACTATTATTCCACTTTCAACATCCTGTGGAATTCTGGGGTTTGTTGTTTACTGAGGTCAAAGAGCTCTCTGGCTGAGAATTCCAAATGCTCCTCCCTAAACTGCAAACCCCAGATTCCATAGGATGTTGAAAGTGAAATAAGAGCACTATAACTGTGTAATGAGGAAATGGCCTTAAATATTCTACCTATAATGGTAATTAACCATTTTTGTTCCTCAAACTATTGCAAACTGCTTTTTTTTTAAAAAAGTAATATTCCAAGCTCTGGCCCTACCTATGAGAGTGAATGTTTTATAAATTACTGAGAGGAGATTAAAAATGACCAAACTCCCAGGAAAAATTGCTTAAGCGGGCAAGTTATTTGTTTTCATGGTCAGAGTATGTCTGATTAGGAGCAGAGAAGATTAGGTTCAAATCCCACCTCAACCCTGAGGTTCACTGAGACCCTTTTTGCATGGCATTTTCCATGCAAAAGGGCCCCGCGAGCATCACACAAATGTGAGGAGCAGTCCACATGATGCACTCACATTTGCACGATGCTCCAGGGCCTGGCAGGCACCAGTCACACACTTTTTCATTTTTGGCTTTAAGCCAAAAATGGTGCACGGTCATGTATTGCTCCCAGGCTCCAGGCACATTTACCTTGCATACAGAGCCTTGGGAGCCAGGCAGGTCACGCTTCCTGTCTCAGTGCAGCCTGGGAAGGTCCCCAGGCTGCACTGTGAAAGGAAGAGGCGGGGCTCTTGCACAAGCAGGAAGCTCATGTGGAGCTGAAGAAACCTGGATGTGAGGGCCTCTCACAAAAGGTTGCTTGCGTGAGCACTGCACACCAGCACTGAGAAAAGGTAGGATGCGGAAAGGGCCTGAGTTAACCTTGGGCTAGCTAATATCTCTCAGGTGAACCTGCCTCATAAGACAACTATGAGAATAAAATGGTGTTTGGGAATGAGAACACTAACTACCATGAGTAACTTGGAGGTGGAATGAGACAGTGGCCCTTTCTGCACCTTACCTTCTTCCCATGCTGGGGTGCGGGGATCACACGAGCAGCCTCTGGTGAAAGGCTCTTGCATCCAGGGTCCTTCAGCCCCACACAAGCTGCCTGCTTGTGCGAGAGCTCTGCCTCTTCCTTCTGCAATGCAGCCTGGGAGTTTCCCAGGCTGTGCTGGGTCAGGAAGCATGACCGGCATGGCTCCGGAGGCTCCGCATGCCAGGTAAGTGCACGTGGGGCCCGGGAGCAATTCACGATCATGCACTATTTTCTGCTTCTAGCTGAAAATGAAAAGGTGTGTGATCGGCACCTGCCGGCCACTGGAGTATTGCATGATTGTGAGTGCATCATGGAGATAGCTCCTCAGAATCGCGCAACACTCCAGGCCCTCTTTCGCATGGAAAATGCCATGTGAAAAAGGCCAAAAATGTAACAAGTAAATGAGATTCTCTTGATTCAACATGTCTTTCAAGCTGAGAAAGGCACTTCTGACTGCAGCTTATTTCTAAGTAGTGTTCAGTGCATGTATCTCTGTATGTTTGTCTCTCTGTAAGTCAAAGGCCTTAAAAAGGATGAAGTAGAAAACTTTCTCCCATTTTCTTCTTAACAAGGATATTGCTGAATTCAATATCTCTGCTGGGGCTTTTAAAAGTTGATTCCAAGGAAAGTTAAATTTGTTGTGTACAGCAATACTCTCATTTCACTTAAGGGCAAATCATTGCTGCTTCTAGTGTCATAGGTTATGGGAACATCAGTCATTAACATAGATCTTTATCACTGTCAGTGGCCTGCGTGTAGGATAGATGAATACTGAACTGCCAAAGCTGTCCCCTGAGAATCAAGAAAGTACCTTTTTTTTGGGTGATGCTCATCATCAACACTTCCTACTCATTCCTTGTAAAGTGTAATTTTTCATATTATAAAGGCAGGTCTCTGTGGGGTTGGTTCCTTTAAAGAAAACAAAAGCAAGTTTGGTGTGTTTGTCCCTTTCTTATGAAACATTTTTTTTATTTAGGACAAAAAACAAAAACAAAACAGGAACATCTAATACTTTCTGGTGTCCAAAATAAATCTGACAAGAGGTTATTAGCGTGTGTGTGTATTTTTCCAAAGAATAAGTGGAAACAGATTGGTATGGTGGAAAAAAAATAAACTTTTTTATCTTCCTTCTTCCTCTGTTAAAATCTTTTCAAGGAATGCTTCCAAATAATCCATTAATTTAATCACTTTGGTTTGGGACACTTCCCATTGGTGCTTTGTTTACATTTGGGTGGGCTCATAAAAGATTCCCACCATGTGCTGTAGAGAGGATGTTAGATTATATAGTTTAGATAAGATGCTCAATAGACTAGTGGAGTGGTTTTCTGTTGTGGCTTTTTCTGTTTTTCATATGGAGGATTTTATACTGTCAGGCTGTTTCACAGAAGCAAAGCTAAGCAGCAGTTTCCCTTTGTATGTTTATACAAACATAGCTGAGACCAATGTGCACAGGTATATTGATGAATTGAACAACACACAGAAAGATAGTGCAACACAATTCTGAAAGGCCAACCCCCATGAAGGCCTTCTAAAATAAAACTCTTAACCTGCCAGAAGAAATTAAGCAAAGTGGAGGCCAGTTTTACCTCTCTTGGAAGAAAGTTACAGAGTAGTCTGTTACCCAAAGAGGTGGGGGACCTTGGAGTCCCCCTGCAATGCCAGCTTCTTCTTAGAATTTGGGTTATCATAGCTCAAAGGATGCCTGTAAGAGGAGGGTAAAAACAGGGTTTTTCACCCTGGCTTACAGCCAGCATGCTTTCAAACATGTGTTCCAACCATAGATATGTCCAATTATCAAAATAGCACATCCCACAGAGTAGGGGTATATGGAGTAGTAACAAGCTAGTGATGAAAGCCCTCTACTGTCTTCCTACCAGGTGTACCTGTGAGGATGGTGGGACAGAGAAAAGGCACCTGCAAAGGATTTCAAAGTCTGGGCAGGCTTATATGGGAGAATATAGTCCTTCATATAACTTGGACCTAAACCATGTAGAGCTTTAAAGGTCATAACCAGCACTTTGAATTGTGCCTCAAAACAAACCAGCAACGGGGAGTTGTGTGTTTCCTTAGCCAGCCCCAGTTAACAATCTGTGCATCTCTTCAAATCAGCTGAAGCTTCCAAACACTCTTTAAAGGCAGCCCCACATAGAGCTCATTACAATAATCAAATGGAATGCAGCTAAGGCATGTTTCACTGTTGCAACACCTGACATCTCTAGGAATGGGTGCAGCTGGCACACAAGCCTTAATTGTACCAAGGCACTATACCAAAGCACTTCTGACCACCTATGAGGTTTGATCTTCCAGGCTCAGGGGTGAATCAAGGAGTACACTCAGGTTGTGTCTTCAGAGGCAGTATAATGCCATCCAGCACAGGCTGAATATCTATTCCCCAGGTTGCTGTTTGACAGAACAAGAGCACCTTGTCTTGTGAATTTTATTACCCTCTTACCCCAGTTTAGAACCAAGATAACCTTTGTGGACTAAGGCCCTTTTTGCACATTTTTTTTGTGCGAGCGCCCCTTGAGCACCACGCAAATGGGAGCACCGCTGCACACGACGCACTCCCACTTGCGCAGTGCTCACGAGGCTGCAGCAGGGCGGGCGCACATTTTTTGATTTTCGGCTTGAAGCCAAAAATGCCCCGCGCTCGCGCAATGCTCGCACTGCCCTCGCACACTTACCTCCGTGCGGTGCGTCAGTGAGCCAGGCGGGAAGCACTTCCTTTCCCCGCGCAGCCTACAGCTCCCACACTGCCCTGCGGAAGGAAGGAAGGGGCGCTAGCGTGACGGCCGCACAATCAGGAAGCGCCCTGCGGAAGGAAGGAGGGGGAAGCAGCAGCATCGCGAAGGAGGCTTCTCATGCAAGACGCCCTCCCCCATCGCGGAAAAAGGTAAGATGCGAAAAGGGCCTATGATGGAAAGTAGCAGTACAGGTGGGTGCCATCTGGATACTAATTGCACCAGACCCCCAAAATCCACATGATCTCTCCCAGCAGTTACATATATATTTTAAATAATATATGGGACAAAATAAAACACTGAGAGATCTCACAGACCAACAGCCAACGTGTCAAAGAGAGTCTCACAGCATCACTTTGTGGGTTTACCCCTCCAAGTTCCATCCCAGCAAGGTGGCCAAGAAGAATCCCATGGTCAGTGTTCTTGAAAGCTACTGAGAAGCTCAGCAAAACTAACAGGGACATACTCCCCTATATTCATTTTCCAGTGTAGGTTACCCATGAAGATTACCAAAGGTATCCATGTCCCATAGTGAGGCCTAAAGCCAAGGTTTGTCTTATGTAGGGGGAACAGACATCTATTGGAGGTCAGAGCTGTGTATCATATCCTTTATGAGGCTTAACTTGTGCAGCTGCCTTTCAGATGGGGTGAATGCTACCCTACCACCAGTTAGAGTCACCTGGTGGCTCCATCAGGCTGAGCAGGGCCACCCTATCCTTTTCCCTAGGTAGCAAAATGTCTTGAATTGAATATGGTTCTTGTATTTAATTTACAGAAAAATATATACTAATGTTCAAGTATGCCCCAGAATAACTCCTTTGGTCTGGACTCCATTCCCCTAAAAGTTCTTAATTACTACTGTTCTCTTGTTACTAGGGGAAAAAAATGAACTCTACATCTGTTCAGGAGTTCCTCCATCTCTTTTTATTTGATAAATTCCAGAGCTGAGATGTGGTACAGATTCCAGGCACAAACTGGTTCCAGCTTTAGGGCTTAATCACATCATGCTGGCAAGTGCTCCTATGTGATACATATGCTTGCAAACACATTCCCAGGTTACATTGATGTTCATATACTGCCTTTCCACCTAAAAATGAATTGTGTGAAGTGATACTCAGACATACTATGTTTCTGAGGAAGCTATTAAAGTCTTACAGTGCAAATACCTTTCATGTTTGAGTTTCTCCAATGTAATTTTCCCTATATACACACACAAGAAGTATATTTGCCCTGAAAATGGAAACATTTTCCATTCCTCCTTCCTTGTTTTATTGTTGTTTCCTTCACAGTTGAGTGAATGGCTCAAAACAAAAGTCCAAGGGCACATACCAACTCTTATGCATAGAGAAAAGGAGATATTTTATTTAACAGTGTGCACTCACCTAGAATTCCTTAAGAAACAACACTTTTGACATTTTAGTGAAAGTTAACTGCCTATAATAATGTATCAAGCCAAGTCATTTATTGCATTTATAGCAAGCTGCATTAACCATTTGAGTCAAATAACTCACTCTATTAGAAATAGGCAAATTTCAGTGGGATGAGCTCTATTATGTATACAAGGCTGTGTGGGTGGGTGGGGGTATGACCCAGCTTAGGAGCTTGAGAGAAATGGCTGGGACTAATTAGTCAGTTGGGAACAGTGCTACATAATGGAGGTAGCTACTCATTTGAATTAGTTAACCTGAAAATCTCCAGTGGGAAAAGTGTCAGAAGGCTGACATTCTAATTGTACAACAGATTTCAAGACTGTTCAGATTTAGATTCATTTCAGCATGAAAAACTAAAAATCAGGGCAAAGGTGTGGAAACAGTTGGATATAATAACACAGAGCCTTCTGGCTTCAAGCCATGCAAAGTGTAGTCTGTCTATGTCTTGATAATATGGCATAAGGGAAAGAATCTTGTAGGACTGTTGGACTGATTTCTCAAATATTCATTTAGGTAGAATGCAGCCCAGATGCCAAAGTGGTCAATGAACTGGAGATGCTTAGAGATAAAGAATCTTCTGATTTGAGAAGGAAGGAAGGAAGGAAGGAAAGAAGGAAGGAAGGAAGGAAGTGGGGGGAAGCTACATATTTTGGCATCTTTGTTTAAACATTTCACTTAACTTCCTCCAACTTCTTCTACAATCATATAAGATGTTCTCTAGCATCGTTCTTTCCACATAGCAAAGATAACATGAGGAGGCCTCGGGCACATGGCAGGATCTCACCTTCATACTCTCTAGGTGTCCCAATTTGGCAGACAATCTCAATTTGTCATTCTGCCTCTGAGCTACTTTTAAAATGTCCCAGTTTCTCTTTCCTCCTCACACTCTCTCCCTTTATCCTCTGCTTGCTTCAATTGCTGCAAATGGAGTTAAACTTAACAAAAACAATTTGTGCTCAATTAACTCAACGTGAAGAAGAGGAAAAGAGGAAGCAGAATTCTGCTCTCCAGTGTACATGCTACACTCACGCAAAAGCAAACTGCTACAAACTGTCCTGGGTTGCTTGGTCTCCTACACTAATAACTTTTGCTATCTTGACCACAATCTGATGTCGCTTGGCCACATGTGTCCCAGTTTTCATCTGTGAAAGGTTGGAGGATGTGCACCTTGCAGTTTGTCCTCATGACAGAACTGTCCCACTTCCCAGAAAGCTTGATATTGGTGGCCAAACATTCTGGCCATGAGCAAAATCCAAGTAAGACCTCATCATATCTCTTATTTATTGTGCCTGTCATATTTATTACTCCAAAGAAAATTACAGTTGGCCTAGCAACAGCACTTCTACCTAAGTCAAAGATCTTTGATTTGCTTCTTAGGTGTGAGCCAAAACTACTTAACTAATATGGTGGACTTTTCATCAAGGCTGATGCGTTCCTCCCCTGATTTGCCTTGTTTCACTCTCTTGTGTTAAAACAGCAGCCAGCTTCATTTGTCTGCATCTTTGATCTTACCAGCTGTGGCTAGAAGATGGAAATGTTACTTCTGCAGGCTACACCAAAGAGACTTCTTCAGCCATCATAGTGAAGGTGCCTTTGGAAATTGTAGGTTTTCTTTGTTTTGTTTTGTTTTGCTTTGCTTTGTAAGGCCATTTCCACACGGGGTTTTTTAAACGGGGCAGAGCGTCCTCCAGGGAGGACGTCTGCACCTGGGACTGGACTGGGTTGGACCTACTGAATGTAGATCCGCAATCCAGCCCACTCCTGAACGACCCCAAGTGATCATCCAGCGTGCTTTTGAAAGACCGCTAAAAACAGGTATTTCAAAAGCATGGAGTGCGCCACTGCAAGCCTGCTCCCATATGCAGATTCGCAGGCTCACATTGGTGCAAGCCTGCGATCTGCCGGGGGCGGGCTTTAGGCTGGCAAGCTTCAGCGGATGGTCGAGACCCTCGACCAACTGGAAGCTGCCATTTTCGTCCCTGGAGCAATGCAGAACAGTGGCCACGGACTGCTCCGGAGAAGCGTGGACCAGACCGGGGAGCCCAAAAGTCTGGTGAGTAACGTCACGGGGCGATTCCCTCTCCCCGTGCGGAAATGGCCTAAGACTGTTTTCTAAGCTCTGACTGTGGTAACCCATGAGATTTTGTCGATCAGAGCAAGTGGACTGATCAGTAGGAACAAATGTATAGGTTCAGTAAGAAAGCAGCAGAAAAATTAGCTGCCTTTGTGAAATGTATGATTTTTTAAAACAAATGTTGAAATTAGAAATATTTGGTACAATTTTAATGCACTGTACACAGCACACAATGTACATGTTTGAATTAGCAGACAAAATCCATTGTTTTGTTTTGCTAACTTAAAACAGACATTACATCTCTGCATCTAGTGGGATGCTATGTTTTGTTCAACACAGATATCATTCTGTCACAGCAGCTTTTTTTTATCCACATGTCCTCAAAAGCTCTTTAATATACTGACTGACTGATGAATTAATTAACTGATAGCTCTGTACTAAGAGAGTGATTTTCAAACCACAGCTTGTATCTGCTTATACTACATGGGTTTAATTCCACAGCTGATTAGGTTGACAGCAGACAGACTTCTTTACTTCATTGCCAATTTCTGTGAATACCTAATATGCTGAACATTTATAATGCATGTGTTCAACCCATGGAGCAATGCTCCCAGACAAACCCCAGTGAAGTGTTTAGGGCTACCTTCCAGATAATGCTGGTTGAATTCCTCATATCCCTATTAATAATTTTATGAATATTATTATTTAAATATCTTGAAAAACAGAAGCCACAGTGTGACGTTTGTTAGCTTATCAAAATGTATTTCTAGTTTAATTATGAACATCTGTGTTGCCAGGAGTGACGACCAAAGAACAAGATCCACTCCACAAAAAAGAACAGTATCTTCTATTTCTGGCAACAGTTTGAGGCCAAATATTTGCCAATGGTTATTTCAAATCATTCTATGAAATTAGATCTGCTTCATTTCTTTTTATCTACTGGCTCTACAGCATCTTTGCTCCTCCACACCTCCTTCTCAGGAGCAACACACAGACTTTTCTATAATGAAAGCCTTTGTGAAGGTATTCTTACAGCTTCCCAGACAGCTTAGCCATACCTCAATGTCGGTTCACATGGAAAAGGTCCATGCATGGTAACTTCAGACTGGGTTACTGTTAAGGATTCTTTGAGAAAATTGTCCAGAAATGCCAGCTAAGGCTAAATTCAATCGCTAGGTTATTGATTTGAATGTCTTGCTGCATACATATTACTTCTTTGCTAAAGGTTTACAGTGGCTGCCAATTTGCTGCCATGTTAGGTTTTACATGTCAGTATTACATGCAAAACCCTACATAATTCAGGATAAGTTTACCCTTTATTTATTTATTTCCAATTTTTCCCAGTTCAAGAGTCAAGGTGGTTCAGAGGAGATTAAAGTACGAATCATTAAAAA